>JALLLS010000033.1:0-349710 GCA_025094145.1 Spinellus fusiger | reverse complement strand
AGACAACAAACACCAGGAACACCAGACACACCAGACACACCAGACACACCAGGGGAAGGAAGGGGAGCATAGGAGGAGAAGGGAAGGAGGGAAGTAAAGGGACCAGGAGGGGGAGGACGGGAGGAAGGAAGGATGTCACCACTATATACAGTTTCAAGATGGTCAGCCATCACTTTTACAGCAACAGCTGGACCATCAGGGTGGGTGAAGGAAGGAGTGGAAGTGTGGCGCCCCTTGAGATGCTTGACCTTGGCTGAAGCCTTGGAAAAGTTGGTCTCAAGTGACTTGCAGAAATTCTGCCATGACATACGTTTTGCTGACAGGACAGCAGACACAAAGGAAGCATGGGCAGCCTTGTACTTTGACCACCAGTGGACCTTGTCAATGCCAGTGCAGTAGTGCCACTTTCTGTAGCACTTTTCCCTGTTGGCAGCAGCAGATTGTAGAGCAGGAGACCAGTACTTTTTCCAATGGGACGGCCGAGGAGTCTTGGTACCCAGAGCTGCATCCAGAGATAGGTAGATACACTCATTGAGTGAGTCATTGAGACTGTCAATGAGTGGGCAAGTAGGGGGAGGGGAAGACACAAGGGATTGTAGTTGGGTGCATAGGGGTTGGGAGAGGGAGGTGAATGTGGAAATGTACAGGTTGCATGGATCTTCTTCTTGTAGTCTTGACAGATTCCAGAGGCGTCGGGGGTGAATGAATGATGAAGGGGAGGTAGAGGACATGTCATAGGTAAAGGAAAGGGTAAGCATACGGTGGTCAGAGCCAAGGGAGAGGTCAGAAAAGATATTCATAGAAGGGAGGGTCATAGGGAAATTGCATAGAAACAGGTCAATGATACTTGTGCATGTGCGATCACGCCAGAAACCATGCCAGGTAGCAGTGCCATAGGAAAGAGAAGAGTTCAACACAGACAGGGACCACTCCTCAAGCCATGGAACCATGGCAGAGCCACGGGGAGACATCACTGCATCACCAGTAATGTCACCCAGCCTTGCATTGAAGTCACCACACAAGATGGTGTTGGGGAAAATAGGAAGAGAAGAAAGGACAGACATAAAGTGAGAACGTGGCATAGAAGGGGGGAGGTACAGGCATAGAAAACGAAGTGGTCCCACTTTCAAAGAAAGGGTATACTTGTTTGGAGAAGGAAGTTGGTAGACAGGAAAGGGAAAGGAAGGAGACACCAGAGCAGAGACACCCATAGAGCCATGGTTGGCAGAGAGAACAGGAGAGCCATACAGATGGAATTGCTCCCAGTCTGTAGGTAGACAGGCAGGGGGAAGAAGCCAGGTTTCTGTGATAAAAAGAATGGAGGAGAGGGGACAGTGGGACAATACATCATGCACAATGGTTGTCTGAAGACCATTGGCATTCCATAAACTTACCTTTATGGACTCACTCATAAATCAAGATTGTCATCATGGGTTATAGGGGTAAAGGAGGGGGAGGAGGAGACTTCACTCATCTCATCATCACTGATGGAGAAGGCCTGGTCACGGTGGCGGACAGCACGGGCAGGGTTGGAGAGGATCTCCTTGAGGTCTTCCTCAGAGATCCAGCCAACAGAAAGGAAGGACTTGGCCACAGAGGGGATCAGGGGGGTGCGGAGGTGGGTCAGGGCCAGGATGCACCTCTTACAGTGCACTTCATGGGCCTTGTCTTCCAATTCCTCAGAAGACAGGCTGGCAAAGGCAGGGTCAGCCAGGTGTTTGGGGTCCAGGGGCTCAAACCCAGAGATGACCTTCACCTGAGCCTTCTCCAAGAGCTCCAGGACAGTGGGGGCATACCCATTATGGACCAACAGGTCAAGGACAGAGCGGGCAGGGAAACAAATGTCCAGCAGACGGGAGGGCTCCAGACCAAAGACACAAAGGCGGCGACGGACCTCTTGTCTGGTCATCTTTCTTGACCGGGGGATGTAGATATACTGATGTCCTGTGACATCAGAAGCCTCAGAAAAGACTCGGACATTAGCCTCAAACTTCCTTTGGGAAGTCCTAGGTCTGGGAGCAGGAGCAGGGCGGTTTTTCTTGGCCACAGTGGCCCAGGAGGAGTCCTTTGCTGTTTTGACAGCATTGGCAGAGGCAGCCAGGGGGGAAAATCCTGAAGAAGAGACGGGAGAAACCAACATATTGTTAGTAATTTTTGTGTTTTTTACCTCCGACGATGACGCCATAGGTGTGACCGGTGTTGTGACGGTTGCGCGACGTCGCAGGCTTTCGTTCTCCGCCTCAAGCTCTGAAATCCGACCTCTCAGAGCCAAGATATCAGCCTTGGAGCTCTCTAGCTCCTGGACCTTTTTTGCCAGGCCTAAAACCAAGGCAGTCAGGGATTGGAAGTCCGACAGGGCCGGACTAGGTGGTGGTTCGGTGGTGGTCTCCATGGCACCAGAGACAAGGTGTAAAGGTGTTCCCAAAGGAAAGGGAGAGAAGCTCATTGAGAAATAGGCCTAGAGGAAAACAGACAATGGATTCGAAAAGGCAGCAGATGGATGCACCCAAAAATGTACTGGATGCAAATAGATGGGGTGGAAAAAAGTTAGTTAAAATTTGAAAACTTACCAAAAGTGAGGACAAAGTGAAAGAGAGTCCCGGCTTTAGCTCAGTTGGTAGAGCGGAGGACTGTAATGAAATTGTAATCCTTAGGTCACTAGTTCGAATCTGGTAAGCCGGATTTATCTCATCTTTATTATATGAATTTTTGGATGGAAGGTGCTATTCACATATTGAGAATCTTTTAGAATAATATTTGGTATGTTAACAAATATTTAAATTCATTTATACAATTCATAATTTTTATATTTAAAACATTTCTCATTAGTCACTCTATAAGAACTGTAATTATAGTGTGATGACCTAATCTGAACACTCCTTTTTACACCATTTTCCCCACCATTAATACCACTCCTTTATTCCATGTCACTGATCATACACTCCTTTATTATTTGTATAGCATATTTCACTTAGTAATTGGATAGTACCATAGAATCTACAGTATAAATACTTATCCAATTGTCTTAAATAAATCTGCATTCTGATATCTGCTATCAGCTCAGACTCTACACTATATCTTGTTTATTATGCACAACACCTAGTACCTTCTTCCTACCTGTTCCCAGTGGTCCCTTACATATAGGCAGTGAAAGATCTAAGAGGTAAGTAGGTCTCAAGAGAGATTGGCTACCAACACAAAGACTGCACACAAAAGAGGGAATTGGGGAATGTTCTTAATGGATGTAGTCTTTCTGAATTAGCAGGAAGAGTGATAATGGAGACCAAAAGGAATTCACCAACAATAGTGACAGTGGACAAACAAGTGTATGTAACCTATGGTGTTACAGGGACAGATATAGAGATTGTGATAGAAATAGAAAATAGGGGAAAGAATGGGTATTACTGTCTGTTTCAATACTTAGAGCAAGCTTAGCCTCTACAATATGATTCAGAAACAACAAGGAAAATTTGATGTTTATTGAAGGTGTCTATTCTATGGTTTATATACATAATGTCTTCAAAAAAATGCAAGTTCATTGAGACTATCTATTTTATACATGACTTCTCAGCAACTCATTGTTAACCAAGCCAGCTGATTGGCCATCTTGCCTATCATAACAGAACTTTTGAAAATGTTTAGTGTAAACATATTGTTTTGTTATCTTTGATGTCATAAAGAGTTTTCCCATAATTGGAAGAATCACTCTTTTGGGAATTAGGATTGATTTATTACCAAACTAAGAAGGAGACTCTATCAAATATCAAAGGATATTGATAGTTAACCCCTGAATCTATACCATTAGAAAAGTATAAAAGACATAACAATTCTATTCAATAAACAACAGAGTTTAACTACACATTCTACTGTTCTGTATACCTTTGGCCTAAAAACCCAAAGACAACATTGATATTAGATATTGTTGGAAAATAGAGGATGAAAAACATACACCCCTGAATCCCCATAAGACTTGTTGTTGCAAAAAGAAGTCAATGTAACTTAGAAGAAAAAGTATATAAGCCTGCTCAATTCATAGCAGAAGCAATTTGAGAAATATGTCTATTACATTCCTAAACTACACCTTTTGCCTTTGGGTTTTTTAACAATATCAAAGGAAATCCAGTCAGTTAATGTCTAGTTCAACTCTGTCCTTTATTCATTCAATTGCATACTTCTTTTATACTATTTCTATGCACTACTTCTGCTAACTTATGATATAATAATTGCATCTTCAGGACAAGCTATCCTTTAGTCTGATTTCAACTGTTCACCTTTCTTTTTCCAGTTGGCTTCTTCACTAAAGATGTCATTATCCATAAAAAGAAAGTGACATCATAACAGTTCAAAAGCCCAAATAAACAAGAGGTGTGTTAAGTAGGTAAAAGGTATATTTCTCAAAGACTTTATTCTATAAGTCCAAAGACTAATTATATACATCTTCTAAGATATAGCCAATATAAGATTAATTACACACCAGGAGATTTTTCTGGCCTTTAAGCAATGATATCTTTGCCTTTTAAAACCAAAAATTTCTTGCCTTTTATGGAACTGTAATTGAAATCAAAGGTTTGCAAGTATCCAAATTTTTCTTACCTTTTATGGAATACCTCAATATCAAATTATATTATCAATAAAAATATTGTTTATTGTTGTCTTTGGGTTTTTAGGCCAAAGGTATATGGAACAGTAGAATGTGTAGTTAAACTCTGTTGTTTATTAAATGGAATTACTATGTCTTTTATACTTTTCTAATTGTATAGATTCAGGGGCTAACTATTGAAATGCTATGAACTATCAACATCCCTTGATATTCAATAGAGTCTCCTTCTTAGTTTGGTAATAAATGAGTGCTCATTCCAAAAGAAGTGATCCATCCAAATATGGAAAATGTCTTCATGACATTATGAATAAAATTGTTTGTTATAATAATATAGCTAATAATACTGTAGCTAATACTATACTATTACTATAGCTACTGCTGTTCTAGGCATATTCCTTCATAGCAATAGAATTCACAACCTAAAGGCCTTGTGCTTTATTCTTGGAAGATAGATAACTATGCTCAGGGGTATACCCTAGACAGCCTAGACAGCCTAGACACCTTAGACAGTATAGAAGGAAGAAGACTACCTGAGACTGACTTGAGAAGAGTCTTCACTTGCCTAATAGCAATACAATGAGTGTTTTGTGAATTACATTGAACTCAAGCCCAGATGAAGACACTGCTTACCTTTCTATCACTAGAATTGTCCTTGGTGGTGTCTATCACCTCTTTCTATTGTTTCTCTTTGTTAATAATGGCACATTACCTTGTTTATTTATGTTCATCTTGATGGGTACTTAGGCATTAAGTTGTATGTGCAATGTGAGAAATAACAAAAGGATGGGATTATCAAAACAAATAATTTTTCTTTCTCTATTCTGGTAATGTATACACTAGCCTCCACTCATAAAATTCACAAGTCAAACAATTCACACTCTTTTTGCCTTAAGCCTAAAGCCCAGTATTAGAAACAATACTTTGTAATCATTAAGTACCACTGTTAATACCAGTTACAATAATATAGTTACTGAAGTGATTATGAATACTGAGTCAATAAATGACTATACAGTTCTCAATGTAAGTGAATTTGGTTTTATTTTATGGACAAAGATTACTTGAGTTAATTCAGTGTGTTCTATAATAAATATTCTTTAAGCAGTGTTATACTGCAAATAGTGTGGGCTTATAGTTAACACATTATGTTAAACAATAAATGCAGTGACTGAGTTGTAATTTTGGGGTGATTCTTCTATTTCTTGTCTTTACAGCCAATTCTGTACTTTTTAATTGCAAAGTCAATTATCTTTGTTCTGATAGGCAGACAGAGTTTGAAATTGACCATCTGGACAACAAAAAGGCATTTTCAAACACATTAGCTAATCATAAGAAGATTTTGATTTTATCCTCAGAATATTTCCTTTTATATCCCAAAAATCTCCTGGTGTATAGATGAACATTTATCTTCATCAATATTTTGATTAATTATTGATGTAATAATACAGTGTCACATCAAAAATCTAAAATATTTTTTACATTCCAATATGATTCTTGTTTATGGAAATACTCATTCTTTGTCATAAAAACACACATTAAACACACAGTAGAGACTTGAAAATTGGATAAAGTATAAAGAAGGTCAAGATAATATATACAGATTTATTAGGTGGAAACCCTTAGTATTTGGTGTTTCCACCCTTGGCCTTAATAACAGCCCTACATCTCCAATGCATGCTGTCAATGAGGGTGTTGGTGACAGTCCTGGGTATTTTTTCCCACTCTTGCACCAGAAGAGCCTTCAGATCCTGGAGGGTGCTCCTTGGGGTCATCTTCTTTCTGACTGCTTGTGATTATTCAGACAAGTAGAAAATAACAAGACTGAACAAAGATAATTTTTATTAAGTGAAGAGTGGTTCATTATTTATACTTTTTGTGGGTGCTTATGCTTCAGTGGCATTCTACCTTTTGGTAGTTAATGATTAGTCCATGGCATAGCTTATTGATAGATGCAACTGTATGGTTGGTGTAGATGATTTATCCTATGGTAGTTTACATAGGTGTAGCCTTATGGTTGGTTCATTGAATAAGCACACCATTATAGAGCCATCTATTATGTCCACTTTTAATTGCCTTTGATAGGTTTTATTTAATCCACTAAGAATTTATAGATGAAGGCAGCTCATTAAGTGTCCAATAATAATTTGAGCTTGGAAGATTGATTTGTAGTTATGACTGATCAATAAGATGATACAGAGATGTACTATGGTACTTGTGTGCACTCAAGCTTTCATAGAGGATTCTGAATGTCACAGCATACTACTCATCTTGACCTATTCATGAAGAATCTTTGGATTGAAGTCAGAACACAACACAAGCATCCTAAAACAGCAACAGATCATACTTAGTACACAGCCACCTGTCTATTTAGTATAATTAGACCTGTCAAAATTGTTTTAATAAAAGCATCTTGTTCTTGAGTCTGATATTCTTTCTTGGAATTTAACACCCACAACTTTCTTTTTGCAATTCACAACATCCCCACATTCCTTACCCTTCTATTGTCCTTTACATGCACTTAGTCCTACCCACTATTCTCTTCTCTTGCTCATGGCACCACCTCCTGGTGTACAATGCCTTTCACTGATACTGCATCATGTCTACTGCACAGACAATACCAAAAAGAGCTATCAAGATCCCTATACATCATATGCAAGTATTTCTGGCACCTTGACTCCAAAGCTCTTTTCCTCCAGAATTTTCTTCTATGCACCACATTCCCCCTCAAACAAATCTACTACTACCACCCAGATCTTCCAACTATGTCTGGCAATAATGTAGATCCACTTCCTCTTCTTACCAGTGTAATAATTGGCACTGTGATAATAGAAGGAGCTACTAGTGAGATGAAAGTGTAGGCAATTGGCCACTAGTAGAGTAACAGGTCTTGAGAGTAATGGTAATGCATAAATGTGGTAGGACAGGGGGAATGGGACACAACAACAGATTTAGATGCTTTAGGCACTTGTTCTTTATCTATTGACTTCTTTAAGCAAATGACTGCTTCTCAGACAGTTTAACAATACTTAACAACAAGCAAAAAACAACTTCTTTATTATTCCTTCTGAAATAAGAGACTTTCATACCTTTTTCACAGTTAATATTAGCTATCTAATATACTTGGTCTTCTATACTCTTGTCATTCTCTTGATAGATAATATGTGCACTATCCTAAAGATGTCTCAGGTTTATTACACCAGTCTTGTCACTCCTTCCACATGATCCTGTATGTTCCCTTGTTTCTTTCATTGTATCTATGAAAACAGCAATCACCCCCCTTCTGTCCTTAATCCTCCCCTAAGCACCAAGCAGTGCTGTTTCTTTTAGTCTTTCCAGGCTCACCATCAGGTCCATACACTATGGTATTGCATCCTCCATAAGAAACTCTCATTCTGATCTATACTCTATACCATTATGCCCCAAAAGTTACCTACCTCTATATGCCCCATATGTAGTCTTGAGAAGGATTGATTAGAATACTTCCTCTTCCTATGCCCTGTCAAGTTCTTGGTTTGGTCTCATTGTTGGTCCATGCACTTTAGTATAATGCTCACAGCATCAAGCTTTCAAGAAGCCTTCTTCTCACTGTCTCTACCTTGTTCAAAATTTTTCTTCCTGCTATCATCACTTTCAACTGTTTCCTGCTTGCACTTTGGTACCACCATTGGCTCACCATTTTCCAATACTAGTTTTTTACCTCTCCTTTTGTCCTCTCTTTTTCCACCAGACATCTACAACAGTTTACTGCTGAAATGGATCTGGTCAATCCCTCACCAAAGGCTCTGATCTCCTTTCAAGCCCTTAACTCATATAACAAAAATCCATAAAAAAAATTAAAGCATATAAAACAAAAAATAGTAATTCTCTTTTAGCTTCCTAATTTAGATGTTCACAATAAATTTGAGCACAGTTTCCTTTACAAAAAAAAACTAAATGAACACTAAAAGGCCATTTTCCTGAAGCAAAAAATAAGCCCAACGGGGGGGTCGAACCCCCAACCTTGAGATTAAGAGTCTCACGCTCTACCGATTGAGCTAGCCGGGCCGAGATGTTTGGTTTGGCCAAGTTGGTAATAAGATCTGCTAAGCATTGCAGAGGTTGCAGGTTCAAATCCCAGGGAAGAACAATCTCTGCTCTAAAACAGGCATCCCAGCCCCTACTAATTTTCTGGCAAGGTGGGGGACTGCCTTTGGTTTTGCGGTCTTGGCTGGTGGTTTCAACCATGCGTCCTGTCCTTTTCCCTCCCATGCAGGCACTGCCTTGCAGTCCTTATGTTCATATATGCCCAAAAAGGGTTTAATGCTGTTTTCTTTCTGGTGTGGTTCCTGGTTTGGCTGGTCTGGTCTTGGGGTGCTGGCAGGTGGAAGGATGCCCTCATGGGCTTAATTAAGCAATCTTTCCTATCTTTCAAATAAGTCTTAGTCTTAGTAATTTGTCTGTATTTCAATTCCTTTCCTTTCATTCTATGTTCCTATTCTTATATGTAAATTATGCTTCCCTAATATGTCTGTTGGAGTCACTATACTATTTCTAGCTTGTGAAAAATACTCCTAAAATAAAAATCTTTAACCTGAGCTAGCCAGGCATCTCTCTTTTGACACGTGGTGTTGTGAGCTTCCCGGCCTTAGTGACTGCCAAGTGTAGTGCAGGGAATTGACTTTACAAATTTCTCTGTTCCTCGACTATTTCCTTTTTGGTTCTGTTTCTCTTTCTTTTCCTTTTGTGTTGGTCTTCTCTTTTCTTCCTCTTTTGGAAATCAATATGTTTCTGATGTTTTCTGTATGTGGTAAAGAGATCAATGCTCTTGTCCCACAATCCTTTTCCTTTCTTTACTCTTTTTCTCATACTATTCTGTTTTCTACCTAAACTTGTTTTCTCTTTTCTATGATGTATTTCTTTACACTATTTTAGTTGCTTTTGCAGTGGATAACTTCATTACTATGAGTTCATCTCAATGGCACTATTTTAGTTTCTTTTTCCTTTTCCTTTTCTCCTGAAGAATCATCATTATGATTTATTCTTGTAACAATGCTAGTTTGGCTTATTAAATTTGTAGTTGTTATTCATTCATGATGTAGTAACAATGCAATTGTCTTAATTCATTTTCTCTAAGATTGATTTCTTATGAAATCATTCTCTATTTTAACATTTAGTTCTTTAGTATAAATATCCCATTAACCAAGAACTGAAATAAATTGTCAAATACTACTCCAAGATCTTCTATTATCTTTTATTCTTCTATTATTTTCTTTTGATATCTTCTGATACAAGTTGTGGGCAGTGCTACTGTGTTTTCTTGTGAAGTATCATTGTTATTTACAAATCAATTCTTAGCAAAGTATTGATTGCATTCTGTTATTTTGTACCTGTGTGTACTGTTTTTCCCCTTTTATCTGTTTCCTTTTGCTTCACTGTTGTGTTGCAAAGTATCATTCTTATTTGTTTTCATAGTCTATTCAATTAAACAGACTATTCCCCTACTCTTTTTATTTGTTCACAAACCCTACCTCCAATTTCTATTCTGAACCCTTTTCTTACCCTATTACTCTACCTTTCTATCCATCATACACACACCCATAAGTACCACATGCATCACTTTCTGCTAAGCAACACTTTTTTCAAAAGCAAAATTGCAAGTCTATCCAAATTTGAAAATAATCCATCCATCACCAAAATGCTGCATCCATCTACAAATACTATCCATCCATCAACATCACCCACCTCCCCACCTACTGTCCAAGTTTCAAGTCTACACCACTTGAATAGCAGTAGATACACCATGTCTTTTGGGAATACCCACCAACAGTTGCTGCAGTTGCAGCAAAACACAGCTGCTCCCTCCCAAGCTGACATTATTTTGGTGTTGACTTTGCTCTCTACTGAGATAACTCAGGTCAGACAGCAGAATCACCAGCAGCAGCAAAAGCTTGATGCTTTTGAGAGACTCCTGGAAGAAAACTCAAGACTGCAAGGGACAGTCAAGGCTCTGGAGGCAGAGATCAGTGCCCTCAAAGCAGCAGCAGCATCACCAACAGTCCCAGCCCCCACCAATGTCCTGACACTAAAGGAAACACAGACACCAAAGAGTAGAGCAACTGATCCACTACAAGGTCTGCCTACTGTCAAGGACTCTTCTTGGGCCACAGTGGCCAAGAAACATGCCAAGGCTCCTGTCAAGAGGTCACAGCCTTCAGAGAGACGTGTTGCTGCTGCAACAAGAGCCTTCACTGTCTCAGTAGGTGAACAAGGGTACAACTATGTGTACATCCCCTATGGAAGATGCATGAACCATCCAGAAGTGCATAAGCTCCTCAGAACCCTTGGCTTTGATACTGGACGCATCCTGGATGTCTGTTTCCCTGCCAGATCTGTCATTGGCCTGTTGGTGCACCTTCAGTATGAGCCAGAAGTGCTGTCTCTCTTGGAAAAGGCTGGCATCACCACCTACAAGGACTTTGATCCTACAGCACCAGAGCACCTTGCTGATCCCAAATATGCAACACTGTCAAAAGAGAACCTGGCCTCAGAAGCCATCCACCTGCATGAGAGCAGATGCCTCCAGGCCATTGCCTACATGCGCCCCCACACAGCCTTCTCTGTGGCCACAGCATTTGCTGAGGTAGGATGGATTGAAGAATCCCAGATCCCTGAGAACCCCAACAAGAGGAAGCAGTACCAGGACAGAGACAGGGCATCAATAGCATTTAAGGCACCACAAACAGATGAAGAAATGCTAGATGCCTCAGAAGAAAACACAACTTATGAATAGAGTCTCTCTGGGACTCTGGAATGCCAATGGACTTTGACAGTCTTTGGTACATGACATTATGCAACACACACACTCATTTACTATGCTCTTCATCACAGAAACGTGGCTCCTTTCTCCCTCACTCCTCTCCACATCATGGACACAGTTCCACACTTATGGTAAGCCAGTGGTAGGCAACTACTGTGGCTCCATGGGTATCTGTGCTCTCATCTCTCCCCTATGCCCCTATTATGTCACCCATATCCCTATGCCCACCCCCTATACCCTTGGAGTCCAATTTGGATCCATTAGAATTGTATGCCTTTACCTTCCCCCCTCCCTATCCACTGAAGAAGCCCTAGAGGTTCTCAATACCATTCCTTTGAAGTTGGTGATCATGCATCCAACTCCAGAGGAAATGCCTTGCTTTTTTGGATGGAAGAACAAGGCCTGGCAGTCCTGAACTCTTCTTTTGCATTTGGTCAGCCTACCTACATCTCATTCAGGCAACAGCAACAGCTTAGTAGCATCATTGACCTCTTCATCACCAACACACCACTTACCAATGCATGCATAGAGGTTGATACCAAGCACTCACTGAACTCTGATCATAGACTTCTCACTTTGTCTTTTGATTATGATCTCTCTGACTTTCACCTCTCACCACCACCTCTCAGAAGACTATGGAACTTGTCTAGATTGAAGGAGCCTGACGTTGGTAAGCTGTATGCACACCATTTCCAGACATTGTCACAAAGTCTTAGCACAGAGCTAGCAGCCTTAGTAGCCTCTCCACCAAGATCACAGCCTCCCATTGACCAGTTGACTGAGCAATTTAACAACAACATATACAAGGCACTTGATCTCTCTGTTGGTAGCAAATGTCCAAGACCCACACACTGGAAGGCCTTTTGGTCTACATAACTAAAGGAGGTAGCTGACCTGAGAGATAGACACTACAGAGGATGGAGACGTGCTGTTGGCCTTGACAAAGTCTACTGGTGGGAGAAGCACCAAGCAGCAGTAGTATCATTTAGAAGTGAAGTGCAGGCTGCCAAAAGAAGAGCATGGCATGCCTTCTGTCAGGCAATGAAGAGAGACTTTGCAAAGACAACCTCAAAGATCAAGCAGCTGAGACAACGTAGGCAGAAGCAGACCACATACCAGCACCCTGATGGACCAGAAGCAGCTGCCACAGCAATGGGAAGACACTTGGAGACTGTCTACAGTGGAGGTATTCTGCCTGAAGTAAGACAACCTGCACCAGCACCACCATTACCACAGCTACCTTTCTCTGCTAGCAATGCACCTTTGACTTTAGCAGATGTATTACACTGGATTGCCTTTCTGCCATCTTGAAAAACACCAGGTTCAGACCACATCAGAGCAGAGATGATCAAGTCCATCAAGTTTGTGATTACACCTGTTCTGTCTAACTTGTTTACAGTTTGCTGGCAATGGGCCTATGTCCCCTCACCATGGCGCCAAGCACAGGTCTTTCCTATCTACAAGAAGGGTAGTCCAGACAATCCTGCCAACTATAGGCCTATTTCTCTTACCTCAGTAGTGAGGAAGCTGTTTGAAATGTGTCTTGCACCCATGTTGCATAAGTTCTCCCCACCTCTGGACATGGCCCAAGGTGGTTTTAGACCAAGAAGAGGTGCTCTTGACCAGGCCCTGTGCCTTCACAGTATCATCAGCCAGCACTACAAACAGCATCACAAGTACCCAGTAGTGGCCTATCTGGACATCAAGGCAGCTTATGACACAGTTGACTGTAGAGTGATATGGAATGCTCTCAAAAAGAGAAACACCCCACCTGCTTTCCTGGCACTTCTAGTCAACATGTTTGATGAGGTCTCCATCAGTGTTCTACTGAGCAACTATGTCTCTTCTGCTTTTGTCCCTGTGACTGGAGTGCTTCAGGGATCAGTGCTAAGTCCTCACTTGTATTCCATATACATTAACTCTCTTCCAGCTGCCTTCAGGTCTATACCTTTTGTATGTTCTCCAACAGTTGTCTCATCTACTTCACCATCTTCACTGAGAGAGTACAACTACTTACTAGATTCATCCAATGCTCTGCCAGAACCAAGACCAACAGTCATCAACTCTCTCTTCTTTGCAGATGACATAGCCATCATTGGTAGTCCCCAGGAAGTCCAAAGCATGCTGCAAGTAGCAGAACAACACTCACTGTCTCTGGGTTTCAGATGGAGTCCATCAAAGTGTGCAATAGTCCAACAAGACCCACTAATCAGAACAAACTACACTTTGTATGGAGAGTTAGTGCCACTTATCAATGAATTTATCTACCTAGGCATGCCCTTTAGAGCCCACAGTATAAACCCAGCCTCCATCCCAGTGCACAGACAGCCAGGTGCCCTGTTAGCCATGTCAACGTTGCATGCAGTTGGTGCCTCTTGTTCTGGTTTTTCTCTGCTTCTGAGCACACGTCTCTACAAGACCTTCATAAGGCCCAAGTTTGAATATGGCCTGGCCATATCTACATTGAAGAAGAAGAATGTCAAGGCAGTAGAAAAGATCCAAGACAGGTGTCTGAGAATGATCCTAGGATGTCATCCTACCAGCTCTACAGTGGTACTGAAACACATCAGTAACTTACAAAGCATACAGTTTTGAATGGAAACACTCCAAACAAGATTCTGTATTTGTGCCAGAACTCTTCCTTCCCACTGTCTCCTTACTCTCCTGTCAGATGAACAACAAGGCCAGTCTCCACTGTTGCCCCTACAAAATAACCCACTGTACAGATCCCTGCCTGAAGAGCCTCTCAACACTGATGCTAAACTGAAGGCATATCTAGAAACACAACGTCAACTGCATTTTGACAAATTCATAGCAGCAACAGACCAGGTTCTGATCAAGGCCTGTAGCCCAACCATTGGGGTGGACCCTATTCTGTAACTTCCTGCTGCCAGGCATGACAGAAGCAGACTTGTTTGTTGGAGAATGGGGTGGCTCCCTGGAAAGCCTAGGCCATGTCAATGCAGTGATGCTGAACACATATCCAGAAGACACCTAAGAATCTGCCCATTTGTCCCAGCACATCTTTGGTTATTACTACCACCTGCACCACCACTAAGTCACCCAGTTGACCATGCAATCTCTTGTCTTCCTCTCTCTTCTTCTGCCTGTCCTTCCTTTTGGGTCCCTCTTCTGACAATCCTATGGCATTTTGACCAGCTGTGTAATCCTGAGAGAGATTACAGTTCTGACCCCAGTCCTGGCTTGGTGTGGAGTACACAAGCAACAGCAATTCATGATTGAACAGCTTTTTGGTCTGGTTCTCTGTCTTCCTCCCTCTCACTGCCACAATGTTTAGAGCAGCTGCAGAGTGGAGAGCAGGAACAGCCAAGAGGCCCAGTAGTCTTAGTTTCTTTTTCTTTGCCTGTCTTTTTTGTTCTTTTGTCCTTTTGAACTTTTTGTATCTTTTTCTTTGTCTCTGGGTAGCAGTAAGCTTCATTAAGCACTTGCATTATTACCCCTAATAAAAAATAATCTTTAAACTGAGCTAGCAGGGCATCATGTTCTGACATGGTGTGTGTGGGCCTTGCCTGCCTCAGCCACCAAGAAGCTGGAACAGGCTGTGCTTCTCTTTTGTTTGGTCCCAAACCATGACATTTATTGCAGCCCTCCTCTGTCCAGTGAAGACAAAATTGCTAAGCTTCTCCTTATTCCCTAGTTTCTTTTTCTTTCCTTTTGTGTCAATATTCTCTTTTCTTCCTTTTTTGGGAATCAATATGTTTCTGATGTTTTCTGTATGTGGTAAAGAGATCAATGCTCTTGTCCCACAATCTTTTTTCTTTCTTTACTCTTTTTCTCATACTATTCTATTTTCTACCTAAACTTGTCTTCTCTTCTCTATAATGTATTTCTTTACACCATTTTAGTTGCTTTTGCAGTGGATAACTTTATTGCTATGAGTTTGTCTTAACAAGCACTAATTTAGTTTTCTTTTCTTTTTCTCCTGAAGAATCATTTTTATGATATATGAGATTGTTTGGACAGGTAGATTAACAAGACTGAACAAAGATAATTTTTATTGAGTAAAGAAGGGTTCACTATTTATACTTTTGGTGGGTGCATATCCTTCAGTGGCTTCTACCTTATGGTAGTTATGATAGTCAACCTTATGGCTGCTTCACAATTACAACTAAATGGTTGGTGGGGACATTCTACCTTATGGTAGTATTAATAACTGCCACCTTATGGTTGGCTCATATGTTTTACTTAGTTGTAGTATTATTAGATTCAACCCTATGGTTGGTTCCTGGGATAAGCACTCCATTATTGAAACCATTAATTATTATGAGTCTTTACTCAATTGAATCTGATAGGTCAATATTGTTCTGTTAGGATTATTAATGAAGATGGCTCTTGTTAAGTGTCCAATAGTACACTGAGCTTTAGAAGGTAAATTGTAGTTATGACCAATCAGTGAGATGATACAGAGATGTACTATGTTACTTGTGTGCACTCAAGCTTTCATAGAGTATTCTGAATGTCACAGCACACTACTTGTGTTGACCTATTCATAGAGAATCTTTGGATTGAAGTTGGAACACAACAGCACCTATGTCACATCTAGCAAGGAATGTCTGGTTTTGCCTGTTTTTTTTTATAAGACACTTTTTATTGAGCATCTTTATGCAGTCACACGTTGCACTGAGAGGTCTGACTGGGAAAGCATATTGGACACAAGTCACTTGCAGAAAATTAAAATAACAGAAAAGAAAGAAAAAAAACTAGCTAAACAAAAGGAGTATATAGGAGAAAAGGGCATAAAGTTAAAAATAAACACTAGACTATGACATGTCTTTGTTTTCATGGGTAAGGGTGGTAAGAAGGGATCAGGCATGTTCAGAGATGGTGGAGGTAAGGAAAGGAGAGTTGTGGAAGTGGCTGGCCCAGTAGCCATGCCAAATTGCCTGGAGAACTGCACCAAAGACTTGACTACTAGTCAGAGGTCCATTGGGAGGAAGATAAAAGGAATGTAAATGTTGGATAGTATCTGCTTGCAAAGGAGTGTATATGTTGAGCCAATATGGCAAAACAGACATCCAGACAGGCCAAACCCTTGGACAAGTCACTAAGAAATGTTTGGGACTGTGGCAAGCATGAGAGCATAGGTAGCAAGAGGGAGACAGGACGATGGTGGGCATAATGTGGTGTAGGAGTGACAAGGAGGACAGTTTGCTATGCAACAGGTGAAACCAAACATTCCTTGCCACATGTGACATGGGTGCCTTCCAAAAGGCTTTCCACTTGTTGGGTGGAAGCAAGGCAGCAGGAGAAGCGTTTGGCATAGGTGTTGTATGGCATAGTGAGTGGAAGACTTGTGATGAGGAGTGCATAAGTGGCAAGTTGAAGAAGAATGTTGTTAGGGGAGAAGAAGGCATATCCACAGTATCAGAATATGATGACTATGGGTTCATATGAGGAGTGCATGAGTGGATGAAGAATGCAGGGTGGATGATGTGATGATTGTCCACATCATGGAAGAAATGAGAGAGGAGGTAAGGGCACATTGGCTGATCTGTCTGAGGACAACGTTGTAAGGATTGTGTAGGGAGGTCATAATAATAAGCATTGGCAACTGTAAGTTTTTGAGGCCTGGCCTAGCTGGAGTGGGGTTGGTGGTTGATGATATCCATATGGATGACAGGGGAAGGCAAAGACATGTAGCAGGAGACAAGTCACTGCACAATTGTGGGAGGGGAAGATGGTCAAAAGCCAAGAAAAGAAGATTAAATGAATGTAAATGGGGCAGACATAAAGCAGAACAAAAAGCAGGAAAAAAGAAAAGAAAGACATAATTGGGGGCATAGAAAGAAGAAGAAAGAGACATATAATAAGAAAAATAGGCACAAAGCCAGAGGATTGAAAGGGGAGCATATTAGGTGACAGGACAAAGAAGAGGAAGGAGCCAACAAAACTGGAGTGAGGCCTGTTAAGTGGACGGATCTAGCACACCAAGACCACCACAGTGACAAAGAGACATAGGTTGACATAGCTGATGGGAGGAAACATCCTTCTCATCAGGAACTTACTTACCATAGATTTTAGCTTGGCATAAAAGGAGACAAGAAACCAGACAAGATGGAGAACATGCCAGAGCTTGGAGAGAACCAAAGTGTTAACCACAGTGGCTCTACCTTGAACTGACAGGAATCATTGTGAATGAATGTAGAGTGTTTGCTAGATGGTGGCAAGAGTTGGGTGGCATAGGTGTTGCATTGTAAATGAGTATGGATGAGGGGATAACTAAGGTAAATGAGTGGAGAAGGAGAAGAGTGGTCTATCCAAGAGGGAATACCAGCTCTTGTAAGTGGCTCATGCCATTCAGGCAGAGGAGCACCAGAGAGGGAAAAGGCATGGGTTTTGTTGAGGTTAGCATGGGCATTGGTGGCAAGGCTGTAGGTGTCAAGGTGGAGGCAAAGGCAAGTAAGGTTAGAGGGTGTGCTGGGGCAGGCAAGAATGTTGTTGGCATAAGTGAGTACTTTGAGGCATAGGAGAGGTGAGGCATAGGGGATGGAATGACCTCTGAAGAGAGGATCATCTTGGATGGCAAGAAGGAGTAGTTGAGGATGAAGTTAAAAAGACTGGAGATAATGGGTCTCTCTGCCAAGACCTCTTGCTTGGGTGACAAGATCAGAAAGGTGCCCATTAATATTGATGTGGATTTTTGTGTTGAAAAAGAGGGAGGCAATGGAGGTGACAAGGAAAGGAGGGAAACAAAAATGGGTAAGGACAGACTGGAGGTAAGAAGGATGGACATGGTCATAAGCCTTCTCTTGGTTGAGAAGGATGCCAATGGTGGGGAATGAGAGGAAGAGGCATGCTCCATTGCTAACTTGATCATTAGACCATTGTCAGCAATGAAGCAAGAAGGGAGAAAGCCAGTTTGGTAGGGATTAATGAGTGTCTTTGCTACCCAGACCATCCTAGAGTTCAGCATCTATGTAAACACTTTAGCATCACAATTGATCAGAGAAAGGGGGCACCAGTTGCAAAGAAGGTTAAGATCACCTTTCTTGGGTAGGAGGCACATAGTAGTGTCCATCCAAGAGGGAAATAGGGAGAGGGAAAGGGCATCATTGTAAAGATGGGTAATGAGTGTGGCATAGAGAGGGTGGGCATAAACAAGGGAAAGGATTGGATAAGGAAGACCATCTGGACCAGGACTGCTAGCTTTGGGGCTGCAAGATACACTGTCACAGATGTCAAGGATGGTGAAGGGAAGGAGAAGGAAGGATTGTTGTTCTGCTGTGAGTTGACGGTCAGGAGTGATGTGATCCAGCAATTGGGATGTGGTGGTGGGGTTGGTGGGTTCAGGAGAAAAGAGGGTCATATAAAAGGAATGTGCTGCATCTGTCATAGTGGAAGGAGTGGTGCATAGGTTGTTGGTGACTGGATGTTGGAGGGAGGGCATATGTTGCTGGGAGGCATGTTGGGAGATGGTATTCTTGAGGAAACTGGCAGATTTCTCACCTTCTTCTTGCCAACATTTGCCAGCTCAAAGAGATGAGATATCCACCAGTTCCTGTTGGAGGGTGGCAATTTGCTGGTTGAGGGAAGGAAGGACTTGGTGGAGAATGGCAAGAGGATGTTTTCTACAAAGCAGCTTGTTATGCTTACTCTGCAGCATCTTCAATTGCTTGTCTTGCCATGGAAAATGCTTCTGGCTAAACTTCTTGACCACACATTGCACTGCTTGCTTCACTGTTTCCCAATTGACTTGCACCAAAGGAGAAGTGAGAGAAGGAAAGAGGTTGGTAAGGGTGAAAGAGAGCTGTTCTTTGAAGGAAGGATTGGAGACAAGGAGAGGATTAGCATGCCAGGTGCCTTTTCCACTGGGCAAAATACCCAAGCAGAAGGAGGCAGAAAGAAGAGAATGATCAGTCCAAGAGGATGAGACCAGCTCAACATTGGATGACTTAAGGGAAGAAGAAAGAGAGAAGGGGGCATAAATATAGTCAATGGTAGAGAGGATAGTGGCATTGTTCCTAAAGGTAGGTAATGGAAGAAAAGGAGGGGCATAGTGACAGTCCACAAATTATGAAGAGAGATATTCACACTAGGGCATAAGAAGAGGATGAGTGGAGGGAGTGTGAAGAGACATGTTGAAGTCTCCCATAATAAAGAGGCAATCCCAAATGAGTGGGTTGTGTAAAATAGAAAAGGAATAAAGGTTATGAAAAAAGTCTCTTCATTGAGGAAAAGAACCAGCAGGGGCATAAAGAACAAGGGCATAGAAAGGATCATAAAAGGAAGAAACATGACTTACATTGACCAGCAGGGCACAATCATCCTCTGGTAAGGGTATGCAGTCAAAATGAAGGTGAGGAGAGAGAGAAACAATACCACAACAGTATGTCCATAGGGAAGAGTGGGCAAGGAATTGTTGGTGAAGGAAGGTGGCAAGTTGAGGTGATGTGACATATGTTTCTTGAAGGGCAATGATGTCAAAAGAGGATTGGCAAAGAAAGGAAATAAAGTCTGAACAACAAGAAGGATTGGATATTTTAGTCAAGCTATTGCAGTTGATGCTGGCAATGCTGACAGAAAGAGGAAGGGCCAACATCCTAGGATGTTAGTGTAGTTGCTGGTGTTGTTCCAGCAGAAGGAATGGCAGGGGTTGAATCAGGCTTGGCCTGTACTCCAGGGATGTGGGTGGTGGGCTTGGTGGTAGCAGAGGAAGCAGACCTAGTCACCCTAGGAAATAGCTCCTTTGTCTTCTGCCTTTTGGTGGCAGGGGTCTCTATCTGTGGTTGCTCCTTGACCTGTTTGACCTGTTCAGCCATAGTGTGATCATGGCCAGGAGAGGGCAACTCCTCCTCCCCTTCCACAGCTAATACTGCTGTTACTACCTGGGGCTCTGGGGCTTCCTTGGGGCTTTCTGGGACCATTTGACCCTCCATTGGATCATCCCTCTCCTCCTCTGTGTTCACTACAGCAGTTGCTTGAACCTCTGGATTTACCTCTATAGAAGGCTGATGCTTGTGGGTCTTGGTGCTGCGGGCATTTCTGCAAGGACAGTTGGCCTTAGAATGGCCATTTTCTTGGCACAACCAGCAAGTGCAGTTGTTGGTGGGGCAAATAGGGCAAGTGTCCCTCTTGTGGCCATCTTTGTGGCAGTAACAGCACCACTTGGGGAGGGTGCTAGTGACAGCATGGATTTCCATCTCCTCTTGCAGCCAAGGGATGTTGTGTTGGAGCTGCTCAAAGGTGATGAGGTCACCTTCTGAATCTGTGTATGGGGCCACATCCAGGACCACATAGCCAGCACCCATGTAAGTGCAATATGTTGTGTCATAAAAGACACCTGCATCCAGGACTCAGCCATAGTGAACCATTGTGTCCCTGATACCATCTATGACAGTCTGTGGATCCCTCAAAGGGGGTCTTGAAAGGGATACCTTTCTGATATTGACCTTAGGCCCAAGAGCTAAGACACCAACTACAGTCACATTGGCCTTTTTGAAGTACAGCCCCTTTTTGCAGGCCCTGCTGATGCTCTAATAGTCATCAGGTGCAAATCCAACCTCAAAGATGGTCTTCTTCCCTTCTTTCTGGGAAGCAGCACCAAGTCTCTTAGGGTATTGCTCAAACAATGCCTCATATACCTGGAGGTGGGTGGGTGAGATCTTGCTCACATCAAAGATGACTGTGCCTGGGTAGTATGCACTATGCCAAACACAAGTCTTGTATGTTTTCATGCCTTGAGTGTTGCTCAGAGGCAGAGAAGTGTTTGTTTTGTTGGCAGCAATGCTAGCCCAACTGGTGTTTGTTGCAGGGAGATTGCCCTTAGGTTGTGATTCTTTAGCAGAAGAAGCCATGCCTGCTACCCTACTAGTGACCAATTGCCTACACTTTCATCTCACTAGTAGCTCCTTCAATTATCACAGTTCCAAACATTATACATGTCATAGTCTAGTGTATTTTTAACTTTATGCCTTTTTCTTGTATATTTTTTTTTGTTTAGCTAGTTCTTTTTTTCTTTTTTCTTTTTTCTCTAATTTTCTGCAAGTGACTTATGTCCAATATAATTTCCCAATCAGACCTCTCAGTGCAACGTGTGACTGCATAAAGACACTGTAGTGATAGGCAAGAATGTCTATCAGTTGGCCATGGCTCTTCCCCATAAAACTCCAGAGACACCCCCAGGGGACCCTCTATTAGGCAATATAAACAAACAAACTTTGAGATCCACTTCACTAAACTTGGAGAAAACCTCCAACACACCTGAGAAGACCAGTTCTGTATCCCCTGCTACTTTGGGAACAAAGTTAGATTTCTCTGGAGCTGCAAAGAAAGGGCTCCTTAGCCACACCACCCCCACTCACACTGAGATCATTCTTGGTAGCAACAATGAAAACCCTTTGCCCTGTGTGTGGGCTCAGGGCACCTCTTGCCACTCTGTTTTCTACAGTCTTCCTGCTAAGAATGCAGAATACATTAATGAATTCTTGGACACCATGCAAGATTGCTTCCCTGCCAACATCTGCTTTAGATGCAGCCATAAGGATAAGGAAGGGATTGCTAATTTTGAGTTTCACTTTGCCACCAAGGCTGCTTGCAAGCAGGCCTGTAAGAAAGGCATATCTGATTATGTTATTTTTGCATCTCCTACCATCTCTCCCCAAGCAATGTTGTTGCATCTCAATATTGTGGGACTTCCCTTCATGTCTTATGAAGAGATTAACACAGGTCTGTGGGCCTGCTTAAGTAAATTTGGTACTGTCAAAGAAGTGGCCATTTATGAAAAACAAAAGTGGTTCCATGGTAATGGCCATGTGTATCTTGAATGCCCACCCAACCACAACCATACTCTCCAGCCATTGACCTACAAAGTGGTTTTCAATGCTGAACATACCTGGCTACATGAACAAAGATGGGAGCTCATTGTCAATACTGTAAGGCAATGGGCCATGATGTGGATAAGTGTCCCATGTGTCCAAAAGAAACCTGGACCTGTTACTCTTGTGGAGAGGTTGGACATCTCCAGGGCAACTGCACTCATCTTCCTGCCACTGAGGCAGACACATCAAAGAGACACCAAAAGACAGCCACTGATCTTTCCAAGGATCAAGTGATTGCTAGTCCTGTCTCTCTTTTTTTGAAGAATACAGCTACTTCTTTCAAGAAACCTGAGACAGTTCCAGGTACTGTTTCCACCCATCACACAGAAGCTGTTCTTCCTGCTGTTGACCCTGCAGCTGTTTTGGTTATTGAGGAGCCTGACAAATTACAAGACAGCTTGCCAGATGCCCCACCCATCTCTTCTTCCCAAGACCCTTGCTCTTTCTCTCTGAGTAGAGATTGTTCAGCCTTGCCAGGCAGACGTTGCTCTGTTTCCCCCAGGAAATGTTGTCCTGTCTCTCCCAGAAGACTTTGGTCTGATAAACATCCAAACATGAATATCAACATGGATGTGTTATCTGAGGGCAAACAATAATCTCCTTTTTTATTTTATTTTATTTTATTTTATTTATGTTTAAGATAAGTACTAAACTGTAGAGGACTTGCCAAACTTGGTGATCCTCAAAAACAACAATCATTTATATGACACCTACACAGTAATGGTATGGATCTTCTTGTGCTCCAAGAAACCCATGCCAATACAGACACTATGCAACAATCCTTTAACCAAATTTTCTATACCTCCTTATCACTATGGTCACCTCACTGTGGCCTAGTATCATTATCACTGCTCATTACACTCATTAACCCTCTGTTCAGCCTCTGTGGCTGCTGCATTACTGCTACAGTGGTGCATGCCAACATGCTTTTTCCTCCTATCCACATTTGTGTAGTATATGCCCCTGCCACTTATCGTCCTAGATACACCTTCCTTAACTCACTTGTCACCAATCCTCTCTTTCTTCCTCAACACCCCAGCAATTTCATCCTGCTTGGGGATTTCAACTATTCCTACCATTTGTCCACCTCCACCCCTTGCCAGGCTCCCCAGCCATGGCTGCAGTATATTTCTGACTTTTGCATAGACACCATCACTCCTGCTGGAGAAGCTTCCCTGCCAACATTTCATTGCGGCATATCTTCCTCATGCATAGACTACATTTTTTCATCCAAGAACATTGCTCCTTTATGTTCTTCCTCTTCAGTCTCCTACATCCACCCTCAGTGGTCAGATCACTATTTACTTACTTTGTCCTTTAGATTTGAGACCCAAGATAACATGGGAAAGGGACTTTGGCATGCCAACCCTTGTCTAGCTCTCCAATCAGAGTTTTGTGAAGAACTCAAATCATTAATTTCTCACTATGTTCCTCTTCTCTCTCACTCTTTATCTGTCCAACTTAAGTGGGATCAGCTAAAGGAGAAAGTCACTTGTTTCATCAAGTCCTTTTCTCATTGTCACCATCATTCCCTTGTCTCAGCAGAACGTATGCTTCAGAGCAAGCATGATAGACTTATCCACAAGTTCAGACACCAACCATCACAGAACTTTCAGTTGCCCATTGTAGAGAAACAACTGCAACACGTACAACATGAACAGGTAGAGATCCTTGTCCTTTGGTTTGGGAAGATGTGGTATGAGAAGGGAGAGACTGTGATTATTCAGACAAGTAGAAAGTAACAAGACTGAACAAAGATAATTTTTATTAAGTGAAGAGTGGTTCATTATTTATACTTTTTATGGGTGCTTATCCTTCAGTGGCATTCTACCTTTTGGTAGTTAATGATTAGTCTATGGCATAGGTTATTGATAGATGCAACCATATGGTTGGTGTAGATGATTTATCCTATGGTAGTTTACATAGGTGTAGCTTTATGGTTGGTGTAGCTGTTCTACCTAATGGTAGACTACATGTTGGAGCCTTGTGGTTGGTTCATTGAATAAGCACACCATTATAGAGCCATCTATTATGTCTTCACTTTTAATTGTCTGTGATAGGTCTTATTTAATCCACTAAAGATTTATAGATGAAGGCAGCTCATTAAGTGTCTGATAATAATTTGAGCTTAGAAGGTTGATTTGTAGTTATGACCAATCAGTGAGATGATACAGAGATGTACTATGGTACTTGTGTACACTCAAGCTTTCATAGAGTATTCTGAATGTCACAGCATACTACTCATGTTGACCAATTCATGAATAATCTTTGGATTGAAGTCAGAACACAACAGCTATGCTACACTTCAAGTTTCCTCTTTCTCTGGTAAATAGCATATGTAATCTCTTCTTTTCTACACAGATACAGGTCAATGTGAATGAGCATATCTCTTGTTCACTCACTCAGTCTTGTGATCTTTGCCAGGGAGATCCTCTCTCTCATGTGCTTTTCAATCTTGCTTTTGAGCCTTTGTTGCATTGTTTGCTCCATGATACAACATTCAAGGGTCTCTCTCCTCCTCCACACCCAAGTCTTTCTTCACCTCCTGCTCTCAAGTTTCTAGCCTATGCAGAAAATCTCTTAGTCTTTCTACCCAACTATACTCATTTACATTGCTTACAAGAGCATCTCACCACGTACTCTGCAGCATCCAATGCTTGCATTAACATACACAAAACACAAGCCTTTTCTCTCTTGGGTGCTCCTCAGCCCTTATAGACACCAATCCTTCAGCAGTACAATATCACAGACTGGCATGACTGTTGTTTACCAGAACCTCTTAGGTATCTTGGGTTTCCCTTGATGACTTCTCTACCACAGAGAGATGTCTTTTGCAAGTCACTTTTGTCAAAGATAGAAGCTACCTGCAATATACATCTTTCTCATTCTTTGTCTGTTTGTGGCTGTGCAACAGTGCTCAACACTCTTGTTCTCTCAGCTCTTTGGCATGTTCTTTGTGTAGTGTCTCTTCCCTCTGTGTTATTCCAGAAGGTATGGTCACTCATGGGTTGTTTCCTCCAGCACCACATGTTCCCTCCCATAAAGCTTGCTACTTTATGCTCTTGGACCAGGCATGGTGGATTAGGTGTCTTGGATCCCAGTATCTAACAAAGTGCTCTCCAGTTGCATTGGCTTGTTCCTTTTTGTTTGTCCCCTTGTTCTCCTTCTGGTTTAGTTCCTCTGTGGTTTTCATATCTTCTGCAAGTGGCTGCCCCTTCATTGGATTCTCTCCATTGTCTTTTGTTTTCCAATCTTTGTTCTTCTGTCTTTTGTTCTCTGAGTAGTGCATTCCACTCAATCTTTAGTGCAATAGACCAATTGCCACACTCCTTTGAAAAGATTGCAGTGAATCTTCCCACTTGTCTTGAGCTTCTGCTTTCTTCTGCTTGTTTTTTTGCTTCTGGCTCTCCAGATTTCCCTTGCTCCTGGCATGCTCTCCAAGTCAGTGATGCTTTTGAGGTGAATCAAGAGCTTGACGTTCTGCAGCACCATCTCCCTGGTGGCCTTACCAATTATCCATGCATTGTTTGTAAGTTTTTTGTAGAATTGATAGCCAATCCTTACTCTTACAGCCCTTCCTCCTCAGAGTGTTGTTACCTGTCCAATTGGTACAGACTCTCTTTCCTTTGCTTTCTCCTAGAGCTGGATCTACAGTAGACATCTCTCCTTTGCTTTCTGCTTTGGTACCATCCAAGCCATGGTCTTGTCTCTCTCCATGTCTTTATCAAAACATATGCATGCAAGTATCTTCACCTGCACCTTCCTTTAACCCTCTGACCTTGTTGCAGCTCTTCTCTCTTTTGTTTTTCCCAAGGCCAGTGTCTCTAATACTCCCAACGTCTCTATCTTTAGCTGTGCTCTTTTGGCTATATGGCATCACCATTGGATGTTCATATTCAATAATGTACCTGTTACCTCCTCTGCTGTTCTCTCAACTGCTACTCACCTCTTGGACCATCTCCAGTCAGAACTTAATATAGACATTGAGTGACACAGTGCTCTCTCCCCTCAAAAAAAATTACTTAATTAGAAAAACAATAGAAAATTAGAAAAGCCAAAAACAAGTTGTGACTCTTTTCCTCCTTAAGAAAGATTATCACCAAATAAACTCAGAGCAAGAGGCTCCATACAAAAAAAATCTATCAGTTGGCTCAAATTGCCATGAGATGCAATGCCATTCATAATGGAATAGTTAGTCATAGAGGACTTGCATTCCTTTGTAAATATTATGTATAAATATTGTAGGATAGATCTCTGCAATAAATCATTCATCTTTCTTTGTACTGTTAAGAATCAGAGGCAAAAGGGGTGCTTGGTAAAATAAAGGTATATTTCTCAAAGATGCAAAGTGTGCATCTGCTTTCACTATTTATGCTGTTCTACATTTTTACATATATAGAATTACTACAATAAGTTCTCCCAAAATAAGTGACCAGGTCTAACCATTTCCAACAGTACTTTCAGGTTCTTATTGTAGAGACTAAGCTTGCTCTAAATATTGTAACTGTCTGTATTCCCTTCTCATTATATTGTTAAAAAAACCCAAAGGCAAAAGGTGTGGTTTAGGAATGTAATAGATATATTTCTCAAATTGCTTCTGCTATGAATTGAGCAGGCTTATATACTTTCTTCTAGGTTACATTGATTAATTTTTATGATAATGTTCAAAAGCCTAAAAAACAAGAGGCATGTTAAGTTGGTAAAAAGGTATATTTCTCAAAGACTTAATTCTTCAAAATCCAAAGACTACTTATACACTTCTTCTAAGGTATGTCTGATACAAGACTAATTTTCAATAGCATTCTCTATAAAAAATGCATGAACAATAATCTTCCCTTCTCTAGCTTCTAGGGACAGAATCTTTCCTTATTTGTAACATACTCCAGAGATTGTGTGTTGACTATAGGTCTTCTTCAGGCTTGCTTTCTTCAGGCTCACTGTCTTCAAAGTTGCTGTCCTCCTCTATCAACCTGCACCTTCTTGTTGATCCTGGTGCATCATCTACAATCGGATGGCCTTCCAGTAGACATTCCATTTCTTGTTGGTGCATTTTTTTCCATCTCACAGTTGCTTTTCTTTTTTGGCCATATCTGATGAGTTCTTCAACTTCTGAGGGGAACTCAGATCCTGACATGGCAACTTCTTCTTCTAGCACAGGTTCTTCTTCTGGCACAGCCACTTCCTCTGGTACAGGTTCGTCTGGCATATGTATGGCATCCAAATCATTCTCCTCAGACAACCCCCCTGCTGCTTCTTCATTCTGGTCTTGTGCCTCTGGCTCTTCTCTGGAGACTGGTTGCTCCTCTGGGGTATTTCTACCTGAGCCAGTTTCCACTTCCTCTTGATTGGGAGGAGGCAAGGCTCTTGCCCTGAGAACTACTTCTTCTTTGCCCCAAAAGTAGGGCATAAGCCTATCTTCATGATAGTTTCTTGCCAATGGCCTTCCTTCCCTGTCTCTCAGTGAGTAGATGGATCAATGCCTTGCTATCACCTGGAAGGGGCCTGTCCTCCTTTCCCATTGCTTTGCTATGTTGGGTGCTTTGGGCAAGACTTTCACTGAGACCCATTCTCCAGGTTCAAACCATCTGGCCACAATGTTTTTGTTTGCTCTTTCAAGAGCTTTTCTTCTCAGCATGTTCTGTTGTTCTGTTGTTCTGTTGTCTGCTTGGACAGTCTCCTTTCCAACCTCTCTACATCAAAGTCATCTTCCTCATGTATGAGTGTCCCTGGTGGGTTCAAGCTCAGAGCAGTTTTTGGGTAAAGTTGCTCATATGGAGTGCAGCCCAGAGTAGCAGATATAGTGTGGGCATGTGAAGCAACTATCCTTGGTATATACTTTGTCCATCCTCCTGTTTGTTCTTCATCCAACTTCAACCTTCTCAGTTTATCTTTGAATAGTTTCATGACAATTTTGGCCAATTTTGATTGTGGATGCATAGGTGAAGCACATATGTGTTGAATATTTTTTCTCTCAAGGTAGTTGGTAAATTCATGTGAGATGAACTGCCTGCCATTATCACTAGTGAGTTTCTATGGGAGACCATGTTGTGCAAACCAGTTCTGCTTGAGGGTGTTCACTATTGTGGCAGCCGTCATGTCCAATATAGGGTATACCTTGTAATGTCCACTGGCAGAGTCTATAGCAACCAGTGCATCCACCTCTGGATCTTTGTCATCACCAATGTGTAGCAAATCAATGTAAATATGCTCTCAGGGTTCTGAGGTGACAGAGGTTTGCATGGGCATGTATGATCTTTGTTGCACTGCACTCATCTGACAGGCATGACAAGACTTCACCACCTTTTCTGCAATACCAAGTAGACCTTCACACCATACTCTTTCTCTTACATAGCTCAAGGTTCTGGCTATGCCTGAATGGGCCAGTTTCTGGTGGACATCTTTTATCAATTTTTTTGCTATGCTCCTAGTGATTACTGGGACCCAAGTTCCCATGGATCCTATGTGGTGAGTAGGTACCCAACAATGCAACACTCCTTCGTTTATCAGCATGTTGGATACTTCATCCATATCAGGTGTGGAGTCTTCATCCATAACATTGCAACTTTTTGCCAGTTCAGTCCATCTCATTATTGTTGGATCTGTTTGAGCTTCCAACACCAGCTCATAAGGGCCTTGGATATTGTCTAGTGCCATTGCATGACATGCCAGTGTGCCTTCAGGGTCATTATCTTTGGACTCATCTACCACCATGTCACTCTCATCCTCAGTGTCTTCCTCTTCTTCATGCTTGTCTGGATTGTAGTCCAGATCTTTGTCATCATCATCTTCATCATCCCAGGACACCACGTGGTCTACTTCACTTCCCAATAATTGAGTTTCCTCTAGTTCAAAAGCTCCAATGGTCTCTATCCCTTCTGAGTCCTTTGGCTTTTTCTTCTGAGTTCTTGGTCTGTCTAGCACTTGAGAGAGCCAGTCTGCCATTAGTTGTGTTTCCCCAGAGCAATGTACCACCATGTCTTGATGCACTCCCAGACTGCTTAGTTCAGCACAGAATCTTGATAAATCATCTCAACAGTGCTTTGTCTTGTGCATGAAGAGTCCCAGAGCAGTGGTTGCATCTGTTTCTATTATAAGGTTGACACATCCATCCAGGTAGGGATAGAAATGGTTTACCACTGCTACCATTCCATAGGCTTCTCTCCAGCCTAGGTGCCTGCTTCCTTGGGCTCCATCAAAAGCTTTCAAGTAGTATGCAATGGGTACTACGTTTTCTTGATTAGGAGTAGGATGGGTGAGAAGGACCACTCCAATCCCAGATTCTGCAGCATCCACTCTTAGTGTTAGAGGTGCTCCAGGCCTTGGTATTGCCAAATGCTTTATGTCAGTGAGGGATTGCATTAGGGCTTTCCAGTTTGGTC
This sequence comes from Spinellus fusiger, assembly GCA_025094145.1. Classification (NCBI taxonomy): domain Eukaryota; kingdom Fungi; phylum Mucoromycota; class Mucoromycetes; order Mucorales; family Phycomycetaceae; genus Spinellus; species Spinellus fusiger. The sequence continues at coordinate 320,100 of JALLLS010000033.1, read as the reverse complement.
TCAAGGAGTCTTTGTCTTGTTTGTTTAATTGATTTTTTGAGCCAATCATCTCATAAAAGGGTAAGAGTATAGATTGTGATCATGGCAAATGCTTGCTTATAGCATTTATACCTCCACACATTTGTTGAATACCTTTTACAGTTTCTGGCATCTCCAGAGAAAGCAGATGTTTTACCCTGTAATCTGGCACTCTCAATCTCCATCTTCACTCCACTCCCTTCCCAGTATGGCAACATCCAACCTTCCAAAAAATATACTCTTCTTCATGTTGATCAAGAGGTTTGCCTTGGCCAGACAGCAGGCCACTTCTCCAATGTCTTTTGTGTGTTCTATTTTGTTTCCAGTGGTTGACTTGAGGTATATATTGTTGATATATATCAACAGTTTGTCAGATATGCTGGGTGCTTTTGATAGCATATGCTGTAAGAAAGCTTAAGCTATTGCTGGTGATTCTGAGTTTCCTTGAACCAGGTGTCTTGTTCTCAGCTTTCCAACACTCCCACCATCAAAAGTCCAGTAATCTTGTACTTTTTGGTCAAGCCTTATGGCAGTGAAGAAGGAAGCCAAATCTAGGGATGTGAGTATCTTAGCTCCTCTTACAAACAGTGCACACTCCATGGGTGTTGGTAGTTGTAGGCCAACTTTTCTCATATTTATAGTACTATTTGAACTGTCATCAAATAGCACATGGCGGTCTGTAGTTCCTGGCTTCACGGAAAAAATGGGTACTTGTGCATGTGCATGTCCTTGTTCATCAATACTGTATTCAATTCTTTTCTTAACAAACTCTTCTCTTGACTCTTATGTGGCACCACCAAGTGTGTGTTGCACCACAAAAAGTAGCTGTGCTTCATCTTTCATTGGTGGGCAAATTGGAGCATATGCTGCTGGTGGTGGGCACCCACTGGGGTACTCCCTTAGGGCTGCACAATGTGGGAAAAGAGTAGTTAGGTGTTCTTTTGTTTTCTCATCACACTGAGCTGTGAGTCTGGTAGCAATACTGTCTCTGTCAACTTCAGGATACATGGCATTGTATTTTTCGAAATCATTGTCCCTTTGTTCTTTAAAGTAGTCTTTTTCTAGGCCCAGGGCTGCCTGCATTCTTTTTTGCACAACAGGTGCTTTCTTCTCCACACTAGCTCCTTGGTTTGAATCTTCTTGTTTCATGGTCACTTTGTAGTTAGGTTGTGATTTGTACTTCTTTTCCACAGCTGAGCTTTTGAGTAAGTACCCTATAGATTCTAGTGTCTTGGATCCTAGCAATAGCTCCCAGTCTGTCTTGAAGTCTACTACAATCAGACTCATCCATCTTCCAGGACTTCCAGTTACTATGATCTTTGCATTGGCTCTCCCCACTGTCATGTATGGTTCTTGGTTCCACAAAGATTTTAGTTTCAGAGGTGATTCAGTCTTTATGTGCAATCCTAGCTGATCTGCCTTTTCCTTTGTGATGAGATTTGCTGCAGCACCTTGATCAGCCACAGTGTGTACTCTCGTCCCACCAATTGTGGTTGCTGGTAAGGTCACCCAATGTGTTGTTTTCTTCCTCTTATTATGGCAGCACATACAACCACTGATTACAGGTTCTGGTTTATTTTTAATAAATGATCCTATAGCTAGTGGTGAGGGAGTGCATGCATTGCCTAGTCTTTTCCCAAAGACTTCTTGTTCACTAGAGCCAAAAGGGCTTTTATCTGCTTTGCTTGTTCTTCTACTTGACTTTCAAGCTCAGTGTAATGGCTCCCCTTCTCCCACTGTTTCTTTCTTCTCTGGGAGGACCTACTGGGGTGAGCCTGGCTGGCAGGTGTGGCGGGTCTAGTGGGACTTGTAGGTGCCTGTGCCTTTCTCAATGTTGCCTTTTTCTTTGGGTAGTACTCCGGAGTGCCTGATGGGGTTAATGTGGAAAAATTGTCAAATTTTCTGAGTGTTACTTCAAAGTTATCCCTAGTCACTTGGGTGGGGGGCATTCCAGTGAGTTACCATGTTCAGGGGAATGCCTTGCTAAGGGCCTTTGCTATTTTGTGTGCCAATCCATCAGATGGGGACAGTATGTGGTATAGGTCCAAGGCTTCTTTTGAGACATTGGCTGCTACAAATGGGGCAAAAAAGATGCCATTATCCAGCTTCACATTGAGAGCTGTTCTGTAGCTATGCATTGGGAAGTATTCTCTTAGATGAGCATACAGCTCCTCTGGTGCCCTAAAAGATCTGGTGCCCATGGATTCCTTTGCTGCTCCTTCCAGTTTTTCACTCATCATGATAGCAGCCATATAGGAACTGACGTGATTGAAAAGATCTACTTTCCAGTGTGCCATTTCAGTTACCCAGATGTCAATAGGCATTGAGTTGGTAGAGCCTGTGAAGATAGGTGCTCTTTTCTGGAAAAGGTCGTGTGCAGCAGTTGTGTTCATTTTTGAAAAAGGGGTTCAAAGATGTGTTTTATAGAATGGAGAAATAAGTGTTCAAAAGCCCAAAAAACAAGAGGTGTGTTAAGTTGGTAAAAAGGTATATTTCTCAAAGACTTAATTCTTCAAAATCCAAAGACTACTTATACACTTCTAAGGTATGTCTGATACAAGACTAATTTTCAATAGCATTCTCTATAAAAAATGCATAGACAATAATCTTCCCTTCTCTAGCTTCTAGGGACAGAATCTTTTCTTATTTGTAACAATAACAAGTCTTATGGGATTCAGGGGGGTATGTTCTTCATCCCTTTTTTCCTAACAGAATAGCATAAACAGTGTTGGGAAATAGGGACAGTGACAGTCCCAATCCCAACAAGAACCCACTCTAGTAGACTATACATATACATGCTGTTGGGAAATAGGGGATGAAGAATATACACCCCTGAATCCCCATAAGACTTGTTGTTGCAAAAAGTAGTCAATGTAACTAAGAAGAAAAAGTATATAAGCCTGCTCAATTCATAGCAGAAGCAACTTGAGAAATATATCTATTACATTCCTAAACCACACCTTTTGCCTTTGGGTTTTTTTAACAATACCAAGCACCCCTTTTGCCTCTGATTCTTAACAATAGTGAAAGCAGATGCACCCTTTGCATCTTTGAAAAAATACTCTTTTAAACCCAAATAGCATACCATTTTCTCAAGGATTCTTAACACTACCATAAGGTAGAAGCCACTGAAGGATAGACACCCACAAAAAGTATAAATAATGAACCTTTCTTTAATCAATAAAAATTATCTTTGTTCAGTCTCGTTATTCTCCTGTCCAAACAATTTCAGCACTGCTTAGAGCACAAACACTTTGGGCCTCACAAGAGCCTACTGGGCCCTCAGTATACGACTTTGTATATGTTCCTTGTTGCCGCTACCTCAAGTACAGCCAGATCCACAAGATGTTGGGATCACTGAAGATCTAACAGCCACGGATCATAGACACCCACCTCCTAGCAAGGAGTACAATTGCACTGCTTGTACACAGCAGCTTCAAACAAGAACTCGAAGAGAAACTCGAGAAATCAAAGATCAAGCCACAGGCAAACTTTGATCCAGTAGCTGCAAAGGTGATTGCAGACCCTAAGCTCCAGCAGGAGTTTGACAGCACCAAAGCTGTAATGGCCCAAGAACTCTTTGAGCAAAGAGAGTCCAACACCTGTCTCCATGCCCCCACTCATTTAAGGTACAGCATTGCTCGCCACTTTGGCTCAAAGATTGCCACATCCCGTCTATCCACCATTGCCTTTGAGAAGCTCCTTGAAGACCTTAAGGCCAAGGCCACAGTCACCAGCCCTTCCTCCACCCTTGGAAAAGAAGCCCTCCAGGCATTTGGGTCTGACTCAGCTATGGAAGGAGTTGAGGGAGACAATCAACACACCCAGCAAGACTTATAAATAGACTAAAGATTGGTCTATTAAAAGCTTGTGGGATTAGGCCCAAACTAATGTCTATGTCTGCATTGTCATTTTCTCTCATCTCTCATATTTCTCATTTCGAGGTTTTATCTACTCTTATCTTTCTGTTTCTTTTTTCCTTGCATTTTTTTTTCCATATTTGTATTTGAAGTGTTTATATGTATATCTTAATTGTTCAAAAGCTCTCATAGAGTGGCTAATATGCCTAATGCGTAAATAGCAACCAACACCCAAAATAAAAAATACTTTGAACTGTAAAATGATAGTTATCTTTTCTGGTACCATTTTCTCTGTTGAATTTATTCCCTTTGGAATGTCTATTCCTGAATTATCATTTTTCATCATCCCTCAATTTGAAGTCTCATACCTTTTCTTTCCTGTGTCCTTTTTTTTTTTTTTTTTAAAAAAAAATCTTATTTCTTGTTATTTTATTTGAAGCGTTTCTATGTTTATCTCCAAATTTTTAATAGCACTCATGAATGACTATCAGGCCCGATGCTAAATAGCAACTAGAAATACCTCAGGGTTTAAAAATAATAATACCTTGAACTGTATGTCCATTAACTTTTAACCAGAATAGCTCGACAGAGTTTAAACATGACAAGTAGAGTAGCAAGTATGTAGCTTTATAGTCACAAGCACCAATCAAACTTTGAAATTTTTGGACTTAATAAATAACAGAGTAATATATAGCCAGTTAATAGCCTTTCATATCAAACTTATTTAGTCTGTCTATAATAATACTTAAGAGCTCCAGGAAATGCTTACTAAGTGTATCCATTCTAGCGTTTACTTTAACATCTTCAGCTTTTCTTGCTGACAGTTCTCCTTCAATTACACGGACAAGAAACTCTTGTGTTTACTTTGAAATCAAATTCATTAATTTTAAACAATCCATGCATTTATCTGGTATGATATAAGTAGGCATCTCGTAATAATATTAAGTGAAAAGAAGAAACACAGGAGTGAAAAAGGGTCATCCACAAAATAAAAGATTATCACCTGCAAAATATAAATAAATAGAAACTGCAAGTTTAGAGAAAACAAAAACCAATTTCAAATATTTTCTAATAAAAGCCTATCCAAACAACCATAAAAAAGTCAAAGTCCAATACTTGATATATTACAAAGGCTATAAATACATTGTCCCATGCTAAAAGTGGTGCAAATATTACTATATAGAAGCACTAAATGCTTTCATTGATAGATTCCGTCTCATTCATTTCATCCAATTCGTCTACATCCTCTCCAGAATGATATTCATTGTCATCATCATCCTCCTGGTCTGAGCTTGCATCTGAATCGTACTCTAATGGTTCATCACCATTATCACTAGGTACGAAATCGTGATCATTTTCTTCATCATCATCCTCCTCCATCATTCTAGCTGTTCCTGGTTGATCTTCTTTATCGTTATCACTTGGTGTTGATGATGCTATTGATTTCAGTACAGGTGCTCTTCTTGCTTCACTCATACTGCTGTCATTGATAGACAGTTTCTCGATGTATGCATTGATAGCACGATATTCTGAATGTTCAATCATAGTGAATTCAAAAGACACGGTTTCTCCATCCCATCCAGGTCTGAAACGAGGAATATTTAATCCTCCTGATGCGCCATACGCTAGTTTTTTTTCTTTCAGTCTTATCGACAAATCGAATGTTAAACGAGTGACATAACCAATAGCAATAGAAGCAATACTCTCGACTGGAAAGAATACAGTGGGCTTTTTAAATCCAAAAAGAACTCCCTGCGGCATAAAGAACAGATAGCCATCCTTATTCTTCCAGTGACAAGATGCATATGAGCGTTCACTCACAGGCTGTCCTGCACCTTGAAAAAGACCGCTGGCCAGATAGACATCTTTTGAGGGTACTATAATCTCCACTGATTTCTCAGTAAAGAGCTGACTGATGACTTTATCACTGTTGGAATTCAGTAACTGTTCTTTCTGTCCTGGTCGATTGAGAGTCAGTTTGCCATCTTCTACTATATTAAACACAATAGGATCTAGTGACTCGTTCTTAAAGAAAAGAACAAAGGTGTATCCTATCTGTGTCTTTTCTGGGGTAGGTAGACATGCTCCGATTTTCAACTCTTCAAAAGTATAACTGTACTCTGTGTTCACTGTTTTCATATTCATGAACAATAGGTGGGTTGCTGTAAAGTTAATCGTCAGTCTTTTACGTGCTGGCATTTGAACAGAGATATTGACAAGTTCTGCCTCTACAGTGGTGGCCTCGGAGTGACCTTTTGGTTTTTTATGGTGGAGTGGTGTTGGTTCTACTGCAGCAGACGCTAGTTTTTCATTATAGTGCTTGAGCAGGCCTTGAATTACAGCAATACTGGCTGGGTGCGTATTTATCAGTTTTATCACTGCCTTTTTTAATGGAATATTGTCCACAGTGTCGATCAAACCAGCTTCCATATTCAACTCAACAATTAACACGAAAAGAAGAAGAAAAGGTAGCTTTACCCTCCAAAAAGTACTTTGAAAAGGTGGGAGAAATCCATCAAAAAAAGTTCTTTCCTTTTCACCACCACAGTCACGGTTTGTGTGCCAAAAGGAAGAAGCAGAAAAATAAATAGAGATTTGACTAGGCACCTGTACTATTTTAGTATGTATTTCAAAAGAGAGAGGAAATGATCAACATAAAAGAAGATATATAAAAGAAGGTTGACATTGTAGGGCCGATGGTGTTGTTCTAATAGGACCTGTCCTGATGTATAAGATGGATTGTCTTTAACAAACACTAGTACGTGTCCATGCTCATATTACATACACTTCTGTTATCTTGTATGCTTAGAAAGCAGCCCGTGTTTCTATAGGCTATTGTACTGCATATTTCTAAAGCATGAGTTCTTTGGCTGGCCTATTCTATTTCAATTGAGTCCATTAAATATCGGTACGGAAGAACATTGCTTTTATGATTTACATCATTTTCATTTTATTGACTTATTCTTCAGCCCTTTTCCTCCATTTTTAATATAATATAATATAATATAATATAATAAAACAAATAACATGGTCTCTGTCCAATCCTATACTAAAAAGAAAAGAAATAGGAGTAGACTCAACTTTCATTCACTTACAGAAAGAGAAAAAAAAAAGAAAAGTGAAGAAATGGAAAAAAAAAATCGTGTGGCTTTGGAGGATTTCCAAGAAAAGAAATGTCGTTTATAATTTTCCATTATAACATTCTAAGCATGGTAGGCTCATGAAGGACAAAACACACTTCAATAGAGGACTAACAGCCCAACAAACAACAGCCCAACAACAAAAGACATACTCTTAAAACCATAAAGAACAGAGAAGAATGCCACCCTAGTTCTCGAAAAGCTCGTCAACTTACAAGAGTCTTTTTACGAAAAGAGCGTTTAGATCAAAGATCAGTAGAGCGATCTAACACTAATACTAAGTGTAAGTCTCGGTAGATGTCAACAGAAAATGAGGAAAGGTGGGATAAAAGAGAGAATAACACCATTGTAGCGGATCGATGGCTCTGGTTTCGATATGCATTTGATGATAGTCTGCCTATTGCCACAAAGAAAGAGTTACAGGATTTGGTAGAAATGTAAGCAGACAATGAAAAGAGTTAAGCCTGATATTAATATCTATCTATCTATCTATAGGTATTTAGAGCGTAATAATGAAGAGTTGGAAAAACTCGTGAAAGAACGACAGATTGGTAACCCAAGACCAAAGACAAACCGTGAAAACCTACTACTTGCTTTAATTGAAAATGAAAAGGCAGAATACAAGTCAGGATTTGGTCAGTAGTTGACTAACAATATGAATCTGCATCTTTATCTCATACTTAATTATCTTCATATTACCATGACAACAGAGATACCCGATATGACAAATGGAAAGACATTAAGATTGCTTAGGGAGTGGGATGGTGACCTTAATAGTATGGCAAGAATGAAGTCTATCCGGATTATTGCTCCGAGCAAGGAAGTAGTCATCAATACAGAAATGCAGATCGAAAATCCAGCAACTGAAGTGTCAGTTAAAAAAGGATTGGACGCTATGGAAGAATAGTTTGTTTTCTCCTTTCCCTTTTTATAGATATTAGCATGTGGAGAAAATCCATTTTTATTCTTTTCATTCAATAACAATGATGCATTAAAGTGTCTAAAATGACATATGTATGATCTATTCTTTATAAACACAGTGAAATTCTTGATAAAGTACTTATCTTTTATGCTTAGTTAAAGAAAGAAAGAAAAAGAAGAGAGAGATGCATAAGAAGACATGCATAAAATAGTGTCAAATGCGTGTGTATACACCTAAAGATGTTTAGGATATAAAAGTAAATACATAAAGAATAAAATTACATTTCTTTGATTGGCTAATATGTTTGAAAAGGTATTTTTGCTGTCTAAATGAGCTATTTTAAACCCGGCTTGCCTATTTTAGCAATGACTATTGACTTTACAATTAAATGCTATAAAGTTGCGTATATTAAGAAAAGAGGCTGACATTGCAACTCAGTCACTGAATTTATTGTTTAACATGTGTTATCCTCAAGTCCACAGTATCTGCAGTATGACACTGCTTAAGAAAGATGTGTTACAGAACACACACTGAATTAACTCTAGTCATCATTGTCCAGAAAATAGAACCCTATTCATTTGTGTTAATTACAGTATAATCATTCATTGAATCACTATCTATAATCACTTTAACAACTACCTCATTGTAACTGGCATTAACAATGGTGTTCAAGGGGAAGACAAAAGTGTTTCCAATCTTATTCTTAAGTCCCAAGGCAAAAAGAGCGTGGATTGTTTGATTTGTGAATTTTATGAGTAGAAGCTAAAGTATAATAGATCACTAGAATAGATGAAACATTATTTGTTTTGATAATATCCTCTTTTTATTACTTCCCACAGAAACTAATAGCTTAACACTCAAGTAATGGTCAAGATGAGCACAGCTGAGCAAGGTAATGTGTTATGATTAACAAAGAAAAACAATAGAGGAAAGCAAAAAACACTACCAAAGGCTATTTTTGAGGTAAAAAAAAAGTAATTTGTGTCTTCATCTGGGCTTGAGCCCATTGTATTTTACAAGACACTCATTGTATTATTATTAGGCAAGTAAAGACTCCTTTCAAGTCAGTCTTAGGTGGTACTCTATACTGTCTAGGATGTCTAGGGTATATTCCCAAGCATAGTTATCTATCTTCCAAAGATAAAGCACAAAGCTTTTAAGGTGTGATTTATATTTCTATGATGAAACACACTTATGCAGTAGCTATAGTACACAATATATCATTAGCTATACTATTACAATAAACAATATATTCTATTGATAATACAGTTTGATGGTGATGTATTCTACAAAAAGAAATATCTTGTTATGGCGTAAAGAGAAGTTTGTATCACTGATTAAAGTCCAGAAAAGTTTCCTGGTATGTAGTAAACTATAGTCATTACCTTAATCCACCAAAGAGATCAAGGTTAGTTACAGATCCATAAACATCAACCATATCCGTAAACATACCGAGGTACTTTTGGTAATATGCTTTGTAGATAGGATAGCAGGAAAAGGTGTCAATGGTCGTGTATTTAAAATGGCATCTTTTGCGACCATATTTCTATGTTGGGTAATTCCACTGAACAGTCTTCATGTAATGAAGGCTACCCTACCAAAGAGATGATGAAGATTACAATGACAGGCCGGTGATATCACAGAAATAACTGTCAAGGAGACCACCGATCTTGAGCTGATTGAAGAGTCTACGATCTAATGGAGAGAGGAAAAGGAACTACTTTGAAGGGGGGAAAGGGGAGATGTGGGAGGTAGAGCATATGAGTTTGAATCCTACCCAGCAGTCATTAATACACATCATAATACATTGATAAAATAAAGCAGAACAAAGATAAACATATACAGACAAAGACATAAAGACATATCAATTCATAAAGACCATAATCTCTCTATTAAAAATAGAGCAACCATAGTAATAAAAAGTCAGTTAACATTGTCTATCTTTAGTCTTTGTGTATACGAACCACAAATAGGAGAAATCATTATCCCTTGGCCCATCAAGCTTATCTTCTGAATCTTATGCTTTGTCTCATGGGCCTATTCTCAAAGGCCCTATTAATATTACTATCGATCGAGATATACTACTTTCTGCCATAGCTATACACCTGAGAATACTATAGCCACTACAGATACAATGGCCTATTCAATGCAGAGTAATAAATATTAAATAATAGATTATAATAAACAATGAATAGGTGTTAATGAACAAGTAATAAGTAATCATTAATAATAAACACATCTTATTTCTCAACGCACAGACGCATTCTTTTTATATAGGCACTGTGTTCTTGTATTTACAAAGAACTATAGAGATAGAACCCAGTAGTGATAGTAAACAACGATATTGGGTTTCTCGATCTAATGGCAGGAGCACCAGAATGTGTGGAGAAAGCCAGTCGCATACTGGTTTAATATTTCTGATCTTAGGCTACACAAAAGTTCTCTCGATGTTGATGAACCATACTAGAGCAATGTGAACTGTGGACAGGGCTCAGTTACAATGAGGGAAGAGTGTGGATTCTCAACATTATTCTTCCCCTTTATGGTGTTTCTAGACCCATTTCTAGCAGGCTTAGCGACCAATCGTAGTACACATAGGAATGTGAAAACTTTATTGACTCTCCATATTGTCTACTTTCCCCATTCATACATCCTGACAAGTTGAGGACTCACATGAAGCGATGTTGATCAGTGGCCAATGAAAAATATCATCGATCAAAAGCCAAATGTTGATCGATGAAAGACTTACCCACACCCATCTTCACATTAGTGTCTTGTTTGCCACTTATTCTTCTTTGTTCTACTATGATGTGTATAGAAAGCACAGACCAAACCACGCTCCATAAACTTTTCTTTATACTTTATCAGAATGAATAGACAATGGACAATGGACAATGGTAAAAAGAAAGAGAAAGAGAAGAGAAAAAAGAAAGGTCCATTGTCTATGAATGGACACGGAAACATGAAGCACAAGAATTCCGGTCTTTGCTCCTATGAAGTAAAATCCCCTTTTTCTCAACAAGTACAAGTCGTCTCAAATAAAGTAGCTTTCTAATTTGGTGATTGCCAAAATAAGAACAAAACCAGAAAAAAGAAAAGTTTATTTCGAAGAATAAGATGAAAGAAGAAAATGAAAAACACATATAAATACAGATGTCTATTCTTATCTCTTTTCATCTATCAGCATTGCTTTATTTTCCTACTCATTCATTCATAGCCACCTACCTACATTCATTCTACTTCTTTGTATTTACATCATGAGCTTTATCTCTTCTTATTCTAACATGCCACTTCCTGCATACTATCAAGCAAAACTCGATGAGCGACGGTCTTATAAAAACGACGAAAAGAACTCAACACAATTGCCATTGACAAAAGAGAATCTGATGCGCATGCACCAACAATCACCCAGTCCAGTAAGCCGTTTGGTACACTACTACGACAGCTTGACTCATGCAGTTTCCGAACGCACTTCCAATTCACATGTACAACCGCGCTCTTACAAACACCGTCCTTCCAGTGTTGATACTGTCGTGGAATCGCCTAGAATACTTACTTTTCCATACCACAACGACTCCTTTTTCCTGCCTACAGCTGAAAAGGTGCATTGTCCACGCTACACAGCAACCCATTCGCCTGCTTTGTCGCTTGTAGATGTTCACTCTTACTCCTCTTCTGGATTCACATCAACAGCTTCTGGACGAACAAACACATTAGATCATAGCCGTCCCACCTCAGCCTACTCTGGACGTCCTCTCTCCAACAAGTCCAAAGGAGTTGTCTCTAAGAAAACTCGTTTCCTTAAGCGCACCCCCGCCACTAATAGTCTAAGAGACACCCCTTCTGTAGAAGTATGTCATATCACCAACACACATAAGCGTACAGGATCCAACCCATTGTCTCGGGTGTTCCGCCTCTTTCAAAAGAAGACATGTACCAAGCCTAAGGATACTATTGAAAACTCCATCTGGTATAGCCCATCCTCAAGCAACTCATCACATCATCCCCTGAGTTATCTCCCCTTAACTATGGCCACTGCTTAATGCAACACACTATGTATCGATCTTTTCTCTATGCCATTTGATCCATGAATTACCCCATGAATCCATCGATCTCATTTTCATTAATGAAATCGTACCTCTCCTTTATTTTGTACGATACAAGTCATTCTATGTCACACACCCCACACTTAGTGCTTGTATTCTTTTTAATGTCTTTCTCCTTTTGTCTATTCCCATTCCATTTTTATTTTCCATACTTTTCCTTTTCTCCCTACCATCTTTATTTATATCTATGTATCTATGTGACTATCTCCTACCTACCAACCCAGGCACGCACATAAATATATAGTTATAGTTATACATACACACCTACATACATACATACATACATACACCTACCTACATACACCTATATAAATATATAAATATAAATCAGCTCACCTGAATATATAAATACACAAGTATCTTTATTTTGTCATTGTCTCAATGATAAATTGTTTTTCTTCTTTTATTTATATGCACTGTGCAGATATACCTTTCTGCATTCATTAGTCATTGATTGAGTCTGCCTTATTAAGTGTCAATGCACTATGAATGGAGTGGATCTCTACTATATTCAGCAATGTTTTTGATTTAAAAGGGACATTTGTCAAAATAAGAATCACCTTATGATTTTATGACATTTGTTATAAATGCACTTGGTAAAGTAGTAATAGACACTAACAGCTTAGATAATAGTGGTGCCTTTTCCTCACACTCTTTCTGATGTGTTTCATCCTCATTTCATAGTCATCCGCCCAAGATGATTATAATTCTATGACTACACAGTGAATCTCAACAGAGAACCACACAGACCACTATAAAATAATCTTTAAACTATACCTTACTACATCGGACCGTAGATTGAACTTTCCCCTGAATGCAGTCACGGATGTGACGACATGAATACACGCGTCAGTGTGAATACCATTCAGGCAAGTGGACGTCGCCCTTTCGTCTCGTCTCCCTTTAAACGATTCCTTCATACCTTTAACATCATGCCACCAAAACAAGACTGGGAAAAGTGTAGGCCCATTCCAATCTAAGAATATAAAACAACAAGAACCTCACCTTTATATTAACCTCATTGTGTCTTGTGTAGACGAGAAAAACGCAGAGGAGAAGGAAGAAAAGAAGATTGTTGGTGAGACAAGCATAGACTAGAGCCTCCTTTTCTTTTTCTTTTTTCTTTTTTCTTTTTCCATTGGATCCTGGAGAAGAGTTATTGCTCCATCAGACTTCTTACACCTTCTGTTTCTGTTGCATAGCTCTTGATGAAGGAGATATTAAGCTGTTGAAGACATATGTAAGACATGGAAGTAAGAGAGAAGCGACAAGAATACCTGTTGCTCACCTTTCTTTTACTACTATTGTTGTTATTACTATAATTAGGGCCAAGGTCCTTACGCCAAGCAGCTCAAGACATTGGAGCAAGATATTAAAGATGCTCAAAAAAGAGTCAATGAAAAGATTGGCAAGTATTTTCATAGTTTTGAGAGAACAATGCATTTCTATCCATAGGAATCTATTGAATTAACTCATGTAGGAATCTATTTCCAGGTGTCAAGGAATCAGACACAGGTCTTTCTGCACCCAACATGTGGGATATTCCTGCTGATAAACAAAGAATGCAAGAAGAACAACCACTTCAGGTATTACAAAAGAGAAAGAGAGAGAACCATCTACGGGAGAAAAGGCACAGGCAGAGAGTGAACCTTTGTTGTTCTTTTGTAGGTGGCACGCTGTACCAAAATAATTGAGGGTGGTGACAATGAAGACGCAAAGTACATCATCAATGTAAAGCAAATCGCCAAATTTGTGGTTGAACTTGTAAGACACGTATCTCCTACAGATATTGAGGAAGGCATGCGTGTTGGGTAAGTAGTCATGAATGAAGCCTTCTTTACACCCTCTTACTTGTGGTTGTGGATAGTGTTGATCGTACAAAGTATCAAATCCAAGTACCACTTCCCCCCAAGATTGATCCCTCTGTCACTATGATGCAAGTGGAAGAAAAGCCAGATGTTACCTACAGTGATGTGGGTGGTTGTAAAGAACAAATCGAAAGACTACGTGAAGTAGTGGAATTACCACTCCTGCAACCCGAGAGATTTGTTAATCTTGGTATTGATCCTCCCAAGGGTGTATTGCTGTATGGTCCTCCTGGTACTGGAAAAACTCTCTGTGCACGAGCAGTAGCCAACCGCACAGATGCAACCTTTATTCGTGTCATTGGTTCAGAACTTGTTCAAAAATATGTTGGTGAGGGTGCAAGGATGATTAGAGAGTTGTTTGAGATGGCACGTACAAAAAAGGCATGCATTATCTTCTTTGATGAAGTGGATGCTATTGGTGGTGCTCGTTTCGATGATGGTGCTGGTGGTGATAATGAAGTACAGCGTACCATGTTGGAGTTGATCAATCAGCTTGATGGTTTTGATCCCAGAGGCAATATTAAGGTGCTTATGGCAACAAATCGTCCTGATACCCTTGATCCTGCTTTATTAAGACCCGGTCGTTTGGACAGACGTGTAGAATTCGGATTACCTGATTTGGAGGTAGAGAATGAATAACTCACTTGTGTGCAGGCACTGATAAAGATTTCTGCATTTAGGGACGTGCTCACATTTTGAAGATCCATGCAAAGAGCATGAGTGTGGATCGTGATATCAGATATGAACTCATTGCCCGTCTGTGTCCAAATGCAACAGGTGCGGAACTGAGAAGTGTTTGTACAGAGGCAGGCATGTTTGCTATCCGTGCAAGAAGAAAGGTAAGCTCATCATATGTGTAAGAAGTGTGTCTCATCTACTTTCCATCCAGGTTGCAACTGAAAAAGATTTCTTGGAGTCAGTAAATAAGGTTATTAAGGGATACCAGAAGTTCTCAAGTACTCCCAAGGTATGTAACATAGAATATTTGAATCATCTACTTATACTGTCTTTGTTTATAGTATCTTATGTGGAACTAAACTGTTTGTGTGTAAATTCAATTTTAATAAACTTAACAAAGCACACATTAATGGTTGTAATAATCAAGAGAAATTTATAGCTACTGTTCTTTTTAACAATAGGATATTGATCTTTAATGCAATAAAATTCCACTTCAGATACACTTTTTTCACAAATGAAAAAGTAGTTATGAGTGGTTATTTGTAAGGAAGTTATTATTCTTAAACTACGGATATATATATCAATACAATAGGAGACACAAATATTAAACATACGACAGTCGTTTTTATAAATATATTAAGATTCAGACAAACCATGTTCAAATATTTAACACTCAGGAGCTATAGATGGTGGACTGATTTCACTTATTTATTAAAGTGGATCTGTATGTTTGGGCAAGGGGTTCGTTCTTTAAGACACGCAGGACCTCGGGGAAAGGCTAGCTGCTCTTGTATTTGTAGGAGTTGGGTGATCCCTTGTATGGTGTATAGGGGGAACTTGGTTTTTATGGCTGAGGGAGCTATGGTTGTGATAGTCTGGAGGGGACACTCTGGAAGTAGGTCTGTGGAGGCACGAGAGAACAGATAACGGCAACCTTCCTTACGACGGATCAACAAAAGGGACAAACAAAGAGAATAAAACAGGAACAGAGCAAGAACTAACAACTATACTTGACCTTTGGGTATAGACCACCCTTCTTTAGGAATCCAGGTATAAGCTTTGACTTCTCTCTTTTTTATTTGAAATGTAGAATTTGCTATTTTATATTCTTTCTATCTGAAACCTTTTATTACTTCTAGCTAGTTATATCAACACCACTTATTCTCTGTTCTTCCACAGCTATCCATGCGAATAGGTGACATCTCTCTACCTATTCTACAGATCTTTACTCATGTTAAGTGATAAATTCCCTTCCCTTCCCTTCGGAGTTTTTTTCAAATTCCGAGCTATTCTTATATTAGAAAATAACATCCACTATTTTTTCATTATTTTCATTATTCTCATTATGTCAGACTCATCCAACACCACGAAAATCTTTGTCAAAATCCCCCAAAAATATACCAGCATTGAAATACGTTCAGATATTCTCCACCAGGTGCTGGATCTGAAATCTACTCAGGTCGAGGCATCTCGAATGTTTAACGTGCCTACTGCCACTGTATGAAGCATCTTGAAGCATTTCAAGGAAACAGGATCAGTGGTACCTTCTCCCAAGAGTGGCCGAAAGAGAAAGTTGGATAAAAGGGCCCTTCGATGCTTGAAAAGAACAGTAGTGAGTGACCCTCAACAGACTAAGGAGGCCATCAGGGCAACCATGGCTATCAAGGTATCAGAGAAGACTCTGAAAAGGTACCTTGATAAAATGTAATTTCATTTGTGAAGGCCAGTAGTGGAGCCTTTCCTCACCAGGTAGTCTGGTCTGTTAAGTCCAGAGTGGAACTCATGAGCTATGACAGGGGCATCAAAGTCATCATGTAGCACAGTACTCCCTCCTAGCCTAAAAGTAGTCCAGAGTCAAGAAGGTTTGGAGGTGGTGGAGTGATGGTATGGGGATGCTTCAGTGTAGAGGCTGCCCTAATACTGGAATAGGGTAGAATGTCAAAGGCAATAGACAGCTTTATTGACAGTATGAGGCGGAGATGTCAGGCTGTCATAGATGTCAAAGAATAATAGTGGCTACTGAGTGATCTACAAATAAAACCACTGCTATGTATTATCAACACTATTCTATTTATCTATTTTAAGTTTTACGTCTTAGCTAATGAATTCATGAATTTATAATATTATTAAGATAAAGTATAAATTTAAAAAAGGAATGTGTCTAAAAGATCCAGTATTTCTTTATCACTTTAGTATTGTCAGCATGTGGTTAAGATGCAGATTTGTAGTGAGGATCAACACTGGCAGTACCAAATGCCAAGACACTATACAGAATAAACATATGTTTATTTTCTTGTTATTTCTCTCTCTATTTTATTTCATATTGAATCTTTCAATGTGAATGTTGTGTGTGCTTTGAATACAAATATAAATAAATACAATTATAACAAAGGGCAAAATGGAGGCTCGGAGTATTTGAGATTACTTAATAAACCTGTACAGTAGTCGCAGCTCCAAGATGTTTTTTGCCATTTGAGCAACAGGGTAGCCTTGAAATCCTGAAGAGTACTTTGGAAAGCCATCCTCTTTCGAATCTCATGGTCCAAAATAGTTCAAATGTGCTCAATTGGGTTCTGGTTAGGGCTTTGTGAAAGTCAGTCCATTATTGTGACCCTACCTACTTCTTCCTTTTATTCCTTAGCCACCTTGCACCTGTGGTTACTGTCATTATCCTCCTGAAGAACATAACCTATTTTTGTATTCATATCAGAAAGATGGATCAGTTCATGACAATACTACTCTTTCAGTATCTCAGTGTATCTAAAGCCATTGATACAGCCTTGGCCATTTCTTGGTCATCTGTCCAATGGTATGGCCTGTCTGGATGACTGTGCTGCCATATTGGCTCAACATATACACTCCTTTACAAACAGACATCATCAATCATTTACACTCGTTTTCCCTTCCTCCCAATGAACCTCTGATTATCAGCCAAAGTATTTGGTGCAGTACGACAGGCAGTCTGGTATGGCTACCGGGCCAGCCACTTCCACCACTCTCCTTTCCTATCCTCCGCTATCTCCAAACAAGCTCAATCCTTTCTTACCACCCTCATCTGCAAAAACAGAAGACATGTCATGGTCTTGTAAATATTTACCTTAGTTCTCTTTCTTCTTCCATGCATATTTCTTATTTCCTATTATTTTTTAGCTGGTTCTATTTTCTTTCTTTTTCTATTTTTACAATTTTCTGCAAGTGACTATGTGTCCATTATATTTTCCAAGGCAGACCTCTCAGTGCAACGTACGACTGCAAAAAGACACTTAGTAATAATAATAAAAGGGTCTTATACAATTAAAAAAAAATAGATTAAATAAATGTCTCCCAGTGTACTCCTACTAATTTCAACTCCAAAGTGTAGAAATAGTCATTAGGGCGTAGAAAGAATGATTTCTTTATACACTATTTTCACAAATTATTCGTTTACTTTTTGAAGGTAGTGTACTAATAGATTTCATATTTAATAGATTAAAATGTGGATGAGAAATAGTATCACTTAATAAATCAACCAAAAAGCATTATTAAGAGAATTAATACTAAATAACAGTAACAGTAACAGTAACAGTAAATTTTATATCTGAAATAGTGTATCTTGATCACCATCGTTATTATTAGCCCTGTATGTTTCTTAACTCCTAGAATGAGACTATTTTTATTTTAAAGATAAAGATAAAGTAAAATTTGATCATATTCATTAAGGATCAGAAAACTCCATTGAATAATAATATATATTCTCAATATTCACATATAAAATACCTTTTATTTACTCTATTACCTTTTTATTATTCGGAGGGTCAATAGGGACCACTGAAGCTGGTAATTTTAGAGGGTCTGTGCTTTCCGATTTCTCAAAGGAGTCAGGTTCGGACATGCATGGATTAAAAAGTCCGTCTTCTAGACCCTCAACATCATGAGTTTAGCAATGGGAGCATGGAACACAAAAGAACATTCACTACTTTGTTGTTGCTTGTAGGGTTTCTGCCGGAGAATAAAGTCAGTGAGATGGGTATACAGAGCAGCTCCTATTTTAATTAGATACTCACTCTACTGTAACAGAGAATAATAAGTGGGAAAAGAAACAAAGAAGAAACAAAGAAGAAAAGATATTACAAATCAAGAAAACTAAGCAAATACGGGTAAATGTGGGTGCTTTTTAACTCAGAAACAACAACAGGAACCATACTTCTTAGAGATGAGTAGTGTTTATCCCATTAGAAGAGGTATGGATAAGAGAGACAACCCCTTACTTTCATTTCTATATGATATCAGTGACAATAAGTGAAATTAGAAATAGACATAGCCATGACCTTGTGAAAAGAAGTAGGACAAGTCTATAACATTAGTAAGGAATGTCAATGATAATATTTCACATCCATCCTAAAGAACGATTTCTGTTTGGATTTCAAAAGGAAAAATACTACATTTGGTACTTAAGAATCATAATGGTTAGTCATTTACACTTTTAGTATCATTTGTTTTGCAGTCAATGACCGAAATAAGAATGGGTGGAAAAATAGAAATGTAACTGTAAGAGCTAAACTCATCCCTTATTTCTGGATTTGAGCCGTATACTTCAATTTTATTTATCTATCAATAGACTCTGGCTTTAATGATGAACTACTACTGATCATGGCAGGTGCCTTTAGAGTATGGGTGTATCCCATAGTAACACTCGTTAGTATTCATTGTTGATCACAGTCAGCATAAGGATTTAAACATAAAGGGAGTTTGGCCTCAATTTGATGACTATTGGATCTATCCAAGGTCTATTGGCTAGTATTAAGTAATGAATAAAGTGCTGTATAGATCACTCCAGTTAAAATACCGTATATATCGTTGTGAATAGCCTACATACTGTTCACCATACATGTTTATATAAATTATATAAATGCATATAAATGCATATTTCAAACATTAATTATGGCTGTATTCTTCTGTGTGCATACACAGCTACATAAATTTTAATTGTTTGCCTAATATTATAATCTATGTGCACCAAGGAAGAGTTTATTTATCATCAATAGATATAAAATAGCACTCTGTTTTGATGTAGAATGAATATCTGCACACCGGCTATATGAATACTCTTTTATGTGTCTATAAGAATAATACCAAGTCAGAGCCCCTTAGTTATAAAGACAGAGAGTAAGCCACTATAGTAAATATTAACAAGGAAGATATTATAATAAAGAGTGTGAGGATGTCTTGGATCCTATCAAGTAGACTTGTAATATCCATAGAAGACAGTCAAAGATCAGGACCAAGAGATGCATTCTATAGTCACCATTGTAATTATAATTCTGAAAGTGACAATTCTAAAGCCATGCTATCTAATGTATTACCAGGCCAATAAGTACACCAAGGAAAGTTAACATTAATAGAGAAAGAGAGAAGATGAAGGCAAGTATAGTCTACTGGTATTGTTTACATCACTTTAGATACATTATGAATAGACAGATGATGAGAATGATCCTTGTATTGATAGATTATAGTTTTCTCTATATTTCATTGCTATTATCTATTAGCTGTATTTCATCTTCTTTATTGTCTATTTTCATAGCAAAGTATCTTTCCATTTGTATTGTTAAATAGAACAGACAGAAACACTGGATTGTGTTCTACAAATCAATATTAAACCGATCTATTGTTTGTTTGTCGTATACAATACGTCTATTTCTTATGTTTATTACTTAAAATGAAAAGAAAAGAAAAGATAAGAATGACATGCTCAATAATTCCGTAAGAAACACTCATTCCGTAAGAAACACTCATGCACATAACTACTATGCACACACCTGTGCATGTTAACGCATCTCTACACACACTCATACCTACCTACTTATACACCCACAAATCCATACACTCAATATCTTTGTGACTATAGACAATAATAATTTTACTGATGTTATGAGTAATCTACACTTCTCGCCTATCACCAAAAGGCGCCATCCCATCCACAGTATTTCCACTCTCCTTGACCAGCCGACAATGATCTTCTGTGTCATCTGTAGTGTCCATATAGCTTTCTCGCCACTCTCGCACGCCTTCGATGTAGTTATCATGAAGATTGGCCCGATATTCATCCAGTTTCTCCATATTCTCCAAAGCAAGATCTCTACCCAGACGCTGTATTTCACGCCCTCGCATTGACATTTTCTGAGCATGTTGTAATGCGGCATCCAGTAAATCTCCTGTTGCTGTTACAATCTTTCCCATAATCACTCGCAATACGTGGTTGTACCAGAAAGAGATCAGTGGCACGGACTGGATGATGCCTGTCACAAACAAAGGCATCCAGCTTAGTATCATGTGAAAGAAGCCTCCCCCCTCTTCCTCCTTTCTTTTATATATATATTTCTATATTTCTATATATTTATGTATATTTATGTATATATTCTTTTTTATACCTTCCAATGTCCAGCTGTCTTCTTGCTTGTATATTTTTAACAGTCCACTGTCTTGTTCAGTCTCTCTGAAATGAAGGGTGGTAATGGCAGGCACTTGTAGGCGTATGAAGGAAGGAAACAGTGTAGGAGATAGGTTCTGGATAAGGTAGATGACAGCTGTTTGTCTATGGGTGGGGTTGAATGTGGGTTCCTCAGTGCTGCTATGCTTACCCATCAAACACAATGTTGGTAATTGTGGGTTCCTGTCTGTTGAGTGCCTGCCATACAGTGTACACACTAGAGGTTAAGGCTGATGTGGGGTGAGCATACTTACTATTGGATATTCAATACACCCTGTGTGCTCATAATAGGAGAAGTAAGTACGGCGTCATGGAAGAAGTAGTATTCTAGAATGCGTTTTCTTCTTAGAGAGCTATAAGAAAAGAGGTCTTGTATAATGTCTTCTCTGTAGTGAGTAGTCTGTGGGCGTCACACTGTCTTACTCTTGATGATGGGGTTGGATGAGGATGCCTCAAGTTGTGTGTCTGTGTCTAGATCTGACATTGGGAGGAAAGTGGTAAGAGAAGGCAAAAAGACAAGAAAGCACAAGAGCAAAAACAGTCAATAAATAGGGCTGGGAGTTGCACGAGAAGACAAGTCAGCCGCCTTTATGACACAATAGACCCTCTTCTTACTTTGGGCATGCATAGTAACAATTTAATCACCGAAGAGTTGGGTTGTTTTTTAGGCATCTGACAAAGAACAAACTACACTCAAATCCAGTGTTTGAGTTTTCATAGTAAAAAGAGGAGAAAAAAGATGGGTGGTGGGTGACACTCTTGATAACCATCGATTGGGCTAATCATTGTATTAAAGTGTATATAGGTAAGTGTATAAGTAGATAAGTAGGTAAGTAGGTAGGTAAATAGGTAGGTAAGTAGGTAGATAAGTAGATAAATAAATAGATAAATAAGTAGATAAGTATATTTGATATCTATTGATAATTACTTCATTTACTGACTTGATCACTAACCCTTACCCCCCTCTACCCCTTTCATCACTGTTACTAAATCACTCATTTACTACACACCCAAAGATATTTCTGGCCTTTAAGCAGTAATATCTCCTTCCTTTTACGTCATTGGAAAAATGCACCTTTTATGGAACTGTGTCTAAAATCAGAATATTTATTTCTTTTTATATAACACCTCACTATCAAATTGTATTATCAGTAAAATATATTGTTTATGATTAAGGTTATTTATTATAATAATATAGTTATTTATCATGACTATAGCTACCGCCTAAGTACACTCCCTCATAACAATATAGTGTCTGGTAAAAATGCTATGATCTTTTTTCGTTCTCCGATCTTTATTTTGCTCAAAAATTCTTCTTTACTTATTCCTCATTTCTTCTTCCGCTATAACATCTATTATGTCTAACACCACAGAACAACCCACCAAGCCTATTGGAAACAGAAAGAAGAATGTCGACGACTTTACTCGTAGACTCATTGTCCATGAGGCCACCGTAAATAACACTAAACAAACAGATATTGCAGCCATGTTTGGTGTTAGTGTTTCCACTGTCAGCCTCATCGTGAAGAAGTACAAGGAAACTGGCTGTTTCAAAGCAGGAAGGAGCTCTGGGCGTAAGCCTATTCTGACGGAGAGGGACGAGAGGGAAATTTCTCGAGAAGTAGTAAGGGACTCCCTCCAAAGTATGAAAGTGCTTCATAAGGGAATGGCCACCCAAGTCTCAATGAGAACATTTCAGAAAATGATAAAGAAGATTGGCCTGTCTTCTAACACTGTTATCAACAAGCCTGATCTTAGCAATAAAAACAAGAAAATGAGGCTTGTTTAGGCCAAGGCCTACCTCCACTGAACTGAGGAAGACTGCAAGGCAGTTATCTGGTCTGATAAGTCAAAGTAACAGTTGATGAGTAACAGTCACCGTACCAGAGTGATGTATAGGAAGAAGGAGAGTCTTTTTCCCAAGAAAATTTATCCAAAAAAGAAAGAAAAGAAAAAAGAAAAGAAAAGAGGTTTGGTAGTGGTGTGGGGTTTCTTTTCTGGTGAAGGTGTTGGTAGACTTGCTGTGGTGGAGATATCCATCAATAGTGCCAAATACACTAGTATTTTAGAGAAGACCTATTACTCCGAACTGGCTTGTCTTTTCGGCACTGAATCCAGTGGTAGGCTGTGTTCTTCAAGAGGACAATGCCAGTTGCCATACTAGTAAGGAGACTAGGAAATGGAAGGATGAGAGGAGGATTACCATGATGGAGGGGTGGCCCTCTCAGAGCCCTGACCCGAACCCAATTGAGCATTTGTGGGAGGAGCTGGACAGAGTAGTCCGCAAGAAGATGACCCCAGCAAGCACCCTCCAATATTTGTTGTTTCCACCCAATAAACTTGTATTTATTACCCTGTTGACCTTTTTCATACTTCATCCAATTTTCAAATCTCTACTGTGTGTGTTTAATGTGTGATTTTATTACAAAGAATAAGTATTTTGCTGAACACTCTATTTATGAGAGAAATCAACACAAAGAAAACAGTTCTGTATTTGCAAGTGAATTATACATCCTTTCTTGTGATATCTAATAGTGAACTCTAGTGTATATATCTCAGTCAAGCCTTACATTTTGAACATCAACTCTTGTCTGAAAATGACTTATCTGAAATTAAAGTAGAGTCACTGCACGAATAAAGCTAAGGATTTTCCACAGTCACGGTCACATTGGGTTGAGTTAAATACTCCTTTAATCAATGGTGTATTAGACAGTTCTACACACTACAAAGAACAGACCCTTTCTTCTTCTTCTATTTGCACTCCCTTTAGGCTAAGCACTATGCCCACACCTATTGAGACATGGTACACTGATATTCCACCTATCACTCGTATCTATATCACGGCTGCATGCTTTACCAGTTTAGCAGTGGTAAGGAAGTGTTTTGTGTTTTGTGTTTCTCATCACAATAGCAACTTGGGTTTATTCATCCTCTTCATCTCTGGCTGAACTATGAACGCATTATTTACAATTATCAGGTAGTTATTCAAATGAAGAAGATATTGTGGGATACTCTCTATCAATTCATGGTCCTTGTCTGTAGAGAGACAGTTATCCACAGCATACACACACAAACACAAACACCCACATAAAAACACACATAAAAACTCATAGCTAGACTCCTATAGTGGTGGAGACTCATCACCAACTTCCTGTATTTTGGCCCTATCTCTATTGACTACTTCTTTCACATGTTCTTCCTGCAAGTATACCCTAGACTCACTACCACCTAATGCACCACTAACCCAACAAACTTGCCACAGAGCGCGTTACAGTCGAATGATGGAAGAAGGCTTCTTTAGAAACAAGCCAGCAGACTATGTTTGGCTACTTGTATTCTCTGCCACAATGCTGATATTATTTTCGGTACACCCTCTTATTACGTCAACCCACTTATATTTGCTCTCTAGCTGGTTTTTCCTCATGCTTATATACCCTTCTTAGGGTCACCACTTGCTTTCACTATGGTGTACATTTGGGCAAGACGCAATCCTAATATCCGACTCAACTTTCTTGGTGTGATGGCATTTCGTGCTCCCCATCTTCCCTGGGTTCTTTTGTGTTTTTCTCTTTTGTTTGCGAGCCAATTACCAGTGGGAGACTTACTAGGGATTGCTGCTGGTCATATCTACTATTTCTTTGAGGATGTATGGCCCCAGGATCGTGCGAGTGGAGGAAAGCGATGGTTAGAGACTCCCAGACTGATGTAAGTAGTAGTTATCCGAGGATTGGGAATGATATTTGTTTGTTTGCTGATGTCTTTTGCTGATGGGGGAAATAGTCAGTGGCTGATCGCACGACAAGAACCCACTAATAGTGCAGAACTACCAAACACAGATCCCCTTCAACCCGATATTCCTCGAGAACAGGCTAGAGAAGCTGTAGATCCAGACCATCACGAACCTATAGAAGAACATCCCGTACACAATGCGTGAACAGATAGGTTGCACAAGTTACCATGGATAATAATATTGAAACCAATAAAGACAAAATAACGTATTTTCCTTGTATTTCTGTTTTCTGGAAAGGTGTTTTCTGGAAAAGTGTTTTCTTACGGGACTCGGAAGTGGCCTTGTTGTGTTGTGTTTTATTTTTCACTCTTTCCTGTTCACCCTTTGAGTCTTATTCAGTATTTAACACTTTGATCTTCTCATAGAACAGTCACTGATCCCCCTGCATTCATACTACACTGTGAATAGAGTTTAATAGCATACGATTGGAAAGAGTTTAAGGTCCAAGTTGTTTCTCAACGAGTCCAATAGTAGCAGAGGGTTCCTTAGTCTTGGTCAAGTACTGCGACATCTTTGACTAAGAAAACAGACCCTAAGCGACAGAAGGATAGAAGAAATGAGGTCACATACCAGAACCTTTTTAATAATCCTTCTCTTTTCATAGCAACTTTGTCTACAGACCAAGACTAGTCAATTGGATAAAACTACAGAGAGCCGAGTGGAAGATGGACGCAACCATGACTTGTGGTTAGCTTTGCCATCTGATTTGAGCTGTGGATAGGAGCACTGACGATGATAAGACAGCGTCCTTTGAACTTCTCATGACGGTCCAACACAACTAGAGTAGCAGAAAATAAAGAAGTAAATGACCAAGAGATGTTCCTACTGTCTTCTTTACCCTTGACTTTCCCGAATCCCTCTCTTTCTTGGAGATTCCATCTTACAGTAATCCCACATTAGTATTGATAATGCCTTGTCATAATTTTTTATGAGGAACTTTTAATGCTCTTCATCTAAAGTCTTACAATGGCCAGACTTCTTCCTCTCTTTTTACTGAAAAGAATCTATATCCGATTGATTCTCTGTGGCTGTCTTCTTGATCCATCTCAGACAGTAAGCCAAGTGATTTTTAACTCTTCTGTTGCCTGAGGATTTAATACTCTTTCTCGTAGATCAGTTGAATAAAACGTGTTATGCTGTTACTGTTGTCTCTTGTATACTCTTCTTTGTCACAAATCCTGTCTACAATAGCTTTGAATTTGACTCATTTCATCTATTGTTTTATTTATTTTTGGATACGTAAAAGAGAAAGACAAGACGCCTCTGTTTGTATAGATGGAGATAAGCAAACAGGAGTACAAGAGAAGTCTATAGAGGCTGGTCAGGTTACTGGCACAGCCCTCTTCATAGATATATAAACTCGCATTTTCAACTCATTAATCAATAACAGTTTTATCAAAGTATTACTTTGAGGCTGATAATTGAGTACTATAGATTCCAGGACCTATGTGATTGATTAATTCAATGAATCCAAAGACTAATTATATACCTCTGTTTCCAGAGATGGTGTACATTCATTTCACATGGTCGCTTGAAGACATCTAACTGGATCTCAGATTCACTAATGTCCCTATAGAATCATTGATACAACAAGGCTGTTATGTACTGAATATAGAATAACTGTTCATAGACACTAACTCAGTGCTCATACCAATACAATTCTTTTTTTTGGGTGTGGATCTGATGGATGGGTAATTGGTTGATCTTTTACCTTTCTAGTACTTATTGTGATAAACGGGCCATTTTATCATAGACATGGCATTGGATTATCAGAACTCCAAGCTTGCAACCACTGCTATTACTCATCTTATTCCATAAGGAAGTAGTGTCGTTTTAGTAGTGAGCGAACAGGATGACTTTCTCAAAGAGAAAGAATCCATTACTTCTCAAATGACACCCAACACACCTCTCTCACTAACATTCAAATGTGATCAACTCAAACAAGCTGCTCTTTGCATGTCTCAACAAATAGATGAGATATAATCTTGTCCACACTTATCAACATCCTTCCTACACTCCACAACAGGGCCCTCGCATAAACACAGATCACCTACACAAAAGAGATCATATCCTCTTGATTTATATCCATTAAATCTACCCCACGACATCTTCCTATTTGCTGACACTACTTTTGACTTATACAACACAGCCCATAGCCACATATTGGTTGTCATTTATGAGAATTACTATCTGGAGTGGAGTTATAGGGAGTGGAGACTTGTCCTGTGTATCTACAATCACTCAATAAAGGTCTGCAGTTATAAGATCAAAAAGTCAATAGACATTGTGAATTGAGCAAGTAACAATAGTTTCAAGCACTTATGTCAGAACAGTTATTACAATAGAAATAGAATATGATCCTGTAGTACTTATCCAATACCTTTTAAATGTTCATATTACAACTACTTATATAATTTTCAGACTATGTTAGATTAATTTAATTTATACAATAGCAATGTCTCTTGGAATATGCGGGTCAAATTCCTCAACATTCTCAACAATATGTAGTGTGGAAGGTGTGGTTATAACTTTCCATCTTTATTATATTCTCTTTCTATGTGTCTGGTTACTGGTAATAGCACTTTTACTCTTTTCAGTAAAGAAAGATATTGTAGTATTCCTTGTAGATGATTCAACACAAGCCCCAAAGATATACTCTTTGATCCCATTTCAGCAGTCCACAGACGCACCTACACACTCAACCCACATTGCGTTGTATTCTACTTGAACACCTTTTACTATTTCAATATTTCATCACTAGAAGACATCACTGTAAGGAAAGGTGCCTGTGCTATTTGACCTGCATAGCCCCACATCTTATGCCTTTAGACTAGCCTTATAAGATACCTTTTTATTTTTCGAGCTGAGAAAAGAAAAAGACTATGGCCTATATCTCACGATGTATTCCTACGGACTCGGACATTAACAGACAGAGCAGATACTTTTGCTCGTGCATCTCACGTCATTGAAGTCTCTCTCTCTCTCTTAAAGAGGGCCTTTTCCATAGAGACACTGTAAGAAAGATGACAGAAGAAAAGAAAGTTCTGTCAGAAGAGTCTCTTGTTACATCAGATGCATGAGCTGGTTGTACACTTTTCTTTTTCATTGAGTCCACTCCGACAGTTACTGCTATTTTCCCTGTAGGCCCTGCAGTTGTCCCTGTGCAATATAACACTGGCCAGCACTATGTACATACATTGAAAATGAAATACACTTGTAATGAAATACACTTGTAATGAAATACACTTCTGCTCCCCATGCCATAGGAAGAAAAAGAGAGAAAGAGCCAGTTCAGGTCTCTCTACAGGCACAAAACATAGACTGTTGGTGGGAGGGCCCTATAAAAGTCAATAAAGTATTGAACACAAAACACACAAAATACACACATACACATACACATACACATACACATACACATACACATACATATATCTATAGATATAGATATAGATATAGATATCTATGTTTGTGTCTATAGATATTTTTGCATAAACATTCCCTATACTGCCTGTCTTGCCTCCCGCTGTAAAAATCCATCCAATGAACTGATGGATAGAAATGGAAATGACTTGGACTGCTTCTTTTTATTTTTATAGTTCTTAATCCTGTCCATGCCTCAGCCTGGGACCCTCCAAAACTCACCACCCGTCTGGACATCTCCCTTCCGACCTATTGCACCCAACCCCATTCTTCCACAGGCACTAAGAATAAATACAAATGAAAAGCATGCATGGGAGTTACCTGCCATAGAGAACACACCAAAGCCCACACGGCCATATCAAGCCAACGACTGCAATGAGGCCTTTCATCAAGGTGACTATAGACTATCCTATTAGAAAACATACCCTCCCCTATCCTCTCTTTTTCTTTGTTTATCTAAGTATGAAATAGAGGGCAGTGTATCCGACAGCAGTGTTCACTCCCAGGTAAGCAGTTGCCATGTGTCTGTGTGTGTCTGTGTGTCCATGTGCTTAGTAACATACCCTATAACCTACCATGGCTTAGTCATTCGCAGTAGACCAGAGAAAGCGGCGCAGAGAACAGAACCGGACAGCACAACGTGCGTTCAGAGCACGAAAAGAAGTCTACGTAAAAGAACTCGAGGAGAAGATTAAGGCTATTGAAACAGCCCATGCGTTTCATATAGACCGCCTGGAAAGAGAGAATGGCGAATTAAGATCTGCTATGAGAGAAATGCAGCTTCGTCTCCAGGCAACAGAAAGTAACACAGAACCCTTGGGATTGGTATTGGGTTCGGGACATGAGACACCTCCTACCCTTTCCTCAGTACATAAAGAGGTACAATTACAACGAGCCTCTTCTTCTGCTATTGCCTGTATACGTGATAAAGATGGAATCTCTTTCTGTGAGAGACTCAAGAAGGAAGTATGCAACTCTGCCTACAACCAACTCTTGTCAGAACCACTGTTTGATGCTACGGGGCTGCTGAATGATACAGTGACTCAACACCGTGTTCCCATTGTCACTGGACGCATGACAGTGGACAATGAGACGGATGATATAGTCAAGAGTGCAAAGAAACTATTCGATAAGTTTGCACAGACAATTACCGAGCGATTAGAAAATACACCTCGTCAAGAATCATCACTACGGGCCAGGTTAATTCCTTGTTCACAGGTCTGGAAGAGATTGTCAAACCATCCTAGTTTTGAAGAGTTTGACTTGGACGAGGTGTTTGATAAGCTAAAGCAGTTTGCTATGTGTTCTGAAACTGGACCCATGTTTGAAGAAGAAGAAATTCAACGAGTATTAGAAATAGTAGAGAAGAAAGTGTCTTGATGTCTTACATTTCTTTCTTTCTTTCACTTTCTTTTCTTTCTTGCATTCCCTCATTCTTCATATAAAATAACACTCTGACAGTGCTGAATTAAAGTAATCATGATGGGGATGGAGATTTGGACAAGTTTCTATGCTGACTAAGACATTTGGCTTATCATTGGCACATCGCGCTATGAGAAGCTGGGTGTCTGTGTTCAAACTCATTCACTTTATAGAGTCTTGATATTGAATATGAGATGTGAATTCCTCTTTTTTGGTTTCACAGGTATCGAGTCGAATCTGTATAAAGTTCAAAGTGTTTTTATTTTATTTTTGAGATATTACTTTGTCTCATTATTTTCCTGAAATAGTGTATATAAGAAAAAAGATTATTATTTAGAAATCATAGACAAACCTATACTCAAGAAGAGAAACACAAAGAAAAACTTCAATGTTTTATTCTAATGAGTTAAAGATGGAAAATGAATGTTAATAAAATTGAATCTGAGACGTTTCTCCAAGTAATCAGACTTTAAGCTGAATAATGTTCATGGTATAGTATGAAGTGATTTTAGTTGTTAGAGTGATGGATATAAAAGGATAGATGTTTATTTATTTATTTATTTAAAAAAATACTTTGATAGGACTGTAATCTCATGAATTTCTTAGAGATGGGTATGACACTTTCAATGAATAATGAAAATATGTTAATAAAGTGATGAAAAGAATGTCTTGGGCTATTTTAAATACATATTTCTTTTATATATTCATATATAATCATACTTTTTTGATATTATTATAACTTTATGCATTCATTAGATAGAAACATAAAACTTTTAATGCATAAAGATAGTAGTGTTGATAATAGAGTGACACTTAATAATTAACCTATTCTTTTCTCAAATTTCGGGCTATTTTTATACAAAAGAATAACAAACACTATTTCTTTTTTATAACACTTCTTTTTCCCTAATACTTGACTCATCCGACACTGTAAATATTTTTGTCAAAACACCCGAGGTTCATAAGAAGTACAGCAGAACTGAGACTTACTCAATTATCATCCATCAGGTGCTAAACATGAACAAGGGCCTCTGGTGGTTGAGAAGAACAGTAATGAGCAACTCTCACCGGACCAAAGTAACCATTATGGCAGATATAGCCATCAAGGTATCAAGACAAACTTTGAACAAACACCCCAATGAAATAGGCTTCTATTCATTTAATCTATTGATAAATAAAAAAATAATCCTGATTCAAGTGGGCCAAAGAATATGTCAACTGGACTCATGAACAATGACAGGAAATAGTCTGGTTGGATGAGTCTATAGTAGGGCTGGTGAACCTTGACATGGGTGTCAAGTCACCAGGAGGTACCACATGGCTTTAATCCTGAGCATATTTTAGAAACAAAGAAGTTTATAAGTAGTGGAGTGTATGATAAACTCTCTCTATATATATATAAAAGGGTGCATTGCTTTTTTGGAAGAAGCCTACTTCCTCGAACTCAAATGTCTCACTTAACCCTGGAGTCAGTTACTGCCTACAAGAGGACAATGTTAGATCTCATACAAGACAACACAGGAGTAAAACTAATATAGAAAGTGATATGGTAATGGCTCTGCTAGTCTGTGCAATGTCCTAATCTCAATCTAATAAAGCATCTGTGGGCTTATCTCATGAAGATTCTTAAGAAGAACAGTAGAATGTATTACACCAAGCAAAATTTATAGTCTGTTGTAGTGCTGGAAATGAGTAAAGTATTGAAGGAAGAGGAAGGTAACCTCATTGCCAATATGAGACGGAGATAATAGGCAGTGTTAGAAGCCAAGACTAGCTATAGTAGTTACTGATTGATCTATAAATAAATAGAAACTACTTCTGTAGTATAAATAATATTTTATTTATATATTGAAAGATTCACGTCTCTATCTAATGCATTTGCAAGATTATAATAACATCAAGATAAAGTATGAAACTAAGAAAATGAAGTATGTGTTTTTTTAAAAGAAAAGAATTCCCGCCTTATCATCTTACATAGATCATTCATGTATATTTGAAATACAAGAATAAGTCTTGACACTTATGCTATGTCCCGTAAGTCTCCATCTTTTTATTTTTATTTATATATTATATATAAAATTGGTATGTGTGCCGAAATCAGCTATATGTAATAAAACACTATTTACATCTTACATGGATAACATTCCCAATAATGGTTTATATATCAGAATACATTAGGGCTTCTGTACATATGAAAAGCATACCATACAACGTTGACTCAGTGAAAAATGAATGACAAGTGTAATCAATGTTAGTTACCTTTTCCTTTCCCTTTTTATTCTGGTTTTCTTCATGTTTTTTCTTTCTCTAACTTTCATGCTCAAAATCAAAGTAGCCCAGTGGCTCTATTTACTGAATGTCTCTTGAGTAAGGTCCGATACCTAGCATCATTCTATAAGCTGGGATACAAGTCAATATCTCTTCTTTTGGCCTCAGTGAGATTTTCTCTACTTGACTGCTTCATTATTATGACCATATCTCTATGAACTCTTTAGAGATAGATATAATAGTGTTTCTTTTTATCAGAAAGTAATATTTTACATGCATAGTTCATGTTGTTGTTTCATGCTTATCTGTATGCATGTTTGTTGGCTAAAAAAAAGAGTCAAATTTGGAAGAGAGTAGTATGTATTGCCATATTCTTTATTACTGACTGATTTAGGCTTGATAAGAGACCATGAGACATCTATAGACAGACAGAAACATCAATGCACAGCAAGTATCCATAGTAAACCTGTTGACTCTTTTCTTTATACAAGACTGATAGAGTCTTGTCGCATGTGAGTTTCAAGCAACACAGTGACTGCATAACAGAACAGTTGTCTGGGTTGAATAGCTGAATCGATATTCTACATCATTGGTAATATTAACTACAGTCCTAGCACTGGCAATGAGTATGGCATTTATTTGATTCACCCTTCTAATGAGTTCTAAATGACTTTGTATGTGAAGTATCTCAGTGGGTTTAATATTAAGGCAATGCGATTAATAGAACAAGTAACAAAATACAGTGATTTAATGAGTCTCATAACCTCAGTAGTCTATTGTTTCTTGTTTGAACTTCCCTATCATATACTCTCTTTGGTATGAGTTTTATAAATCAATTATTTAATATAAATCAATAATATACCAGTGAATTTAGATGATATTATATGTCAATGATAAAAAGAAGAAAAAAGAAAGAGTGGCCGTAATAAGACAGTGATATCTAGAAAGAATAGAATCATCGGATGCCGAAATAGAAAGACTTATTTGATTGAATCACAATATCTGATGTACGATGCTCAGTTTGTTCCGTCAATGTACTCCTTCTCTCTCAATACTCTGGCGGTGCTGAGATGGCTGAGAAATAAATTTAAGGGAGGAGATACACTTAAGAAGAGTCTGCAGAACAGACACATATTTCTAGTGGCATAAGCGTCATGTTCTTCTATCAAAAGGCGAATTTAACACTGTGGGAACATAATAATACACATTGATTTATAGTCACAGTAGCAGGCCCAATCATAACACATGAGCAGATGAAAATATTTTCCACTTGACTCTATCTCTATAGCAGCCACCCACAGCCGTCCTTTTTATTTTCAACAGCCGAATCCTGTGATTCACTCAGCAGTCATTATTAAGTCACAGATTTGCATCTCCTACCCTAGTCAAAAAGGTATAAATATCCGCTTTATTTCCACACCTTTTCTTTTCTCTCTTTACCATCGGAAGCATTAATTGAAGAGACAGTGAGAGTTGACTTTATCATGAAACATCTCTAATATGAAATTATGCTTGGTGTAATGGGAGTTATTTGCTCTTATGACCTATCAATTCCATAGAGTAGTCTCTTTTTAAGAGAATACTTTGTGCTTGGTAGTTTATAGTGTGTACTCACCTTCGCCTCTTTCTGCATTCTTGATGTGGTCGCTAGACATGGTTATGCATTTATATTATTAAGCATCCTGTCTGCTCCCCTCCATCTTTAGGTTTGTAGGAAGTGTGCTGGGTGGCCTATGCATTGTGACTATGGATTGTGTGGAAACAGGAGTGATGGATACAAGTGGGTCGCTCCTGCTTGTAGGCTCAGGATTTTTCAAGGCTCGCCCTTTTTTGCCTGGACCCTTTGTCGTGCTACCTGCGGCAATGTCGTAAACAATTAAGAAAATGATAATAAGCAGTCTATTCCACTGTGGCTTTATATATATATATATATATATATGTGTGTGTGTGTGCAATGAGGATAGATTAGTCATAATAATAATAAACAGTGAAGAAGTGTGTGTATGTTTTACTTGCTAGGTGTAGCCATCACACTGCTTGACTCTGCAAAGGGCTTCTTAGTGAATATATTGTGAATGCCGATTTAACTCTTAGTCTCACATCAGAACACAGCCCAGCTTGCTTTGCTTATTCTGCGTATTTCCAATAGCCACCGCAGATTAAAAGTGCTGTGTCTGTTGAGTATGATATGTGGCCACCGCACAACCACAGCCCTTTCCCGCGAATAGCCAGGCACTGTCTGCTATAGACACCCTTAACAAACAAACAGCACCAGCCCCCGCACCAGAGCCTGTACTGCCTTTAGTCAACACAGCACACTGGAGTGCAACAACAGCATCATCTCTCATTCACTCACCAGACTCCCAGACCCTTTATGTTTGTAAAAGGAGAAGTTCTTCAAGAAAAGCCATCAACGTCATGAGTCATCCAGAAACACATCCTCAGTTGTTTGAGTCTATCGCTGCTTATTGCTCGTTACAATGGGATATACACTATGCTATTCTCCTTTAAGGCTTTTCTTAATATACACCACAGACACCCTCAGAGAACAGATAGACTCTCCACCACCAGTCCTCATGGCAACTCAACACCCACCACTTGAGTCTTGTTATAGACTTTTATCAGTAACTCCTATGTGTTCATGGGTGTCTCTAATACCAGAGTAATAGCAACAGCTGTCTACAAGGAGATAGGTCCAAAAGCATACAGACTGGTCTGTAGACTTGTTTTTATTCTTCTTTATCAATGACTGTACTTTTGGTTGTGATTCTGTGGATACAATTGCTATTGGTGATTCACAAAAGAGAGTGCATTTAGGCCGCAAACAACACATCTCATTGTGTATTATTCTTTTCTGTGTCGACTGAACTCATTCTACTCCCATAGTCAAACAATATTCAACACACTCACTCTGATTGTGTTGATCATGCTCTAGCCTCCATTAACTTGTCTTTGAGTACCTCTCTCTACAGTCATAGCTTAAAAGGGGTCAATCCAATTCTTCTATCACTACTTATAGATACTAAGCACTATAGAACTGACTGTGGTGGATCAGGTTCAGCCAGTCATCCAAGAAAAGTGTTGCGCTTTTGCTACTGGATAACAGTTACAGTGGGTGCCAATGACAGATAATGTATAATAGGTAGTGCACTTTAACAAATAAAGAATAAATAAAAAAACAAAGAATAAAAAGATGCTTATTAGGAAGAAGACAGACACTAGACTGGCTGTTTACTTAATACATCATAAATCCATCTATACTATTCAAATGAGTATGCAATCCATGCCTATTTAACAAGG
Source organism: Spinellus fusiger (assembly GCA_025094145.1). Lineage (NCBI taxonomy): Eukaryota > Fungi > Mucoromycota > Mucoromycetes > Mucorales > Phycomycetaceae > Spinellus > Spinellus fusiger. The sequence goes on along the minus strand of JALLLS010000033.1, from coordinate 284,842 downwards.
ATAAATGGGCAATAAAGACTCTAATACATTCTCATTCTGTCCCAACAGATGTACCAAGATACTGGCTGTATAGATTTATTCTAGTGATGGTTTTATTGAAATAAGTGCAACCACACACATGCAGCAGCCAACGCTTTCTTTTTGTTTGTGATTGAGCTACCATTGTCAGCTCCTCAGCATGTCATTATCATGTCATTATTGAAGCAATGGGACTTGAGAACAACAAATAAATACACCCGATGGAAGGTATGTATGACTTACAAATTCAACAGGACATACTCCAGGCTCAGGGACTAGAAGTTATCCAAGTGGAGACTGTGCCATTCAACAAGAACACAAAGATATTTGGATCGAATTATGACTATTATTCAATACTTTTTAAGCATGTGTACTCTTTGCTGTAAGAATAAGATATAAAAGCCTATACATTTCATAACATATTGAGATACAAAAAGACTCTTTAAAATATGCCATTAATTTCATATGAGAAAGAGACACATAAGTTATATATTGGAGTCTCCCCACATTTCATACATAGAGTTTATTTTAAACAATTGCTTAAAGTCATTAAGTTATTATTTTATATACATGTAATTGATTCTTTATGGAGACGCTGTGTCCTTAAATCATGTTTTTTTTAATAGCATCTTGGTTGTTCAGATATATAATTTGTTCTTTTATATAAATTGGCAATACTTTCTTTGTTGAGGCACTATTAATTTAATTTGGCTACTACTTTTAAACATCTTTATCTGAAAACTCAATAAATTTAAAGACTTTCCCTCAACTGTTTCTATTAAATTAAGTCCTTCCATATGTATGATTCATCATCTATTATCTTGACCTCAGTTGTTTGATTGTTCAAAGAAAACAGGGCCTTGACACCAGCTTGAATCAATCACAGTCTATTTCATCAAACATAATAGAAAAGATATTTATTTTACTACTATTTTCAGATGTTATGTAGTCACTATTTCTCAGGCATCAATAGTATCTTACAGTATTAAATGTGATATAATATTAATTATTTCAAAATAATAGTAAATAGAAACCAACAAAGAATACACATAGAATGAGAGATAGAAAATAGAAAGGAAATAATATGACACAGAAAACAAGAAACAGAAACAAAGGTCTGTACAACAAAGATCAAAGAATAGTTTTTATAGACATTCTTGGCTATTAAATATTTATGTTGATAATGAACTTCTTTCAGGTAGAAGAATATAGCTTTGATTCTCTGTGTCATAAAATTTAACTGTTTGACAATGTAGAGAGAATAGATCTAGCCTTGTAGATGTCCACCAAAGCTTTCAAAAAATTCTTTTAGTTTCTATGAAACATTTTAATGTATAGAACTCAATAATATTTTCAATTTCATCAAATCAATAGCAATGGTGCCCCCTATTTTCAATCATCTCTATGATACTGTCTTGTTGGGCTAAAAGGATCTTGTGGAAGCGCGTAGGTCTCTGGAAGGAGGGCTACTGATACAGGGGAGACACAACGAAGGCCGATTTGTGGGATGGTGTGGGATGCTCAGTGGAACAGAGACTTCCGGAGAACAGAAAAAAGGGTACCGACGACGAAGACCAACGAAAAGGACAGAGGGTATGTATCGACCAGATACAGGAGCAAAACAAGAGAATAACCAAGGAACAGAAATGAGCAGAACAGAACAAAAGAAAGAACAAAACCAGACTTGCACGATTGCTTAGAAAGCCGAGCCTCTAAGGGCAGTACACAGAAAAGAGATGGGAATAACTTTTCTCCTTTATTGAGGTCTTAAAAGGCTTCCTTAAACACATTTTTACAGTGCTTTTTAATCCTTCTAGACCCCTAATTACTACGTCTCCTATTACTTTAATTTGAAACAGTGACTGTAGAGTGTCAGGGAAACATGACTATCTCTACAATACCAATAAGTCCCCATTTAAGGCATTAGTGTATTTATAGTACAGCTTGAAGAGTTGCTCCAAGTTCTCAATCTCTGGCACATTCCACAGAGAAAAAAATCAACCAAAATCAGCATTGTTCTAATCATCTAAAGAGAATAACTAAATGGCCAATAAATTAGTAACTTACAATCCATATAAATACAGGAGAAGTTAGTGAATATTAAAAATAATATTCTAATAATAAAGATAACATAAATGAGTAACATTGTATATGATAGTGAAAGAGACAGCATGTATAACAATGATGGTGAATAGATCACCACTTTTAAAATAGAGGTAAACAAAGTGAACTATCTTTTGTGTGATAAAGCCCTTTATCAATATTTAGGCCTCAAATCACCTGAGAACTCTGTGAAAATATAAAATAAAAAGATAATAGCAAGAGGTTTAATAAAAAATATATAATCATATATGATATGGAAGAAAATACTACAAGAGTCTACTGAAAGTATTTAAAAAGGAGGATATGTATCATCTTTTTTTTCTGATGAACGAGAGGTGTATGTCTATTTGCAGTACTATGGCCAAAATCAAAGCTTCTCATAGAACTATGTATAACAATTATAAGAAAGAGTTTTAAAGTATGTCTTTCAATAATTATGTTGAAAAGGTGATATCTAGTAGTGGTAATTCAGTAGACTTGTCATCTATTTTGAACGACAAATGTTAGGATTATTCGATAAGTACTGTTAATTAGAAGCCTGTAATGGTTTTAGACAAAATAATGGATGAACTAACAATTCATTATATAGGCCTAAAAATTCAAAACTCTCACTGTACGATTATATTACTCAAAGATACAGTTTCACTTCCAGAACGACACAATTTCACTTTGTTAAAAAATATATCACAAAAGACCGAGAGATGTCAATGATTCAAGAAGATGGGATCAACCAATATGAACTATGAGTGCAGCTGTGTGTTTATAGATGAAACGGCTTTCAGTATTAATATGAAGCACTCTATGACATGGTCAAAGAATGGACATGGGTGGTTGCTCAACCACCAAAATCAAAGGCCAAATCAATGTTTATTCTTTGGACTATTTTTGATGTGGTCAATATGAGATTAAAGACCTCAAAATTCACAGTACCCCTCAAAAAAGAAAGAAACAACAGAGGGTACTTCAGAAGTATAAAGAGTAAAAGTGACACTATTAATGGCCATCATTTCAACTTTATTGCATTGAAACTAAACGTTATAGATAGGTATAAAGAGTCTAAAAATAATTATGTTGTGATGGATAGTAAACCAACACATAAACACTTAAGTATGAGGAAAAATATCAAAAGTCGTGGCTATGACTTTATTTACCTTACACATTATTCTCTCATATACAATCCAATGGAACAGTTTTGATTAGTCTCAAAAATCAAACTAAAGAGAGAAATTCTTTTAGAAGAAACCTCGAGTTCTCTAATCATAGATGCTTTTAATGATATTATTATAAGTGATCTAAAAAGGTTTTTTGGTTGCTCTATATAAAGACTGAATAATAGTTTAAATCGTAAACTGATTAAATAAAGACTTTATTTTGGGACATTTGGGACAGTAGAAGCTGACTTTGACCTTTTTTATTTTATTCAATGTGTCCCAATATTTTTCAAAGACACTATATTTCACAAAAATACTGATGATTGAGCTTCTTGTTTTGATACTTCAGACAGGACAGTTTCAAGTATTTATGAAAATTTGTTTTCAAGTACTAAATTTCGTTTATCTTTTTTGCAACCTATTCAGAAAACAAATATGAGTAATAGCTCTGGATCATGACTGTGACTACCTCACTCACATCTCTTAGGATTGTCCCAATCTCTATATTGCTGACGGCCAGTACTTCTATCAGAATGTGAAGCCTATCAGCTTGTCTGCCTCTGATGACTTTTATTTCTTTTGAGTGTGAGTGGTAGGCTCAACGTTTCTCAAGACCTTTTCTTTCTTGGATTCAGTGGCCTGCTCTTAGACTTTAGCAAGAACTACCATGTTTTTTTTCTTGTATTTTTTTAGTTACAGTGCAAACGCCTTTTCCAATAATTTATCTGTGTATAAGATGCAAGCACATTAATAAGATTATGTTTTTATGTTTTCAATTACTTTTTCTTCGATTTTTGGTTAGGAATAAACGCGATTGCAGACTTTATTTTTTTGACTAGTAGATGCTGATGACATTAGTTTTGTTCATCACTGGAAAAAAAAGGTAAAATACTAAAAGAAAAGAAAAGACAGGATGAAGATTACTAAAGCTAATAGCATATTCTTTGATATCATATTAATTCTGAAAAGTCAGAAACCCTTGATAAGCACGGGGTTTTGATACCTTGATACGCTTACAATATTTTTTTCTAGTATCTTCTGAATCCATCATTGTTAATAATAATAATGACTCTTCCAAAAAAAAGTGATAGCCTTGGCCACCATTAGAAACCTTATTGTACACAAAGCAACCATCATTGATTTGATCCAAGTCAAGATCATCTCCATATTCAAAATCAGTGTCATTAGCCCTTCTCTAGTTCTGTATGCTCTATAGAATTCAGATTTACCACGACAGAACGTACTTGAAATACTATATCTATAGAAAAAGACAGGATATTGTTTTATAGGATTATTTCATAGATAATCGTGTACATATATCTATAAACTAAGGATATGCCCCAAAATCCGATCAATCTCTAAAAATGATTGAATTCAATATCATAGTGTTTATTAATATTAATAATAGATTGTGTAGTATAAAAGCTATGATCATGTAGATAAAATACTCATCGTGTCCGATATTTAGAGCTGTTTAAAAAAGTGCAAGGGCTTTTGAATGTAATCATCTCTTTCTGTCCCCATGTGCCATGATATAAAGTTTAACAGTTGATATTGATACCATAAACCCTGACTTGGCTAGTGGCATTTGTGGGTGTCTTGTCTGCAATGAAATTGGGATTATAGTCTCTGATATACTTATTAAATATGATATTATTAAAAGAAGTCAAGTTGTGGATGGTAATAGGTTCCGTAATTATAAAGAAAGGTGAATGAGAACACACACACATATAAAATGGTAATTCTCTGACAGTGTTTTATGCATAAAGCCTTGCTCTTTTAGGAGCAATCGGAAAGATGAAAAGGCAAGCCTTAAAAACCTATCAAATCTTATCTTGAATGTCCGGGAAAATCTACAACAACTAACCTTGGACTTGCCCTCTGTTGTATTAATGAATAAAATGTAAATAGACAAAAGTAAATGATAGTTCTTATAACTACCAAACTATTCGAGTGTCTAGATTGTTACCAAACTCATTCTTAGAAGATAAAACTATGGTTACTGATTTTTGATGTACAAAATAAATCTGGCTATGCTGCTGGTTGAAAAGAAGATTTTATCATAAAGTCAGAGAATTATATGTATGCATTACAAATTACTATAGTGGAGTGACAAGAAGTGCTTAGTATCGTGAATCAAATAGAAGGCAGTAATAAAATTAGATACTTGATTGATATTATATCTGATAAAAAAAAGTATAGTGTCAATACAAAATAATAGTAGCTATGATCCTCAACAACAATTTATTAATTGTGAGCTACTGATATTTATTGAATTCAGCAGTGAGAAGCATCTAAAATCATAAGCATCTGCTCTATTAAAGATAGCAAATACTAAATAAAATAGCCATTTTTAACATATATATAATAACTGCCTGTAATGACCATCATTTATCACTTGAGCAGAAATCATCTACAAAATGTTATATTGTATTATTTACTCGGAATGATGTTTGTAGTATACAGAGTACATTACATGCACTGTAGCCATTTCTCTTATGTTATATTGGCATAATAGAAGATCATTATATTTTATTATATAGACGAGTCTTCTGTATTTATTTCCTTATCTTTATATGTGAACTCCCCAATCACCTACTGTCTTCATAGCAAGCTCATCGCCTGCTGCTATGCGTTCCCCATCCTCTCCTCCAAGCACATCAGCAACACACTTCCATGGATCTTGGGCTCCACCCCACTGTAATAATTTTTCTCTAAAAGCCAATCCTTTTTCACGATCAAGAGGATTCTCTGAGAAGCATGTCTCCCACACCCGATGTGCTAATGTCTGATCAAACAAGTAAGAGTAATACCCTGCACCATAACCAAACAGATGACCAAACTGGACAGGCCACATAGTACGTGGCACACTTGGGAATGCGCTAAACTCATCTTGTAGTGAATGCCATATTTTTACACTTGAAAAATTAGTTTCTGAGGCTAATTCTGAATGGTATCGTTGATCCAACATAGCCATGATAATCTGACTATTCACTTCAATACCACTGAACTTCTTTCTGCGCTGTAAATGGGCCTTTATATCCTTTTCTGAGATGACATTGCCTGTTTGAGGGTCTTTGGAAAACAGAGGAAATACACTTGGGTGCCAAACAAAGTGTTGCATCAGGATAGAAGGAAGCTCAACAAAATCAGTGGCACATCGTGTGCCTGCTACACTATGAAACTCAGTTAGTGCCATCATGGAATGGATAGCATGACCCATTTCATGAAAGAGAGTCTCTACTTCATCTGTAGAAAGGAGAGAAGGACCCCCCGAATGCTTTGGATTTGCAAAATCACAAGTCAGGACAATGATAGGCAATTGGAAAAGACCCTGGCGGCCTCGTACTGTTCTTTGTTGGGGTGCAGAAGGAGACTGAAGCATTTCAATAGAGGTGGTTTGACCAGGGAAGGCATAGCGAATGTCATTCTCTTGATCATCGTTGTCTACACGTCTTGATGTTTTGATTGTGTAATGAGCTGCACTGGTTGTTTTTTCAGGTCGAGAGTATAAGTCGCAGTAGATGGTTCCAATGTGCCCTTCACGTTCACATACAACATTAAGTTTTCTGACGCCACTGTCCCATACTTCTCCTGGAGCAATTTGAGCCGGCTCCAATTGAACACCATAGAGATGTGTCAATAAAGAAGAGAGACCTTGCATGACAGAGCCCAATGAGAATCGAGGATTGATTCGAGGATTATAAGCGCCTGTGTTTTGTGAAAGAGTAGCAATGCCCATATAGTAATCTTTATCCCATGCATTCAATTGAGGCAAGCTTTTGGCCTTGAGCTTCTGCTGCATTGCTTGTTGTAATACTAAAAGATCTTTTTCAACGTCTGGCTTTTGGTGTTGGAAAAGTGTATTTAAGAACACCTGTACATTTTCTGTATAATATTTTCATCAGCCATCACACTATACAAGCACATGCACATATATAGTTATAAAGAGCACTTACTTGGGTTTTTAGCCATTTTATCTTTAAGATGTAATTCAGCAAATGACTTTTGTCCTACTAGTGCAGCTATCTTCGAACGTGTTTTCATCAACGCCTCAAGAATTTCAATACTTTTATGTGTAGCAGAGTTAGTGGCTTCATAGACTTGTCTGCGCACATCAGCACTATTAGCATTTCTTAGTACCATCTGGCACTCATCAGGATTGGTAGGCAAATAAACATAACCATCTCTGTGCTTATACAACTTGAATGCTGTAGGATTGACACCTGCCAAAGCAGATCGATCAAATCTAATCTTATGGACAGATCGAGGATTGCATTGAATAAACTCACGCCCCAGCTGAATAACCTCATCAGATAGCTCCACAAATTGCGAGCGCTGCTTACTGGGCAAGTGGATACATGATTTTTTAAAATCCTCCAAAAAGACAAGAGCAGCTGCATGTTCATCGGATGAGAAAGAAGCCACGATCAAGGGATCTGCTAATACTTTGACAAGAACCTATAAAAAAAGGATCAATGTGAGTTGACAGCCCATAGTAGTCATCACAGATAGCAATATGTACTTCATGCAGACGGGTATCTATGTTCAGTCTATTCATGTAGGTACATAAATCTGTGTAGGCTCGGTTGGCAGCCTCCATTATCACTGGATCAGGATGGGCGTTTCTAAGGAGTTCAGAAATATCAACCACACTACAGATAGTGTTGGAAAGTCTGTCGAGGTTTTTAACCACACGTCGCATTTCTTCAGGTCCGTTTTCAGGTGCATTCCATATTCTTTGGACAATGGTCTCTGCTTCTTGGATCGCCTGTTTTACAGCATATTGGAAGCCTTCTTCGTCGACAAAGTTTTGATTTCCAAGTAAACCAAATGATCTACCCTCAATGACACTGCTGGGTAAAAATTGTTTGTACTGTTTCCATACAGTCGTATTATCAAACAGTCGTTGCAATGCATCATGAGCCACTGTGTTTTTAATCGGGATGGGCTGAGTCGATATCAGACGGCGGTGGGTTCTAGTCTGTCGTAACAGGAAGCCTGGCTTTGCACAAAGGCGCAGAACACTCGAGATCTGTGCTGCCATAAGACAAGGTACTGAAGCAAAAAGATAGCAGTAAATGCAAGTCAATGTCATGTGACTTTGATCGTCTTGCTATATGATATTTTTGGAAACTCACCACTTATTTCTTGCTGTTCACCCCATCATGTCAAGTAAGGCTTCATCTTTTATTCTCGGCAAATAAATGAGTCATTCACCTATTATTTACATACTCTTTTCCTCTTATTTTTCCTTATAGCTATTAGACTGAGTTTTCTTGCACCGGTCGACCAAAGCAGATATGAGTCTCTCTTTCAGCAGGCCTCCAAAAACACCACAACTATGTCAGGTAAGGAGTTCGTACATAAAAAAGAAAGAAAGAACACAAAGGAAATCAAGAACAAGACACTCATTCTTTAAAGCCATGGATGCTAGAAATGTTTTGTCTCGGTCGAATCTTGGTGATGATGCACTGGCAAAAATATGGTAACCTTACCCTTTCTTTTTCTTAGCTATAGGGTGTCTTGGGACTCAATCATCCTGCTTTGTTTGTTAGGGATTTATCAAATGTAACTCAATCACCCTTCCTTACATTTCCTGAGTTTGCTGTTGCAATGTATTTGACTTCTATGAAAATGACAGGAAGAGAGATTCCAGATACATTACCTGATGCTATTCGTCAGGAGATTGAGACTGCAGTAGCTATGATACGTTCTACTGAATCGACAAGCACAGTATCTGCTCCTGCTCCAGGAATGGGAATAGGAACAGGAACAGTGCCCACAATGCAACAACCTGCTCTAATAAGAATGCCAGCAGGACAGACAGCTTTAGTACATCATAATGTGGGATCAGCACCTACAATACAACACTCTCTACCCACAGGAATCCCGGTAGGACAGCAGGGACCCATGCTTACACACAATGGATTCCAGCCACAAATGACAGGCGTCTCTTTACCACAAGGCATGCAGGGACACAACCTCGATTTCACCAATCGAATGATGCCTTCTGCTTCTGGCATTTACTCTACTCCTCAACAACAATTCAAAAGCTCGTCCAAAATCAATATTCCATGGGCAGTAACAAAAGAAGAAAAGGAACGATACAGTAAAATATTCAAAGCATGGGATAAAGATCACAGGGGCTATCTTACAGGCGATGTAGCAAAAGAGATATTCCAGCAATCAGGTCTTCCTCAGAACATATTAATGCAGATATGGTAAAGACGCCCTTTAGGTTACTTTAGGTTGTGTTCATAAAGATTCATTAGCATTGGTATAGGAATTTGTCGGATCTGAATAACCAAGGAAAACTCAACATGGATGAGTTTGCTGTGAGTATGCATTTGGTCTATCGAAAGATCAATGGTTTCGATGTTCCTACTATTCTTCCAGCAGAACTCATTCCTCCCTCCACCCGTGATCTTAATGACAGTGTCAGTGAATTGAAGAAATCCATTCTAGAGGGCATTGCTCAGAAACGAGGCATTGCGAACTTTAGCTCCTCTCCCTCTCTTCTTTCTCCACATCAAAATACTCCCCGTGCACGTTCACTGAGCCCTCACCCCGTGCGTAGTAACAGCAATAGTACCACTGCTACTGCTACTGAGACCGTAGGGTATGTGTCTAGTGCACGCCGTATGGGGCCTGACAGAGGTCGGTCGCGGGATCGTTCTCCTGATCCCTCTGCCAGTCGGTCTGTGACTTCCAGCTATGAATACCGTGGAAAGACAACCCGTATTATGGATCTGCGTAAAGAAATGGCAGAACAAAAGAAAAGAATACAAGAATGGGAAAAAGAAGGAGTCCAAGTTAAACCAAAGTCTTTGGCCGAACTCTCTTTCATGGAGAAGAAAGAGATTGAAAGTCTAAAGGAAAGAGTCAAGGAGTTACAGACTGAGATTATTAAGTCAGGTGGGGACAGTGCAGACCACTTGTGGGATGAGTACATAGAAAGAACAGCTGAGCTGTCTAGTATTGCTGATCATGAAAAGGCATTGGAGAGAGAAGCCCGCCACTTTTTAGAGGACGGGGTGCTTGATATGGTACGACAGGTGAAAGAGACAGAGGATGACTTGGCAGACAAGAAGATTCGATTGGTCAAAGCAAAGGCTGCCAAATCATCCCAGGAAGCACCTGTACTTGATATTGTTGGGACAGGTCCTGGCGGTGTCATTACAGAAAGTGATCGCATTCGGGCCAAAGCAAAAGCCATGGTGGCTGCTCGCATGGGCAAAATCACAGGCAAATCCACTGCACCCAATGTAGCAGCAGAGATTAAAAAGATTGAAGACGAGTGTGTAGAATTAAAGGCCTATGCAGATTTGGTGGCTGAGAGCCTTCAGGAGATACAGGGGACATTGGAGTCTGTTCATATCGAAATGAGTATGATTGGATTGGACATTGGTAAACAGAGTCAAGATCAGAAGAAGATTGAAGAGAGAAATCGGTTTGAGCGTGGCCATGGTGTAGGAGAAGATCTCAAGGCATTCATACAGCTACTTTCCTATGAGACAGCTACTCTAAAAGCACCCGATGTAGATCCAACCTTTGAATCACGGTTTCCTGAATTCTAAGCTTATTCTCTCTCTTTTCTCTGTCTGTCTGTCTACACTTTTATTTGAGATGGATATACCGTGAGTTTATCGACTGTAATGGTCAGTGGATTTTAACATGGAAGCAAACAATGTAGACGTATGTTACTTGTACTCTAGAGTAAACAAGAGATCGCCATGGGACTATTTTTATGATTTTATCTACATACTTGCATGGCAAGACAAATACATACATACATACATACGTACACCCACTTTATACGTACACCACTGGTTTACCCACTCAGTTGATCCCTCTCTCTCTCTTCTCTCTCTCTCTTCTTTTCATAATGATAGACAGGGATGTATAAGGAATCACTGCTTTCTATTTGAGCTTCTTCTACGACTTGACTGATGTTGTGATGAATAATGAGAGTAGCGTGAATACTTCTGTGAGCTGTGGGAGGTGTGGGAGGTATGAGAACGATGTTGCTCCTGTTTTGCTTTACGACGATCATATTCATGAGAAGCCTCATATTTAGGAAGCCTGATAGGTTAGTCTTCTGCTATTTTGCAAATAGACTTACAATGAAGGTTCTGCAGGCAACGGATCAGAGTAAAAGTAGTTGTGGTTAAGTGCTTCAAGAGCAGTGTACCGCTGTGTAGGATCCAGCACCAGTAGTTTATCAATTAGATCGGCTGCTAGTGGATCATAGCGTGAAAACTCGTCCAGGACGCGTCGTTTGCAGGGATCAAACCGCACCTTGTCAGCGTCTGCCAGTTTCTTCCAGCCAGGCATTGTTTCGGTGGTTGGAGACCCACACAATTGGAAGATACGTTTGAGTTGTTCCATGTCGTCTTGTCCTTGTAGAATAGGTCGTAGTTTTAGGAATTCACCAAAGACACAGCTGGATCATAGTGAGTAGGCTACTCATTGGATCCAAAGAAAACTCCATAGTGTTCTTACCCTACGCCCCACATATCAATGGCACTGGTATACCGACGCTCTCCCAACAGTAGCTCTGGTGGACGGTACCATCGAGTCACAACACATTGAGTGTATTCTCGATTGTCTTCTTCTAATCCACGTGCTAAACCAAAATCTGCTATCTGTAGAACCCCTTCATTGTTGATAAGAAGATTGGCAGCTGATATTGGCATAGCTGTAGTGTGAGTACTATGCTAAAGAGGTGTTTCTTTATGCCTATCTACCTTTCATATCACGATGAAGGATCATATTCTAGAAAACACAACATTCAACCTATCGTTACCCCTCAGCTTACTTACATGGTGAAGATAGGCTGTTCCTTCTAATAGTTGCTTCATATAAGTCTTTACTTGGGGTGTGGTAAGCCGTACGGATGGATTGTCCAATAACCCAGCAAGATCATGGTCCATGTATGGAAATACCATGTAAACATTGCCTGGTTCTTTTCTTTCTGGGTCTCCTTGTATATATGTTGGCTATGAGTCTCCTTTGTCTTGTCTTTAGCAGTACATGTTGATATACCTGCTTCTACTGAAATATCTGAGAGTGGCACCACATTCTTATGTCTTAACTGCTTTAAAATTTTGATTTCACGCATAGCTGTAATGGGTAACTAAGAAGAGAGTATAAGTTTACTCTGTGCTATCCATTACTGCTTAATAGTGTCTAATACTCCCCATTACTCCCCATTACTATGCTACACTAAAGACAGTACTCTATCTGATGCTATATCACACACTTACTCCCTCTTTTGCATTATGCATGATAATACGCTTAAGTGCCACAAGTTGGCCAGTTTCTTTATGACGTGCCTTGTGGACTTCTCTACAAAGACCACCCCGTATCTTTTAATACCACACTCCCAAACAACTCCACTTACCCAAAAGTGCCTTCGCCTAGTTTTCCTTTGAATTCGTAGTTTGTGATCTTTGAGCAACCAAGGAAGCGAGAGGGGGTTGTATTGGAATGAGTCCGAGAAGTAGGAGATGACCATGATCGTGAGGGAGATGATAAACTTGAAGAGTCAGATGCCTTTTCAAAACTACGTCCATCCCGGTGGAGTCGTTCGTTGAAAGAATCTCCAGAGAGAGACCGTTTCATAGAATGGTTGGTAGTCTGCAGTGAAGATGAAAGGGACGAGTGCGCACGCAAAAGACTAACAGGCACAAACACACATAGGACAAACACAGACACACACGCACACACAGAGAGAGACACACACACACACAAGAGAAGAAGAAGAAAAGAAGAAGAAAGAACTGCTGCTGCTTTACAGGAATTCAATAGCGACACTTTTTTTTTGTATTTATAGCAATAGTAAGATCACTGCTATTTTTACAGTGAAAAATAAATAAAACAGGGACGATAGCACCCACTCACGTGTTTGAATGCTCATTTCTACCTGTGAAATGCATCACGATGGAGACAGTTGTCTCTGTTCCAAGAGATGGAGTGGGTTATGACCCATAGAATCCACTGTTCTGACGGCTTCTTATCAATAGCAGTGTTCTCTTGGACTGTAGAAAGAGTTTTATATCTATATCTATATCTATATTAAATGGAGAGCTATACAACTACAGGGAGACACAGCAAAACAGGGCAAAAAGAAGGGGGGGAGATGTCCTCTACACTAAGCTCAAGCAGCACTGCCAAACCACTTCTTCCCTAGTTCATACATGGTCTGCACATTAAACCCTTGTGTGTCCGTCATACTACTTCTAACTGACATGGACTGTTCATTGATATCAGGAGATGTGTCTTCATAATATGAGAATGGGTGTTCTTCTGTTCCAAAGGGAGACGCGTGGTGAATGTCTCCTAGAGAGATAGACAGATCAGAAGAATGTGTTTTGTTCTGTTGGGAGCGTGGTCCATAGTGGAAGGAAGTTGTGAGCTGTGATGAACTTGGCTTTGCATTCATTGCATTGCCATACTCCTCTAATGTTTCTGATGCAATAGAATCAAGATCAGACATGCCTCTGCTACACAATACATACGATAAGTACTTTTTCTTTTTCTATTACTGTAAATGGATCTATTACCTCTCTGCATTAGACAGTGTGGATACAGGCTTTAGTGTGTGTGGTGGTGATACAGTAGTGCTATTATTAGTGTTGATATTATTGATATTATTAGTGGCGATGGCATCTGATGTCTCCCCTGTAGTGGTGTTCATCATAGTGTGTTGAATATAGGTGAGTTTGTTGGTAAAATCCTCCATACGTCCATTCATCAATGGTTGTGCTGTAGTAAGTAGAGTGTCTTTATAGCCTTCTCCATTCTCTGTCTCTGTGTCCTCCACTCCTTCTTCAGTGTCTTCTCCATGATAAATATAGGGTGAAATAGTCTGGGCATGGGACATTCTAGCATGGAATCCACTGTGTGCTATACTTCTCCTATTACTATTGGGCGGTAACATCTCCTGGACTCTGGGTCTGCTATAGGATGGTATCATATCACACTCCTCCTCATAATACTCTACTGACTAGACAATACAGGGACACTATAAATGCAAAGAAACCCATCTTCCTAGGCTATAGAACACTCAAATTACCTTGTGCTGAAGAATAAGACTGGCAATTTGATCATCTCCCAAGGACTCAGCATCGGCCCTGTCTTGGTCTTCAGAGAATATTTCATAGACAGCAGGTGGTTGATGTTTGTTGGAATTCAACAGAGAAGACCCCTTGCGTCTCTTTGAACGCTTTCGTTTTGACTTGCCAAATGGGTTGCGAGTAACAAATGGAGGTACATTCTCACCAGCAAACATACTGTCTTGGTCAATGACAGCATCAAACTCCCAGTCCTGTGCATTATCCAAGTAGCCTCGAACAGCCTGTCCCTGGTAGAGAGTGTGGTCATTATAGTAGTGGGTGTCCAATGAAGACGGCTCATCGTCTGGGTCAAGGTGAATGGGTGAATGTTGACTCGATAGAAAGGGAACACAAGGACAGAACTGAGTTAGTGAGGGGAGATAGTTGCGCCAGGTGAGGTCAAAGGCGTTGGGTTCATTGACCGTCTGCTGCTTGGGTAGGCAGAAAAGAGTGCGAGAGAATATATGTGTCATTAACTAAGCTTTTTTTTTATGAAAGAGTTAATATGAGAAATGCATATTCTTATTGTTGATAAGACTTCTTTAATAGGAAAATAATAGAGTGTATGGAGCAGGAGAAAGTTGGCTTTTATGGATTGGTAAGAGAAAAATAAAAGGAACGTCAAAGGGAAGAGTAGGACAAAGTGGAAACCCTAAAATACACAATAGAAAGGGCAGTCTGTGGGCAGCAAACGATAAAAGAATTCAGAGGCCGGGGTAACCAATCATTGTTACAGTGTAGTACGAATCACACTACCCTCCTCACAATAATAAAAAGACATCCTGTTCTGTAGGGACTGTATAGATATCTTTCAAGAACATGGCTGTGATGCACTAGACTCTTTCCAACAAGTGAATCAAGGTGGTTTTTCCTTGAGAGAAATCAACAGTAGCTATATGAATAACAATAGTAAAAACAACAATAGTAAGAAAGTAAAGGAAGGGGGAAAAAGAACAATAGAACTAGGAAATTGGTTAAATGGTTAAATGATCATCAGTAATCCTTAATATCTTCCATAGTGTATCGAAATAAGACCCTCTAAACAGACCATGATCAAGGCAGACCTGTCAATGGTTTAATATAAAGTATAGCCTATATACAGTGAGTATTTAACATAGATTTAACATAGATTCAAAATAGATTCACTACAGAAAGGCAATAAAGATCTCTATCTAAATAGGTCATTTATTCTCTTAAACACTTGTGTTAATAAATAGCTGCCGACTATCCCTGTCGAATTCAAGTCCACAGAAATGGTATTTCTCTAATAAACACCCTTAATCATCCACCGTTCCAACGCGTGTGTATAGGATAGAGTATATTTAGAACAGAAATAAATTAAATAAAAATATCATTGGTGTCTCATCATAGACAGTAATGAATTCATGTTTTCTGCCTATTATTCACCTATCTCTCAGGCTAACAAATAAATAGACGACTGTTTATGATGTGCTAAGCATAGAAGAAATGGAAAGTGAGTAGAATGTACTTTAATGAAAAGTACAGTGGTCCCACTCAATTTAAGGATTTTGGGAAAAATTTGTCACTATGCACACCCAAAGATTTTTCTGGCCTTTAAGCGGTGATATTTTCTTCTTAAGACCGAAAATATTTTGCTCTTTTATGTATCAGTGTTTAAAATCATAAGGTTTGCAAGTATCCAAACTTCTATTTCTTTTTGTAGTACAGTTCAAAGTATTTTTTATTTTTGGGTGTTAGTTGCTATTCGCGCATTGGGCATGTTAGCCACCCTATGAGAATTTTTGAACAATTAAGATATACATATAAACACTTTCAAATACAAAAGTGGAAAAAAGAAATGCAAGGAAAAAAGAAACAGAAAGATAAGAGTATATAAAACCTCGAAATGAGGGAAAAAATGAAGAGAAATATGAGAAATGAGAGAAAATGACAATGCAGACATAGACATTAGTTTGAGCCTAATCCCACAAGCTTTCAATAGACCAAAGATTGGTCTATTTACAAGTCTTGTTGGGTGTGTTGATTGTCTCCCTAGACTCCTTCCATGGCTGAGTCAGACCCAAATGCCTGGAGGGCTTCTTTCTCAAGGGTGGCGGGAGGGCTGGTGACTGTGGCCTTGGCCTTAAGGTCTGCCAGGAGCTTCTCAAAGGCAATGGTGGATAGACGGGGTGTGGCAATGCTTGAGCCAAAGTGGCAAGCAATGCTGTACCCTAAATGAGTGGAGGCACAAAGACAAGTGTTGGACACTCTTTGCTCAAAGAGTTTTTGGGCCATTGCAGCCTTGGTGCTATCTGACTCCTGCTGGAGCTTAGGGTCTGCAATCACCGTTGCAGCTACTGGATCAAAGCTTGCCTGTGGCTTGATCTTTGATTTCTTGAGTTTCTCCTCAAGTTCTTGCTTGAAGCTACCGTGTACAAGCAGTGCAATTGTACCCCTTGCTGGGAAGTGGATGTCTATAATCCGTGACTGTTGGATCTTCAGTGATCCCAACATCTTGCAGATCTGGCCATACTTGAGGTAGCAGCAACAGGGCAAGTATACAAAGTTGTATACTGAGAGCCCAGTAGGCTCTTGTAAGGCCCAAACTGTTTGTGCTCTAAGCACTGCTCTGGCCTTTGCTGTCTTCTTTAGTGGGGCGTTCTTTTTAGCCATGTTAGCATAAGTGACAGTAGCCTTTTCTATGGCATCTGTGGGTTTCACTGTGGGGATGGGTGTGGGTGTAGGGGTGGGAGGTGATTTGGGTGCATTATCTGCACTCTTGGCATTGATCTGAGCCTGGAGAGATGTAATAAGGTCATCTTTGACCTTGACTTGTGCTTCCAATTTGTAATGACTAGTTTGTTCTTGGCAAATTATGAAAGTAATTTGGGCATCACCAATGGTCTTGTCCCAGACAAACTCATCAGTCTACCATTTGTCTCAATCATTATAAGTCTCTCTTCTCCTGCTCTTATCTTTGTCTTGGCTTTTGTTATAATCATTAGATTGTCTTATTAAATAATATAGAATTAGATTGCAGTATAGAACACTCTAGTATAAATACTCAACTCATTGTTAAAATAAAAACAATATCCTGATATCTGATTCCTACCCATACTCTGTCCTTGTCTTCTCTTGTTCCTTACCTTTGTTCCCTTCTTGCTTTCTTACCTGTTCCTGATGCACAACACCTAGTACCTCTGTCCTGACCCTAATCCTTACACTGGTCAAAAATCAAAAAGCTTATCAGAAGAAATCCTCTAGATAAATCAGACACACTTACTCTATGAATTACAGAAGCTTGCAACCAGATTACTTTAGAAGATTGTAAAGGATGGGCAAGACATGCTGAAACCTATTGGGATAGATGTCTTTCTAATGAGATTAAATTAAAATGGAAATTGTCCAAAAACTAAGTAAAAATAGATATTCTGGTATATATGCTCTCTGCCAGGATCGAACTGGCGACCTTCAGATTATGAGACTAACGCGCTGCCAACTGCGCTAGGAAAGCATTCTTCTTTTGCGAAGGTTACCAATTTCTATAAGATAATACTAAGCCCAAAAGTAGAGACAGCAATAAGAGAAAACTGAGGATAACAAGGTCTGGACTGAAGCCCACATAGATAAAAAAATAGGTAAAGAGAGGATAGAAGATGCTTTTTATTCATTCAAAATAGTTGCTTATTTATACTAATTTACATATAATACAATTGACTAAGTACATCTTGTCTTCAGTCTACTCAGGGTGAGTGTGCTGGCCAATGGAATCATAGCATTTAGTATAGTGGCAACAAATGTCTGTGCTAGACACTGTGCTATCAAATAGAGTAATACTATTGGCTGCACATGTCTTCCCTTTTTGGAACACACATTATCCTGTGTGGATACACACAGATAATATAATATAATTAATAAGATAAATGCTAATGCAATATATTGTCTTGTCTTTATGTTCTCTTCACAGTGAACATGTTAAGCCAAGACATGTATGTGCATTTGTGTTGTAATCATGAAGACAATGGTAGCAGCCACAGACCAATTATTAAGTCATCTCCTTTCTACAACATAATTCATAGTTAAGACACCACATATTAAAGTCTACTGAACAGGCCATTATTTGACAAGCATCCTAAAACAGTAATAGATCATATTCAGTACACAGCCACTTGTCTATTTAGTATAAATAGACATCTCAAAATTGTTTTAATAAAAGTATCTTGTTTTGAGTCTGATTAATTTCCTTTCAAATTTAACAAGTTGTACACTGTAGAATTTAGTATAAATAATCAAGTGGATTCAATGAATAAACATTATCTTCTATCTTCTTTTTTATTCTTCTTCTTTGATCTATGTGGGCTTCAGTCCAAACCAAGAACCACTAGCTATTCCACTCTGTGCACATACCTCCAGGCTTAGAACTATTCTGTTCAAATTAGGGAATGACAAAAATGTTGCCACTATACTAAATGCTATGATTCCATTGGCCAGCACACTTTTCCTTATTGGACTCACATGGATTACTTCTTTTGGGTTTATTAAATAATCAAACAAACAGTATGTCTTGGATGAAGTCACACTCACCCTGAGTAGACTGAAGACAAGATGTACTTAGTCAATTGTATTATATGTAAATTAGTATAAATAAGCAACTATTTTGAATGAATAAAAAGCATCTTCTATCCTCTCTTTACCTATTTTTTTATCTATGTGGGCTTCAGTCCAGACCTTGTTATCCTCAGTTTTCTCTTATTGCTGTCTCTACTTTTGGGCTTAGTATTATCTTGTCCAGATTGGTAACCAACAAAAAGAGAAGTGGTTTTGTGATGTAGGTTAAAGATTTTTATTAAAGGAGATAGTTGCATTTGCTTAATGAAGCCTTACTGTACTCCTTATACTATTAGATATAAGCAAAAAAGTTCTACAGGACAAAAGAACAAAAAAAGACAGGCAAGAAAAAGAAACTAAGACTACTACACTTTAAGGCTGTCTCTGCTCTCCACTCTGCAGCTGTGTTAAAAGATTGTAACAATGAGAGAGAGGAGGCCAGAGAAGCAGAACAAAAAGCTGTTTATTCATGCACCTGGTGCACCTGATCATGCCAAAGCATGCCTGGACTTGGGTGGGGGCTGAAATCAGAGTCAGGGTTGCAGAGCTGATCTATGTGCCAGAGGATCTTGTGTAGTGGCAGCCAAAAGGGAGGACAGGAAGAAGATTTCTCAAAAAGACTGGAGATGGCATGGTCTAATGGATGGCAGTGTTGTGGTGTTGGTGGCAGTTGATCCCAAAGGTCCCTTGGTATCACTGGACACTCTGCAAGATGTCTTCTGGATGTGTGCTCTAGTGGACTGCACTGACATGGTTGTGACGTACCAGGCAGCCATCCCATTCTCCAACATATGAGTCTGCTTCTCTCATGTCTAGTGGCTGGCAAGAAGAGGACTGGATCAATGCCAAGTGTTGGCCTGCATGCCTTGATGAGCACCTTGTTGGTTACTTGCAAGAATTGATCAAGTAGCTGTTGGTGTTGTTGTTTGAAGTATTGCCTTAGCTGAGCTGATGTTGCTGGCAATACTGGTGGGAGAGAGGCAAAAAGGGGATTCTTAGTGAGTGGCTCTAGTGGTAGCACTTGTGGGCTGTTTACCAGCAGAGACAAAAGACATTGGGGAGGCAGGGAGGCAGCCCAAAGACAGAATCTTGTCTTGAGAGAGTCTGCTCTGAAGTTCATGCTGGGCAGGTCACAGATATGCTTCAACACCTGAGTGGAGCTAGTGGGGTGGCCGCTTATGATCATTCTTAGGCACCTGTCTTGTATCTTCTCCAGAGCCTTGGAATCCTTCTTCAAGAGAGTAGTAATTGCCAAACCATACTCAAACTTTGGCCTAATAAAGGTCTTGTATAGCCTAGAGCTGAGAAGCAAAGAGAAACCAGAACATGAGGCACCAACAGCATGCAGTGTTGACATGGCAAACATTGTGCCTTGCTTCCTGTGAGAAACAATCCCAGAAACGTTGATTCCATTGTAGACAAAGAGCATGCCAAGGTAAATGAACTCATTGGCTGCTGGAAGGGGCTCTCCATATATCTTGAACTGGTTGGCCTGGGAAACAAAAGGGGGAAGAACCACTGTACACTTGGAAGGACTCCATCTAAAGCCAACTGAAATAGAGTAGTGCTCTGCCAAATGCAGCATGTGTTGAACCTCTCCAACCTTACCAAAGACAGCAATATCATCAGCAAAGAAGAGTGAGTTTATTCCTGTAGGCTTATCCATAGTGGTGCTACTGCTATCTGTGAGTGATTCTTCATACTCTGCCAAAGATGATGGTGAGCTAGACTGCACATGTGTTGTTGTTGTTGCTGTTGCCACACTTCTGAATAAACATGCAAGTGGGTTGATATATATTGAGTAGAGATGGGGGCTGAGAACTGAGCCTTGCAGTACACCAGTGACAGGAGAGAAAAAAGAGGACACATGGTTGTTCAGAATAACTGAGAGGGATTATCTTATTTGGAAAGATTATCAGTCAATTTAACAATTGAGATAAAAACTAACAGATTCAAAAATATATAGAACCTATCATTTATCAACAGTCTAATTCTGTAGTTTGTTATACAAATAACTACTCTAGATTCTATAAATTAATTGAGTTATTATTTCTTATTAATTTACCAATACAACTAATAGACATTATGAGCCAATGATTGGAATTAACTTCTACCAATTGGTAAGGCTATCTTATGATAGATAGATATATTTTATGATTAAAAATGGATTTATTAAAGATTTTATTGTTATAAGTTTTTGAATCTATGATATAGAATATAAAAAGTGTTTTAAAATTAGAAAAATATCCATAAGTAAAATATTTTCTATTATAGTATGTTTAATTTCCTAATAATTAATTTATGTAGTAATAATAACAATTATCCTTCTGACACATGTACATCATCAAGCAAATGGACCAGTAAGGCAAGCAGTGGTGATGGTGTGTTTCTCTTTTGGAGGGCATCCCAGATCAGGTTCCTGTCTACAGTGTCATAGGCTGCCTTGATATCCAAGTAGGCTACCACAGGATACTGGCAATTTCTCTGGTAATATCTCTTCATCAGGTTGTGTAAACACAGAGCCTGGTCCAGTGCACCTCTTCTTGGTCTGAATCCACCCTGGGCAACATCTAGAGGGGGAGAGTACTTGTGCAGGTCTGGTGCAAGACATACCTCAAAGAGCTTTCTGAGAACAGAAGTCAATGAGATTGGCCTGTAGTTGGCTGGATCACTTGGATCACCCTTTTTGAAGATGGGGAACACCTGTGCTTGACGCCATGGGAGAGGAACATAGGACCACTGCCAACACATGGTGAACAGACCAGAAAGAATGGGGACAATGGTGGTGCTGAGTGGCTTTAGCATTTCTGCTCTCAGGTGGTCTACTCCTGGTGCTTTCCTATTTGGCAGCAGCTTCATACAGAACTTGACAACAGGTTGTGAGAATGGTGTTGTGGCTGCTGGGAAGGGATGCTGATGCTGCTGTGCTGTTACTGGTGGTCTAAGTGATGTTAATAGTGAGCCTCTATAAACACTCTCAAGGTGTTGGCTCATCACTTCTGCTGCTGCTGCTGCTGGCCCATCTGGGTGTTGGAATGTCTGCTGTGGCTGTCTTCTTCTACAAATCTGCTTTACCTTGGATGTAGCCTTTGCATAGTCTCTCTCCATGCTCTTGCAAAACTCCTGCCAGTGTCTTCTCTTGGCTCTTTGCACCTCACACCTAAAGGCCCTCTGTGCATCCAGGTGCCTCTGCCACCAACAAACCTTGTCCAGGCCTCTTGCCCTTTTCCAGCTCTTGAAGCTGTGCTCCCTCTTCTCAACTGCCACCTGCAGAGCCTCACTCCAGAACTTCTGCCAATGTGCAGGTCTATGTGTCTTGCTTCCAACAGAGCTGTCCAAAGCAGAGTAGATGCAGCTGCTGAGCTGATCTGTCAGGCCATCAATGTCAGGACAGACACCAGGAGGATTGCTCACTGTAGATGTAATTAGTTGACATAGTTGAGAGGAGAGACTATCAAACTTGTCTCTGTATAGATCAGCAACATCTGGCTCTACAAGGCATGAGAGATTCCACATTCTTCTGATGGGTGGTGGTGTGAGAGGAGCTGTAGACATGTCATGATCAAATGTCATACTGAGCAGCCTATGGTCTGAACCAAGAGAGAGATCACCATACACCATCATGAATGTGTTGTCAAAGAGACAGTTGGACACAAACAGATCCACAATGCTACTCATCTCTTGTTCTTGTTGGAAAGAGTGGTAGGTTGCTTGACCAAAGGCATGCATGCTGTTCTGGACATACAGCTGACGTTCTTCTAGCCATTCCAGTAGGGCTGTACCTCTAGGATTTGTGTCATGGTCCCCAAGAACTGCACCAAGTCTTGCATTCAGATCCCCACAGATGATTGTGTCCTCTGTCAAAGGAATGGAGTTGAGCACTGCAAAAGTGTCTTCAAGGGAAAGGGAGGGGGGAAGGTAGAGACATATAATTCTCAGTGAACCAATTTGGACACCAAGGGCATAGGGGGAGGGCATAGGGATGTGGGTAACATGGTAGGGACAGGAGGGAGAAACAAGAGCACAGATACCAAGTGAGCCATGGTAGCTGTTCTCAACAGGCTTGCCATAGGTGTGGAACTGTGTCCAGGAAGTAGGGAGGTGGGAGGGAGAGAGGAGCCAGGTTTCTGTGATAAAGAGCATAGTAAAGGAGTGTGAGTGTGTCATAATGTCATATACCATAGACTGTTGAAGTCCATTGGCATTCCATAGGCCTATAGAGACTCTATTCATATTGGTGTTTGTTGTTGAAGGACTCAGACATGGCAACAGAGCTTCTTCTGCTCACTTGGAAGGCATTTGCTGGGTCATCTCTGTCAATGTATCCCTTGTTGGTTGGCTTGGGGGGCATCTGCTCTTCACTGATCTAGCCATTGGCTACAAAAGCAGCAGCAACAGAAAAAGCAATGTGGGGGTGCATGTACTGGATAGCCTGCATGCATCTGTTCTCTTGGAGTCTGGCTGCCTCAATGCACATCTGCTCAACATTGAAGGTGGCATATTTTGGGTCTGCCAGATGCTTGGGGTCCAGAGGGTCAAAGTTCTTGTAGATATCTACCTTGGCCTTATTCAAGACTGCAGTAAGAGACTCAACATACTGGACATGGACCAAAAGACCAAGAACAGAATGGGCAGGGAAACACACATCCAGGATTCTACCTGTTTCCAGGCCAAGGGTTCTCAGGAGACGTCTTGTCTCTGGGCGGTTCATGCGTCTGCCTCTTGGAATGTACACATAATTGTAACCTTTAGGACCTTCTTGGATGGTGAAGGCATGTGCAGCAGATTCCACTCTCCTAGTTGAAGGTGCTGGGCAGGTCTTTTTGGCTACAGTAGCCCATGTGGAGTCCTTGGCTGTCTTCTCAGCCTGTTGGTGGTTCTTTGGTGCCTGTGTCACCTCTTGTATCACAGGAGTTGCCTTATTAGTCAAGGCAGCAAGCTTTGCCTCAAGGGCTGCCACAGTCTCTCTCAGCTGCTTGTTTTCTTCCATAATGGCCTCAAAGGCCTCAAGTCTCTGCTTCTGATGGGTGTGCTCAGAAGCCATTTGAGCAAAGCTCTGTTGGAGTGACGTCACTGCTGAGATAAGTTGAGCTTCGGTGGTGGTGGTGGCATTAGCCAAAAGGTGTTGTTGTCCTGCTGGAGAAGAGAACATGGTGGATCTGGTCAAGTTTGAGAGCTGGAGGTCTGAAACTTTTGTAGAAGATAGTCGGGAGATGGGGGAAGATGGATTGATGATGGATGCAGATGGATGCAGCTTTTTGGAGACGGATGGACGTTTTTGAATTTTTGGATTGAACTTACGAATTTTAAAAAAAAAGTTTTCTTTAGCAGAAAGAGAAGTGGTTTCGTGATGTAATGGTCAGCATTTGAGATTCTGATTCTCACTATCCGAGTTCAAATCTCGGCGAGACCTATTTTTGAACTGATACTTAGTCATATGTTTTTTTTTGTTTTGTTTTTTATTTAGTACAAGTAGTCAAACTTTTTAATTCTTGGACTCTAGTAGTAGCTTTCTAATGAACTCCTTTTCTTGATTTTTATTAATTTACCTTTTAATTAAGATATCTAAGTTGTATCAAATAGATACCATTCATATGACCCATTCTTCAATTTTGTATGTGTTAAACAGAGAAATGTTCTATTTATAATGGTAGAAATCTAATCTTTTAATTTATTTGTATTATTAATATTTCAATATCAATTAGAAATAATCTAAGTTTTGAATGAGGTTCTATATTTTAAATATCTTAATTGTTTTAATTTTTTTTTAGATATTGAGGTATTGTTACTATCAATAATAATACATAATAATAGATTCCAATATATTGTTATATCTGATAATATATAGTGAAGACTTTATAATTTATTAATAAAAACAAATTTTTTAAAAATCTTGGTGTATTTGAAGTAGGATTATTATATCCTTAGGCCATAATATTGATCTGATGATACATTAAAAATTTAATAATTAAAACTAAATCCTATAAATATTATATGTAGTGATTTGAAGTTAAAATGTCTACAACAAGCTATTATATAGGTTATAAATCAAAATACACCCTTATTAATAGTGTGAGTAATGTCAGCTGCTCCAGACAGTACTTTGAGGCTAGATGAATAAACAACAAACAAACCTCCCTGAATGTTAAAGTCTTACATTCAGGGCAAATAGTCACAACCCCTTGGAATCCATAGATATATAAACAGTGTTCTTTTCTATTGAATAAATTATCAAGGTTTTCAAACAGGATCTGTGTAGCATTTGTAGAAGCAAGAGCTGTCTAGATATCATGCAAGTCTGATTTTGTTGGCCTAGATACTCTTTCCTATTATTTTGTTACCTGGTACCATTGTCCTGTTTCCCTGCTTTGGTTCTATCTTTTACAAGCACTCTACCCTATTTGGCCATATATATCTTCCACCAAGTACCTCTATTGTTCAGCTACCTCTGAATTAGGACTACCACAGTACATCCCCAAGTGTACTATCTGTCCCAAGTAACCTGTGTCCATAGCCACCTCACACTAAGACCTATTAGCCTTCTTAGATCTTGCATTGCCCTAAATTATAATAGTTTCTAGAAATATCAACAATAAATTATTGATTCTATTTTTTTTCTGAATTAAATCTTTATTTAAATCAACATTCCAATTTTAAAGAATCCAAAATCCAAAATTTTAAAACGTTTCTCAATGGTAACACCTTTACTAAAGCCTCACACATGTTCAGCATGTCTTCTTCCACTGTGTGTGATTTAGTCAAACACTTTTAAAAGATGGGCTTGATTTAATCTGTTAAATTCAAAAGGGAATTAATCAGACTCAAAACGAGATACCTTTATTAAAACAATTTTAACATATCTATTTATATTAAATAGACAGGTGGCCATGTTATTAAGAATAATCTATTACTGTTTTAAGATGCTTGATAATAATGGCCTTTTCAGTAGACTTTAATATGCAGTGTCTTAACTATGAATTATGTTGTAGTATAATATTGGCACATTTAGATCAATTGAGACTAGTAGAGCTTGTGAGGGAGTTGTCTATGACACTAGTGCTTGTGAGAAGAAAGAACAAAAGGGGGGTACTTAACAAGAACAAAAGATAGGTCAACACAGAACAATAGCAGATCTTGTAGACAGCTTGCAAACCAACAACAAGAGGGATTCTAGGTATATATTGTTCACAAAATCAGAAACAAAAGGTGTGTTTGTAATATAAGAAATATATTTTGCAAAGCTTTCTTCTATCTAATAGATAGATAGCTTATATACCTTTTCTATCTGCTACATTAGTCTATATAAAATTACAAAAGCAATCTCTTCCAAAAACATAGGAAGGATTTCTAGCATATTAATATGCCAGGGATCAAATACTTCTATATTTGTAATAATATGATGTAATTGAGAGGTAGGTGTTGTGTTCCAACTTCAATCCAAAGATTCTCTATGAATAGGTCAACACAGGTAGTGTGCTGTGGCATTCAGAATACTCTATGAAAGCTTGAGTGCACACTGTTAAATTTGAAAGGGAATTAATCAGACTCAAAACGAGATACTTTTATTAAAACAATTTTGACATGTCTATTTATACTAGATAGACAAGTGGCTGTGTACTGAATATGATCTATTACTGTTTTAGGATGCTTGTCAAATAATGGCCTGTTCAGTAGACTTTAATATGCAGTGTCTTAACTATGAATTACGTTGTAGAAAGGAGACAACTTAATAATTGGTCTGTGGCTGCTACCATTGTCTTCATGATTACAACACACACAAGTAACATAGTACATCTCTGTATCATCTCACTGATTGGTCATAACTACAAATCACCTTCTAAAGCTCAGTGTACTATTGGACACTTAACAAGAGCCATCTTTATTAATAATCCTAACAGAACAATATTGACCTATCAGAGTCAATTGAGTAAAGACTCATAATAATTAATGGTTTCAATAATGGAGTGCTTATCCCAGGAACCAACCATAGGGTTGAATCTAATAATACTACAACTAAGTAAAACATATGAGCCAACCATAAGGTGGCAGTTATTAATACTACCATAAGGTGGCAGTTATTAATACTACCATAAGGTGGCAGTTATTAATACTACCATAAGGTAGTAATATAGACACCAACCATAAGGTCAAAGAGAGTAAATTCTACCATAAGGTAGAATGTCCCCACCAACCATTTAGTTGTAATTGTGAAGCAGCCATAAGGTTGACTATCATAACTACCATAAGGTAGAAGCCACTGAAGGATAAGCACCCACCAAAAGTATAAATAGTGAACCTTTCTTTACTCAATAAAAATTATCTTTGTTCAGTCTCATTAATCTACTTGTCCAAACAATCTCAGTAGGATTATTTCCTTGACTTAATGTATAGCTTCTGTAAGTATACAACAAACAGACACAACCAAATCAAAGAAACCAAATCCAATATTGTTTATTGGCAACTCAAATATCTAGTTTTATAGTGTTCAAAAGCCCAAAAAACAAGAGGTGTGTTAAGTTGGTAAAAAGGTATATTTCTCAAAGACTTAATTCTTCAAAATCCAAAGACTACTTATACACTTCTTCTAAGGTATATCTAATATAAGACTAATTTTCAATAGCATTTTCTATAAAAAATGCACAGACAATAATCTTCCCTTCTCTAGCTTCTAGGGACATAATCTTTTCTTATTTGTAACAATAGCTTTTCTTCTATGGTACAAGAGGGTGTTGGGGGTGTTCTTAGTTAGAGTTGATGGCTCTTCCCCTGACAGTCATGTCTTGAGGGAGTAGACAGTCCTCTTTGACTGACTTTACAGTAGTATTATGAGCTTGGTGGCTGAGATAGAATAGTGTACATCTACAAATTTGTCTTCTATACTGTCCTTGCATCTAGATACAAGGCAATTCATATGAACTTGCATACAACAGAAATAGCAATGCACTTTATAAATAAAGGCATAAGAAGTGCATTGGAAGATAGTATAAATAACAGAAGATATTCTAATGAATAAAAGATTATCTTCTTGCACAAAAGTTCCTCTTCTCTATTCCTCTATCTCTCTCTGCCAATAACAGGCATCTATTCTTGGAGTTCTTCAATCTTATTTTAGTAGAAAGGAGATGACTTAATAGTTGGTCTGTGACTGCTACCATTGTCTTCATGATTACAACATAATCTTCTCTAAAAAGTAGCCATAGGAAGAGGCTTGGTGATACAAGAAAACCAAGTATCATCCTGAACATAAAAAAAAAGAGGCACTCATGCAGAGTATATTCATCAAAGTTTCAGGATAGACCTTGAAAAAACATATAAACAAAATGAAGGAATAGCTAGAGTTATAATAATGTTGGAAATGGGTAGACCTAGTCACCTATTTTGGGAGAACTTATTGTAGTAATTCTATATATGTAAAAATGTAGAATATCATAAATAGTAAGAGCAGATGCACACTTTGCATCTTTGAGAAATATACCTTTATTTTACCAAGCACCCCTTTTGCCTCTGATTCTTAACAATAATAAATTAGTATTGTACACTATATCCCTTCAATAACTCTTATATATATATAGTATTTTAAATATAAATGATTTCCAAGAACATTTTATATTATAAATATTGTTGGAAATATGATGGTGCTTCCCCTGAAGCATGAGGACCCACTATGTTTTTACTATTACAAGAAGTTTCCATGTACCAATATAGAAACTATAGAAACAGGATGGCTACACATGCCCCTGAATATCCATAGAAAAATAGATAGTGTTAAGAATCAGAGGCAAAAGGGGTGCTTGGTAAAATAAAGGTATATTTCTCAAAGATGCAAAGTGTGCATCTGCTCTCACTATTTATGCTATTCTACATTTTTACATATATAGAATTACTACAATAAGTTCTCCCAAAATAGGTGACCAGGTCTACCCATTTCCAACAATAGTATATAAGCAAGCATAGAAACAAACATTTACAAGTCGAAGAATATACTTTCTATTTTGCCAAGCACACCTTTTGCCTCTGCCTTCTAAACAATATAAAAGCATTATGAAGGTAGATGTCTCTTATGAACCTTCATTCTTAGCCATCAGTAGAGAATCACTTTTATTGTCAAGGAGTATATGGAAGCAAGATTCAAATGAATGTACAAGTGCCTTGACAAGGCGTGTGAACAAGAGTGTGAAGCTATATGACTAGACAAGCCCAGAGTGGGGTTGTCAATTTATGACAGCAGTATTCATGTCAATAGATTGGATACAGATTACCAGTCTGAACATACATTGGAGAGGAAAAAGTCTGAAAATAGTGGAATGAAGATGGTGTTGGTGTTAAGAGATTGGATATTGTAAAGGGTAAATTAAGTATCCTAAAAATAGATAAATGTGTTGTGGATGATGCATTACCATGAGCTTCAGCAGTTATCTTACCTTAATCTAAAACTCAGTCCCAATCTACTATACCAGTAAAAGAACTATAAAGAGAGAAAAAACTCCTAATACCTAAGTGAGGTATACTATCTACAAAGGTGACATATAGCCTCATTGTCAGCACAGGGCAGAGGTAACAGGCAGTAGTAGATACAGGTCTTTCATATGAAATTAGACAGTTCAAAAATAAAATTAAACTGTTTCAAATTATAATGAGACAACCATCAAAATCTTGTAGACAGATGTCATAGTGATGTATAGATAAAGTTGGCCTAAAGGTGAAAAATTATACTCTTATTATAGATGTATTCGTTCAATCTATAGTCATCCAAACCTTGATAGTGCTCTATTAAATACAATGAATTGATAAGCCTCATCTATACAAGAGATAAATACAAAGCTATCACTCATAGGACCTATTTTTTTCAGGGATATAGTATTGACAAACAACCTTATTCTCAAACTATGTCTACTGATAATGATCCATTCAGTGTATCATGTCTTTATCTGTAACAATATCTGACAAGTTTATGCTGGGCAGAAAAACTTACTACACTTTCATCAAACAAGTCAAACAGAAACAAGTCTTTTAACTAAGCTATTTAGTATATATTCTAATCTTGTCAACAAACAATCTTTGTCATTAAAGGAATCCATATGCTTCTTTCTTTCTTTCTTTTTTCTTCCATTTTTTCACCTGATATTTTATATTGCCATCTCAGGAGAATAAGCATTAAAGGAAAATAAATAAAACAATAGAGGTCCTTAATAAAAGAGTTGCTTTATGATGTAAAAAGCCTTGTAACTTACACATCTGCCTTTTGAGAATTCATTCATGCAAAAGAATTTGACAAAAACAATGCGTTCAACTTTAAAGAATATATAAAAAAAAAATCTTTTGATAAGTCTTTTTGCTCTTTATTGATAGACATGTCAGAGATAAAAGTACAGCAGAAAAATTCATACTTTGTCAAATTATATGAGAAAGGATAAAAAGTGAACGCTTATAAGGAGAAATACTGTTTATTTGCTTCCAATGCACCTATCCAATGGATGAAATCCCTGCAATAGGGCCCAATTTATTACGACACCAAAGCAAATCCATAGCAATATTTACATACATTTTACATACTGAAAATAAATAAATAAATATGAAGTTACTCTACTGCATCCCACTGCAAAAATGCTTTATTCTTTGTTACACACCATGAGATCTTTAGGATATAAAAGGAGATAGTTGAAATAAAATTGTTTAAAAAATGACAAATCGATTTGAAAAGGAGCAAAAATAAATTAAGATGTATTCATGTTAGTTTTTAAACAAATAATTATTTAGATTTACCTGTAAATATCTGAATCCCAGAGGAAACCACCTTCTATGTGGTGATATGATATAACGTGAATACAAATAAGAATATTTATTCTTCTCGACAGAATGGAACTGGTCGGTGGCGACCATTCAAAGCCTCTTTTGCAATTGTATAGATATTCGTTGATGCATTCACATCCTTGTTCCAAACAATTCCACAACTTCGGCAAGCACAGATACTGTTGAAATTTACTAATACCTCAGTGAGGTTGTTTGTGTTATAAGTGTGGCAGATCTTGAGAACAAAAATAAAACAAAGTAACTGTTAGAAGAGCCTTTCATATTGAGTGAGAAATCAATCATGTTTACTCTCGATGTTCGGAACTCATCGATATTAACCATAAGATCTCCATCTTTTTATCTCTTTTTTCAATGATTGATATAACACTCTTGTCAAACCAACACGATGAATTTTGAACTTGGTAGTATCTTTTACCTTTATTCCTGTGCCATAAGCAACGAATGGCAGTTTGGTAGGATCATACTCTAATCTTTTTGGGCGCTAAAATCCCTTTACACTAATAAAACAGTAAAAACAATTAGTTCGAGATGTATTAATGTACTCTCTATGTATATCATATTACCCTTGCACTGGCACCATCCTCTTACCTTTGCCTTTGTAACTTATTCACTGAGTTTATTATAGTAAAAAATATACAATAGAAACTGACTAACATGTCAGACATAATAAACATACACAAACACTCACCAGATCACAACTGTTGGTTTATATGCCAGACAAAGGCAAACAAGTTAAAGAGGATAGAAGTCATGAAGAACAACAGGCAGTGTAATTATCAGGTATTAATATTCGAACAGAAGAGAACAAAACCAAATTTCACAAGTCATTTGCTTAATCAGAGCTACCAAAGTAATGCAGACTACAACAACATCTAAAAAGAAAAGAATTGCTTAAAGAACAGTTGCCTAGTTACCCGTTGTGATCAAATCGTGTGTTATGTCCCTGTTCATGTACCTTCTTTGATTTCCCTAGACCAGCCTTTGTATCCAATACTCCATTTTGTAGTCTCTGCTAGAGACCAAACAACTACAGATTCATTTCTCTAGTGGTCCTGTTAATAACCACAGTGCCCTTTATTACAGATACTTGCAAACCTTTGTTTTTAAACACAGTTCCGTAAAACGACAAAATTTGGGACTCTCGTAAAAGAAAGGGGATATCACCGCTTAAAAACCAGAAAAATCTCCTGGTGTGTAGATAACATTATATACCATGCTATTGAACGACTATCTATTGAAAAAAAAAACTTTACTAGAAACAAAGTTATATTTTGAGATATCATCTTTCATTTAAACTTTAAAGCTATTAAAAGTGAACATACCAAGACAATGAAATTTGAAAGAACAATTGAAGCAGATGGAGTTAGTATATCTGTACTCAAATAGAAATTTAGTACTGTAAAAGAGGGGATACTTTGAGAGATTGTTAGAAAAAAAAGTTGATGATAATGATGATGCCTCTTCTTATATTTCTGTTATCAAAAGATAAAATTCTCAAGACTAAAGATAAGTATGTGTCTATTGATTTTGACCACGGAGATCTTTAATACTATAGGCATAAAAACAAGTATTCAAGATATGTCTATTGTCTGATCCACAAGAAATCCGTGAGTCATTTAAACAAAAAAAAAACAAGATACAATTTAAAGCCTCCTCAGAGACAAGTACTTGAAGACAAGTTTAACACAGCACCCAAACTCTTCGGTGAGCATTCAAAAGTTCATCTGACACTTCAAAGTAAGAGTCAGTATCTCAAAAGTTTCAATAAAAGATTCTTATTATAATAAAGATGCCATGTCTCTGGGGAAGGAAAGTGAGGTTTTACTATTGATAAAGTATAAAACCTACACTTCTTGTTCAAAATGTGAATTCTCAAGGTTAGAAATACTCAAAGCTATACCCAATCTAAGAGTCTTTAGAAGAGAAAGAGAGAGGATTATCATCTGCCATGTATCATTGTCCTTTAAGGTACTAATTCCTATATTAAAATAGAAAGAAAAGAAACAAAAAACTCTTTATCTTCAGTTATCACTGAAGGACACCCATAGTATAAATATAGTATCAAAACATCTGTTCATTGTTTACATATCATTTTGAATTATGTCTACAAAATGCTGACACTTGTCTCGTTATAATCTCAAACAGTCTAACTTTAGGTTAAAGACCTGCAAAGGTCAATGACAGACCCTACCAAGTATTAAATAGCTTACCAATAGATTGTTCTGTTATGTTAATATTCCTCATTTATTCATTTATTAAAAGTATGAAGTCTATATCTAAGAATTTCATAGATATAATAGCAGTATAGTATAGTATAGTATGAAAAAAATAACCATATCGTTTCTAGTGCTACTGCTATTCTACAGAATTACTCAAAGAATTAGTATCTCTAGATTAGATACTCTTCCTGCCTATACATCTAATCAACAGAATATGCCTATAGTATTATCTTTTATTACCTGTTTATCACATCTTCATGAAAGCCAAACTGTTAAACATAGATAAAAACATACATGTTCAGTTATAGAATATTACTTGTTTTGTCATTGAAAGACATACGTGATAAAAGATAAGAACATTCTGATTGATAGAATCATACATAAAATTCATAAATAAATAAATAAATAAATAAATAAATGACGCCTATAGTCTTCCAAGGGGCCTCTCATTGTGAGTTGAAACTTCTTTTGCCTCCTTAAATCCAGAGACACTCTATTGTTCTTATCATAATGCCACACGGTCACTTTGTATTTTAAAGAGATCCAAGGAGAAAACCAGTGCGAGTTCTCCAATCAGATGAGTCTTCTTACATCTATCATTTGTATCCAATGCACTTTTTTCTAGTTTTGACTTGACAGGTCTGCCAGGTCTATTTTCACTCTTTAAATGATGATGCTATAGTGTGATTTTATGACGTTATTAGATCAGAAAGATCAATCACTGTGCCTATCTAAAGCAGCTTATGATGATGAGTGAGTAGAATGAGATATTGATGATGATGACGAGAGGAGGATTCTTATGAGGACAAAAGAGTCATCCCAATGCCTAATATGATTCTCTAATGATAGATTCCTATTTTCTTATTCAATCTTTATTTATTTATTTATTTTTTATTCAGTGGAGAGGGTAGTATCACTTACTACAGTAAATAAAAATGAACCCAAAGCTAATATTAAAAATAATAGGAAAATAGAATAAGATTAGATAAATTCCACTGTTTGTTGTAGTAAGCAATGTTTGTTGTGGTGAGGCTATGATATGTCTGTTCTTTATATATTACATCCACTGCTTATCTTCTTTCATTATAAGAGACATAATGCGATGATCTGCCTCCTCCAGTGCCAGAGTATTCTCTGTGCTCTGTGAATACTCCTGAGCCAGAGTTATAAGATACTGTTTGGCTCACACTGTATGGGTGCCCTGAACTGGTGGATTGAAAAGGAGAAGAGTGAAAGAAATCATGACTTGAGTGAGTGGTAGAATGATAACTGGGTGCTCCATGCATAGGAAATCCTGGTTCTGACATAAATCCAGACTGTGAGCTAAAGGCGGAACGGAGTCCTCTCTCAGGTCCCAAGGAAGATTCCACTCTTTCCTGCTGAGATGTCTGATTAAATCCGTGTCCATGACTGTGTCCATGGCCTGATAGGAATCCATGTCCAAAGTCTATTCCAGGCATCCCAGGCATCCCAGGCATCCCAGGCATTCCCATCATACTGTGCATTGCCATGAAGTGATGGTGACTGTTAGCATGACTGTCCATCATCTGTCTGTGTGTGTTTCTCATAGAAGTATCCATAGCAGTGAAGGTGAATGGCATCTCCATAAAGACATTATCAGAGAAATGGCGGGAGAAGAGGTCAAATGGTGAGGAGAACTAGAAAGGAGATCAATTGAGTGATGGTAGTGATGGTAGTGATGATAGTGATGATAGTATTCATAGAGCAAGAAGAGAAGAGCAAAAAAAAAATGTCATTAGAACAGCATTAGAGTAGAATCCTTACATTGCTAGAATAGAAACCCTCTTCATAATCATGGGGACTGTCTTCTTCATCAAGAGACCTATCATAGAGAGACCGTTTCTTGGCTGGTAGTAGGGGTGGTTGATAAGCAGACTAGTTGTAGTGTATGTAGGACTATGGACTTACCATCCGAGAGTGTCTCATAGGCATGGCTATAAGAAGGGTATTTACATATTAGTATTGTCTTGTTAGGCCCATAGGATCTTACCCAATCTCAATAAACTACAACTAACTGGTCAGTCTTCTTTCTTTCTTTCTTTCTTTCTCTTTGGTGCTTATTGGACTTACCATTTGGTTTGCGTCTGCTGCTGGGTTCTTGTCTGGATGGTAGTTGAGTGCTTGTTTACGATAAGCCTTTTTGATTTCTTCACTGGTGGCGTCTCTGGTTATATTAAGAACAGTATAGTAATCAGGTAGGGTTGACATGAGGTGTAAATGAGGGAGTAACAGAACAGGGAAAAATAGAAAGTGATGAGCGAATGAATTTTATAGGACTTCCAAGTAACACAAAATCAGTTTATGCTATTATACTTGTGTTTATTTTCCACCTGCACATGAATCCACCCTCCATAGGTGTGCTGTTTTCCTATCTACTACTACCTCCATAGACACCTTCTATAGATGCGTTGCTACACAAAAGAAGAAGGAGAAGAAGAGTGTTGGTCAATGGAGAAGTGGATGTTCCATTTGTTATGATAGTTCTTGGTGAGAGGGCAATAAAAGCCACTGTGGGGATTTCTACTAGACAAAGAGATCTAATGTACTCATTTGTTTATTAGCAGTTTGTTTATTTTCTCTCTAGGCAATTGCCCACAGGAGAAGAAGGGCGATGCATCAGCACCCTAGTGTACAAATGAAATAAGTAGTAAAATTTAAATAAAAGAAGAACAAGTGTGTTTGTGTGTGTTTGTGTATGCCTGATGGACTTCTCTCTTGCCTCTCTTCTTCCCTATGGAAGTGGGTACAGAGACGACAAGGTACGTAGAAATCAATCGATCCACTGGTAAGGTATGTTATGTATGTATAGGTGTGAGAGTGGGTGGCGGACTTGCTACATATGCAAAGGGAGTCGTAGTACACTGTCTGCTCTCCCCCACACACAATGGATGAGAACTACACTCACAGAAAATCCCTTATTTTCTCTACACTGTACCTCGATAACGGGAAGAATAAAGAAAGCAGGTAATTGTGTCGACCTCCTTCACTGTTTGGTTGGCAAAGTGACGGGAGACAGCAGCAACAAGCTCTTCCTTATTGGACTTTGTGCGTACTTTAATGTTGTGGACTCGAATGTATTTGCGCAGAACAGACAGTTCGAGTGAATTGAAATCAATCTGCCATGGAATAGTGAGTGTGTTGCGTCTTATTTACGATAAGAAAGAAGGAAGGAAAAACATAACATAGCAGCAAAGAAGTTTTTTAAGCAGAGAATAAATGGGTTTACCGTCTGGAACTCTTTTCCAACATTATTTCCCTCGGCCACTCGGCGTCTCTTTTCGCGTTCTCTGTCACTGTCAACGGTCTGTTTGAATGCAGTGTGGGAGTGGTAAGACAGGCCGTTACTGTTTAATGCTGCTGTTTTCTGTTTAGAGCCCATGATGAATAACAAGAAAGAAAAGAGGTGTGAACGGAGTGTCGGGACAACCACAGAAGTCTGTCTCTATCTATCTATATATAGACAGACAGACACAGGAAGAGCCGATGTAAGCCATGCCAATGCCTTAATTTCATACTCCCTCATTAAGCAGCCACGGTGACTGTAGAGTGCGTATGGGTGTGTGTAGGTGGTGCTCTTTTGTGTTCTGTTTTTATTGGGTCTGCCTTCCTTCCCCTTCTTTTCTTCTTCTCTTGTGTGCTTCATAAGGTGTCCTTCTGTGGATAGAAGGGCAGAGGGAGAAAATAGCAGTCCAAGCACCACTGTTCTGCTGTCTTGAACTCAGTCCTAGATGTCCTTGTACCCACCTACTTGTACTGATAAGGGTATTGGCATTGGCGGAACTCATTGAGTCATGGGTGGTATTTACACAAGGAACAAGAAATGCACTCTCCACGGTGGATTTATTTACTATTTACTATTTACTATTTACTATTTTGCTGTAAAGAGAAATAGTAAATTTTAATTTATGGCGAACAGACACAGATGGACTCCGTACATTGCATTATAGGGTGTAGGTCTAATGAACATCCGAATCGCCCATAGTGGTATCCACACACTCTCATTCTTCTGCCCTTCCATCTTTGTATAGGTAGAAGAGCAGGTGTACAAGGGTTGCAAGGGTTACAAGTGTACAAAGGCAGAGCACTAGGGGAATTCCTATTTGTTGATTGTGTCTCTTCCACCAATGAGAAGAATAAACACATTCAAAGGACTGCCAATGAAAAAAGAAGGAAAAAAAAAAGACGCATTCAAAGGGTAAATAAATAAATAAATAAATAAAAAAGACAGTAGACGATTGAAGAAAAGACTGACGGATGAATTGGTCGGACATTAGAACAAGACAAAAAATAGAAAAATGTCAAAGAGTGGGTCTTGATATGGACACAAAGCGGTAGGACATAAAGCATAATAAGAATTGGATTTCCTTGTAATGAAGTCTAGTAACATATAGATTCCATGATTTGAATTCCTAGTCGATGACCTCACGACAGTCACAGGATGAAGTATATTCTACTGTAAGGGTGTAAGAACAGACAAGCACTCTCCTAGTGTCTTGTTATTAAAGAAAGAAGAAAGTGTACCCATTCCTAATCACTGGTAGGTTCACATGTTCTGTGCCATGTTCATACCTTGTCAAAGAGATGATTTAAAAACAGAAAA
This sequence comes from Spinellus fusiger, assembly GCA_025094145.1. Classification (NCBI taxonomy): domain Eukaryota; kingdom Fungi; phylum Mucoromycota; class Mucoromycetes; order Mucorales; family Phycomycetaceae; genus Spinellus; species Spinellus fusiger. The sequence goes on along the minus strand of JALLLS010000033.1, from coordinate 247,230 downwards.
CTAGAAGCAAGTCAATAGTAATGGCTCAAGTGTAGAGTTATTTTTATGATTTCCCCTGAACTTATTGAGTGGTAGAAAAGACAAAGGAGTGTAAATATTCTTGTGCTTATCATTGCACTTGTTGAGAAAGCCATTCTCTACAGTCTCATCACTCTATACTACCACGAAGAATCAAACTATAGTCATTTGGAGTAAGTGAATTCTCTGTAGATAGCTCTGGTATGCATCCATGGCATGTATACAAGAGAGTTGTTCTACCTACTTAGTCTTTCTTTCTACATCTATAGGAGTAAAGTACGAATCCCATGGAGTTATAGTATATATTTTATAGCCTTCTATTTGATCCCCCAAACTCCATATTGACATACAAAGGGGGTAGTAGTGATCTACCAAATACTGTCCAGAGTGAGAGTAGACAGCGTGTAAATAACATGTTCAGTAAAAGGGGGCTTTAGCTTCTGGTCACAGGTAGGACATATTTGAGTGTGATCAAAGCAATATTTAAGGCCAATGTCACGGCTTTTAAATAAAATATACAAAACACCAAATCTTCAGCTGTATTGAATCCAACAATCTCAATAGACTCATTCATAAGATACTCCACTTACAAAGAGAGAGAGAGAGAGAGAAAGAAAATAAATAGTGCTCAGTACGATTGCACTGTACAATGGGCTAATGCATTAGCAAGTAGCGTCATTTAACAAGACTACACCCAAAGGTTGTTTAGTGACACTTGCAGGTTTGCAAATAAAGGTAGCACTTGGTCATATTAGGAGATAGTATGGATAGACTGTGTTCATCAAATATGCATTGATCGTTGCATCGAGTGTTGTAGTAAAAACAATGAGTCAATGTATTTTATTTATTTATTCATAATTAAATACAAATGAACAGATGAGAAAGTAGTGGGTCTAGGGGTGATTCGCATTAAACCTCAAGACATTAATGAGACTCTGCATGAGTTTATTGTCTCTTTATCTTGCTAATAACACACAATGAGTCAAAAGATATCTCTTATGAGCACATTTCTCATACAGTCCTCATTATTATACTTTCGACTGATCATGGTTTGATGGCACGCACTGTAGCCATAGGTCTTGCACAACTTGATCAATAACAATCCGGTCTTCTACTTTTGGATCCAACATCTTACCAAGCAGAGTATGATACCTTAGTATGCCGGGAGTTAGTCCAAGCATCCTTCACCGTCTATAGTTTATAATAGAGGGTTTCTATCTTGCCAATTACCTGAGAACTCTAATGGCGGCACACGTATGTCTCCTTTGAGAATCTCTTCAATGGAATAAAAGGGGGTTTCATGATAGAGCAATGTATAAAGGAGAATCCCCAGACTCCATATATCCTGGGGTGGCCCATCATAAGTTATACCCTTCAACACTTCTGGAGCACAGTACTCAAGTGTACCCGTAAATGTATCCATCTTTTTTCCCTTTTGATACACTGCACACCCAAAGTCTATCAATTGAATTCTGTCTCTGCTGTCAATAATAATATTTTCGTCCTTGATATCACGATGAACAATCTTGTTTTTGTGTAGATGATGGACAGCTTCGACGATTTGACGAAAGATCATCTTGACTTTAATCTCAGAGATGTGTTTGTTGATCTCGATATAATCAAAAAGATTCATGCCATCACCAAACAATCTCATCAGTGCATAGTAATTATGCTCATCCTCGCTATATGTCACTGCAATAAGAGTAAGAGGTATTCGTTGAGAGTGAAGGGAAAATATACTATTTTTTTTAATACTATGAGTGCTTACATAATTGACAGCAGTTTTCATGTGGGCTCTGCTTCAGCTTTAATAGAATAAGGATTTCAGTGGGTATGAGCCCAATACGTCGGTCTCTAAAGAAATATATTATTTACTCGACATTCGAAATAAAAGTGAGCAAGAAACATGTATCAGCTCACCTACTCCATGCATGCACAAGAATCCGAGATTTCTTGATGCTCTTGATGACTACCCTTGTCTGGTAGGGAATAAATAAATAAATAAATAAATAAATAAAATAAAAAGATGAAAAGATCAACAAACATACCAATTATAGTCTATACTAAAATATATATCTTAAACCCTTACTTGTTTACTATCTTTCTTTTGATAGGCAAGATGTGCTGTACCATAAGTTCCTTTTCCCAGTCTATTTAGAAATACATACTCTTCTAGAGGTTGATTATCGCTGTCACTGTCATTGTCTACTTGGGGTAAAGTAGATGGTAATTGTACTTGATGAAACGATGGAATCTTTACAGAGTATTTAATTGGTACTATCTTGGAATTTCCAGAAGAGGCTTCTGGATAGTCATCAAAATGCTTGAAAGTAGTTGTAAGACTCTATTCAAGATGAATTGAGTCAGAGTGATAAATACATGTACTTTGTTATGAATGGACTCCATGCCGTATTATAGAATGCTTACACGAGGGGCGAGACTCATTGTAGTCTCTTGATGTTCACCGATCCTGGTAACTTTATGAATAGTAGAAAAGACACACAATCCTGGTTCTTTTTTTTCTGCAGTTTTGTAGTGCTACTTATGCAACTACCCTCCATTAATGTACTGTGTTGGTGTGTTTCAGGGATTTTTAAATGCTGTAGCTGCAGTTTTGTGTTGAGTTTATTGTTGCTTTTATTTAGTTACTGCGATAAGACGACACTCCAAGTAGTTCGTTGATAGCAATCTATTCCACGGGGAACACAAAATCAATTGTATTTTTAGTGAGTAGAGTGGGAGATGAGTGTTTTTCAATAAAGACCCATAGTAGTTCAAACTCTTCATTCTCTTTTCCAGAGGTTGGTCTTGTTTAAATTGTAAATATTTTGTGAGAAGAAAGAATCCGAGAATTGGTATCAGTGTGTTCATTGATGAAAAACCATATATTTATTTAAAGAGGTAGGTTGCCCTTTCTGAGTCTAAGATTAGGTATAAAGCATTAGCGTAAACACCCTTACTCAAATCCAAAGCTAAATAAGGTGGGAAGCTTAGATCATATATAAAACGAGAGAAGTACATCGTGTTATAAAGCTAGAGTTGAACCTTGTCAGAGAAATAAGTGTTTTTTTTACATAATAAGTCGAATATTCTGGTCTATCTACGATATAATTGAATGTTGTGGTGTCCATTTTGATCTTATAAAATAATAAGTCAATATAAAAACTTTTTTTCTTTTTCTTTTTCAACAGGGACAGTGTTTTACATAAATATTTATATGATGTACCATTTTTTCTTATGTATAAATAGACTATTCTATGTATAATATGAATGCCCTTTTATTTTTTATCTTGTTGGTCAAATAGTAAAAATAACAATCAGATAGTGTCAAACAGGTTTAATGTCCTATTAATTATATAAAATAGTCTTGGACTCATGTGAGTGTTATTATTATTATCTACGATAAAGATCTAAATGTTGGTCTGTTCGCTTGACACTGATGTTTTATAATATCATTCCAGTTCAGCCACATTAAAGCCATCATGCCCAATACTAAGCCCGCTGTAGATACAACCTATCTCCAGCGAAGTAGAAAATACTTTGTGATATATTCCAGACGGCTAACAGTTCTTCTATACTATTTTCTTCAGCCACCGAGTCATTTTGATTTCCAATTAATATATGCTGTGATTGTATATCTCTTCCATGTAATTAGTAAAATAGGGTAAATCCACAAACACCACCGAGACTTATTTGTATTACATAGAGTGATGTTGGGTAGTTAATGTTTCCATGAACCTTGTAGCGTTGGCACAGTCTTTGAAAAGTGTTCTTCACTATTTGAATGATATTCTACTTTCAATTGTCTTTAAGGATAGTGAGTCGGTCCTACCTTTAGATTAATTCTATATTGACTCAATTGTATCATTCTAAATACAAAGTACCTGCCTCTATCTGAATATACAATCCAACGGACACTAAGCCATTAAACCTCTATAGATACGCCTATTAAGATGACCACTGCCTAGTAAAGTAGACATAGGTAAGCTTTCGTCTATCCCGAAATCATATTGATGATCACCAAATTATATGAGTTGATTACCAAGTATATAGTAGTGGAAGTACTTACTAGAAATAGACAATGACTAAGAAAACCAACTTATAGATATCATAGTTGCTTCTGGCCTCTATCAGGGTATATATTTTATATAAAAATGAGTTTAGTAATGTCTTATCTTTATTTGCCTGGGTCAGAATCTCGAATGGTGATGACCTTGTGGGGTTTATATAAAAGATAAAATCTTGGTCAAATATAAGATGAACAATCATAGACTCAGCCACTTTGAGGTCCTTGTACGAATTCGTCTACATTGATCCACATTGGGTTCTTATTCTTGGCATAGATAATCTTAGAGAGTAGAATCAAGTCATTTAACATCAGCCTCTATAGCAACTTTGTTGATTTTTTTCTATTCAGTATTAATCATGATTATGTCACTATCCTTGGCTAGGGGATACATAACTCTAATAATGTCTACAGGTCTTTGGTTAGGATTGGTAAGAGTGATCACCGATGACACTATTGATGAAATACTAAGGGTCTAGTGTTGTCTTTGCCTTGTCTCACTTGACAGCATTCATTTCTAGTGCAAGTAGGGTCTTGACAAATGCCACATGGTTGGTTACAAGGGCAAATCCAATGGTTTGGATCTCCATAGTAGATCTTCTTGTGAACCCTGTGTTCCTTGTGCACCCTGTACTACGGGTACAGGGCATTCTTTCTTGTTGTCTCCAAGTTCTTTGAAGCCTAAGATAGTGTCCGAGTAAACCTTTGTGTCAGCATTTCTATAAAATTCTTCTGTTATTACTGAGACTTTTTTTTTGAAAACTACCTTGATGTCTCCCTATGTCAGTACAGATAAGTTTTAATATTATCCTGGTCTGTAAGTGTCAATGCTATATATTGCTGTACTATCAACTGAATTCAAATAAACTATAAAAGACAAACAGTAAATCTGTTCTAATATCTCTTATGCATTATTCTGTATCATGCCAAGGTCTATATTCTTTGTTTTATCCAAACTAAATAATAAAGAGACTGTGAGATGACAGGACTTTATCCAAGAATATATTGCTTTTATTTAGTGGAATATACACTATTTATATACTATTCAATTGTCATAGTTACACTTATGTGTCTTCTATAGTTGAGTCTACACACATGACCCTAATTTCCTATCAGTGTTAATGCGATTGACTGGTGCTACTTATGTTAGACATGTCTCTGTATTGACCCTGGATACAACATTCTTAAGATCTTCTTCGGAAATCCACCAATGTTTTCTAAAATACCAGTAAATAGATCTAATTTTTATATTTTTATATTACTTTTCTCACCCTGTGATGACATGGCTGTAGTCCCAGAAAGATGGCATACATTATATCAATGAAGTTAGTAGCAATGTTAAGATAGAAACATAAATACATTATTTATTCTTCTCAAATCTACGATGTAATAAGAGAATTGGCGTCTTTGTTGACATGTTCTTGGAAAGGATGGATATTGTTTAATAAAGTTGTTTGTAAGTGATTCAAGATCTTCCTGTGTAATATCAAAAGTGTAATCTAACCAACTCCCTAATGAATACTATGGACAAAGTAGCCTTTTTTTTCGAGAGGTTACTGTGGTTTGTGTATAACTTACATACAAACTACAGTCTACCCCTTACTTTTTATAGGGTAACACATCATTGATAGTCTGTTCACGTACTTAGTTCTGAAGGGGTTGGCCCTATGCCTATGAGTTGTTATGGGGTGTAGTCTAATAAAGATCTCCATGTGATTCATTTTATTATATTTTGTGCATATATGTTTTTGGAACCATAGATGAGATACGTGAAGGAAACGTCAAGTGTAAAGAATAAAAATATAGGTAAGCACAAAAGAGTAAAGATAGAAATATACTCTGATTTGGGATGCATAGTATGCACTTTCATGTATAAAAGGCTACTTGAGTAATATCTAAAGATATTCATGTCAGTCACAATCGACAATATGATAATAATGCGATAGTTAAATACATCAATTAAAAGAGTGGTTTGGTTTTATTTATATTTCAATAGAACAAACAGCAGGTTCAGGGACTAAAGACCATCTAAATGAGAATATGTTTTTCAGCAAGAATAATAAAATAACCTATCCGATCCGATCCGAATAGAGTGTCCAATAAGTCTCTAGCTTATATGATTCTGCTCTTACAATAAAGATAAAGATAAAGCACCATTAGAAATCAGTAAATGAATGATAAATCAAATAAAAAGTTAAATAGGTGGTAGTAGTATCAGAAATCAACTATTGTATGTAAGTGCAGATAAAGAATCCACCATAAATGTGTCGATAGCTTTTGATTTTTTACTATTCTACTAAAACAAGACGACTGACCTGTCTTTCTTTTTCATTGGCTCCCTTTTTACTATATTCTCACTGGCCATGCATGCATGAAAAGTGTAAACGATCCCCTATATAGCAATAACTTATTTGTATTGAAAATAGATACTCTACTATCTCCAACAAAACCCTCTCTACCTGTTTCCAACACCACTGCCACATCTATCCTCTGTGAGATATCTTTAGAGGCTGTCTAGCTTTGGCCATCGTAAAAATCATCATGCGGTGTTATTGGCAGACAGAAAACTCACACATTTAGAACACACTACCAGCAGATATGTCAAATAGTTTCACATGAGAATTATAGTATAGAAGTATAGGTGATCTAACTGAATTTTTTATAGCCTCAGACATACATGCCCACTTCATGACAAAGGCAACCCTGGAGGCACCTGCCTGGTGTTTTGGCTGGTTATTCTCTAGGAGATCAGACCTCAGGGACCTGTGTAAGTATAAACAATCTTCTTTATCACTAAACCTATACTGTCTCATCTCATCAGTAATTATAAAATATATTTATTAGATATCTGACTGCCTTTACTTGTTGTGGTATTGAGTGCTCCTTAGGGACACTTTAAATGTTTAATTGATACCTCTTCCGTCTTTAATATGTTTTATTGCTATTCTTCTACTACTACTACTACTATTATTATTATTATTATTAGACTCATACTTACACTTACAGCTATAACATAACTTTCATAGAAGAGAAATTAAACTTTGTGATATAAAAAAACACCACAGTTTAACTCATTACATTTTTATATGGTTTCTCTTGAGAATTTACTGTTGGAGTTTTGCCTGTGTCTATTACTGCTACCGTCAATTCCCTTTAATATTTTCTTTAAACTTCCACTCTTTTTTCCCTCTTTTTCATATGATGCCAGTCTTATATAACAACACAAGTGTCTTCATAAGATTCCATAGGTGTTTATATAGAAAGAAAACTATCTTCAAACGTGCTATGATCTTTGATACATGAGTTTTATATACAGAAACTTCAACATTTTTATATATTGATGTCGTTGATGAATATGAGTTATACTTCTTACACAACAATAAGCTCTCTATATATGAAAAAAAAACCTTCCATGTAGGCATGGGATGATTGCACTCTATTCTATGGTACATGTGAGTAATATAGATATCCACCCAGCCTCTCTCTCTATTTAAACAACTGTCTTCATAAGCTGAAGAAGAAGATAACGCTTTTCGAAATCTCGGTAAACAAAAAGTGTACTGTTTAAGTAAAAGTTATGTATTTCTCAAAGACTATATACTATGAATTTAGGGGCTGTTTATATGTAGAATGCTGTTGGAAACATCAATCCAACGTGTGGCCAGGGTTAGCAACACGGACAGAGACGGCCAATAGCGTGGAATATTCCAGTAATACACGATACAATGGCATTGATGATCATGCTGAAAAAGCCTTAGTTTCATAAAAGTAAGCTATTTGTTAAATGTGAATAAGGCTTACTTGATACTGCATTAACAAGTCCTGTTAATAATGAGGCAACTGAGCGAACCAGTCCAGAAAGACACGATACTATGGATCCCATGGTGTTAGGATGGAGGTTTTAGTAGAATCAAAGGTGTATATGAATCAATAAGAAAGTGGGCTGGGTAGTAACTGATACTTCTCTCTGATGTCTACAAAGTGGAATCGCTTATATAGGCTTCCAACGGCAACTGGTGATGAAATAATGACGATTCATTTCTTCTTGTAGAAATAAAGGGCCGTTTACATCATGTCATTTTGGTGCTATGTAACTTTGAATTCTCCTCTATTTGGAAATATTTCTAGCTGTGTAGTTCGAGTAATAGAACATACACTTGATTTCCAACAATGGTTTTGTTTCTATATGATATCATTATTTCATGTTAGTTTTCAATAGGCAGACGTCCATTTGCTCTCTATATACCAGGAGATTTTTTTTGGCCCTTAGGCGGTGATATCCCCTTTATTTTACGAGAGTCCCAAATTTTGTCGTTTTACGAAACTGTGTTTAAAAACAAAGGTTTGCAAGTATCTGTAATAAAGGGCACTGTGGTTATTAACAGGACCACTAGAGAAATGAATCTGTAGTTGTTTGGTCTCTAGCAGAGACTACAAAATGGAGTATTGGATACAAAGGCTGGTCTAGGGAAATCAAAGAGGGTACATGAACAGGGACATAACACACGATTTGATCACAACGGGTAACTAGGCAACTGTTCTTTAAGCAATTCTTTTCTTTTTAGATGTTGTTGTAGTCTGCATTACTTTGGTAGCTCTGATTAAGCAAATGACTTGTGAAATTTGGTTTTGTTCTCTTCTGTTCGGATATTAATACCTGCCAACCACACTGTCTGTTGTTCTTCATGACTTCTATCCTCTTTAACTTGTTTGCCTTTGTCTGGCATATAAACCAACAGTTGTGATCTGGTGAGTGTTTGTGTATGTTTATTATGTCTGACATGTTAGTCAGTTTCTATTGTATATTTTTTACTATAATAAACTCAGTGAATACGTTACAAAGGCAAAGGCAAGAGGATGGTGCCAGTGCAAGGGTAATATGATATACATAGAGAGTACATTAATACATCTCGAACTAATTGTTTTTACTGTTTTATTAGTGTAAAGGGATTTTAGCGCCCAAAAAGATTAGAGTATGATCCTACCAAACTGCCATTCGTTGCTTATGGCACAGGAATAAAGGTAAAAGATACTACCAAGTTCAAAAGTCATCGTGTTGGTTTGACAAGAGTGTTATATCAATCATTGAAAAAAGAGATAAAAAGATGGAGATCTTCTTATGGTTAATATCGATGAGTTCCGAACATCGAGAGTAAACATGATTGATTTCTCACTCAATATGAAAGGCTCTTCTAACAGTTACTTTGTTTTATTTTTGTTCTCAAGATCTGCCACACTTATAACACAAACAACCTCACTGAGGTATTAGTAAATTTCAACAGTATCTGTGCTTGCCGAAGCTGTGGAATTGTTTGGAACAAGGATGTGAATGCATCAAAGGATATCTATACAGTCACATAAGAATAGATATTCTTATTTGTATTCACATTATATCATATCGCCACATCGAAGGTGGTTTCCTCTGGGATTCAGATATTTACAGGTAAATCTACATAATAATTATTTGTTTAAAAACTAACATGAATACATCTTAATTTATTTTTGCTCCTTTTCAAATCGATGTCATTTTTAAACAATTATAATTCGACTATCTCCTTTTATATCCTAAAAACCTCCTGGTGTGTAGCAGTATAACTCTCAATGAGATTCATTCTCTCTGTTTCTTCTCTTCTTTCTGTAGAGACTTCTTCTCTTAATGAAGTACTGAATCGCCCTCTATCTATTCCTCATACTCTTCCTATGTAGTTTATTTTTTTTTCACTTACTTTCTCACTTAATAAAATTCTATATTTCTTCTCTTTAGTACAATTCTATCTGGAAAATAGAAATACTATAAATGAGATGTTACTCAATTCATTGACTTGTATGACTCTTCATATGTAAACTATTTATAAACTTCTCAATTGTGTAGATTCTTCGTTCCATTTGCTGTTTGATTACACCCCATAGCAATCCACTTTTTTTTTCTATTCATTCACAATAGTATCTGTCCATACATAACTGAGTTTCTACCATTGACCTTTACCCTCTCTTTTTGGACGAGTGGCTCATCTCACCTACACTCCAGCATTGAAGGGCAGGGTCATTGGACTTAATTTGTATGTCCCTTTTTTCTTTTCTTTTAAATAAATAAAAAGTGAATTTTCCTCATTCTACCAGATCCTGTGAAGGCTCTGTGTCACTTACAGATCTTCAGTGATACTATTTGATGCTATAAGGTGGTGTTCATGAAAGACAAGGATGAATTCTTTTCATAATAACACATCAATATATATATATATATATAAACTTAACTCTTCTGTGTATTTTTCATTCTTAGAGAGCAATGGACTTTATATTCATTCTATAATGACGAAATATTATAGATGATAAAGATAGGAGAGATAGCCATGGTAGGATATTGTAGAGAGTTGAGAAGAAAATGGATCAGAAGAATAGGGTATGGGTGGTTTGAGATTTCTGAGTGCTATAGCATTGTTAGTCTGTAAAAAAAAAGAGAAAAAAGAAAAAGAAACATACATTCTTTTTGTTTTGCACTTTTCATGATGATAGACTTTTTTATAATAAAAGAAAGAATTGATTTGTATTTATAGGAATTCAACTGTAGTAGCCACACTTAGTATAGACAGCAACTATCTTGGATAATGTCTTTACTGTTCATCACATACATAGTGATTTAACAAGATAAATAAATCAACATGTCTCTGCTATTCTATATCTATAAATAAATAGAGGAAACTTTGTTCTATATTCCTTTTGAAGAATATACTATGTTTTTCATACTAGCATATTGATATGTATTAACATGTTGTGAGCCTATTAATAATAATGACATGGGAGTATCTCTTAAAGTTACCTTTGGTTAGTAGATAGAGAGATATCGAGTCTACCAAATAAGTGCAAGTTACAATTTAATGGATTGTCCTTCCAGTAACCTCAGACCCCTAGTGCCACAAGGGTAGTTTATTTAATAGTGTCGAAAATGTAATGTAGTGAGTTACTATATTTCCAAGAAATGATGAGTGTAGATGAAAGTATACTTACTATATTACCAAACACTCTTTTTGCTTTTAATTTCTAGACAGCATATTATTTGTCTGGTTCTTAATTTTAGGTGGTAGAAATCATGAAATAGAGAAATAACAAGGTGTTGGCATGGAGGCTTATCTAATCTACTGTGTGTAGTGTGATCTTTAATACTAAGCTGGCTAGATTTATTTAGCTTCAAATAAATAAGAGTATAGCATTAGCTATTGGTAATCTGAAGTGTGCATTGTGCATTATGTATTGTTCACTATTATTTATTTATTTATTTTTAAAATAAAAGACTATCTAGATGGGTTCTTTGCTAATGAAACAGAGCAAAACAACCCAAAGAAGAATAAGGCTAGAATTATTTCACTTAAATCTCGCTTTATTCACCGGGGAGCATTTCAAAACTTAATTCAAGCACTCTTATACTGGATATTGTAATGGGTATGAGCTGATGATACTGAGGTGACTGGACATGATGATTTCATGCTACGAGACTATATAATAGAATACTCCAAGTATCTATCTTTATAGAATAACTCACTATCTATTACACACCAGGAGGTCTTTAGGATATAAAAGGAGATAGTCGAATTATAATTGTTTAAAAATGACATCGATTTGAAAAGGAGCAAAAATAAATTAAGATGTATTCATGTTAGTTTTTAAACAAATAATTATTATGTAGATTTACCTGTAAATATCTGAATCCCAGAGGAAACCACCTTCGATGTGGCGATATGATATAACGTGAATACAAATAAGAATATTTATTCTTCTCGACAGAATGGAACTGGTCGGTGGCGACCATTCAAAGCCTCTTTTGCAATTGTATAGATATTCGTTGATGCATTCACATCCTTGTTCCAAACAATTCCACAACTTCGGCAAGCACAGATACTGTTGAAATTTACTAATACCTCAGTGAGGTTGTTTGTGTTATAAGTGTGGCAGATCTTGAGAACAAAAATAAAACAAAGTAACTGTTAGAAGAGCCTTTCATATTGAGTGAGAAATCAATCATGTTTACTCTCGATGTTCGGAACTCATCGATATTAACCATAAGATCTCCATCTTTTTATCTCTTTTTTCAATGATTGATATAACACTCTTGTCAAACCAACACGATGAATTTTGAACTTGGTAGTATCTTTTACCTTTATTCCTGTGCCATAAGCAACGAATGGCAGTTTGGTAGGATCATACTCTAATCTTTTTGGGCGCTAAAATCCCTTTACACTAATAAAACAGTAAAAACAATTAGTTCGAGATGTATTAATGTACTCTCTATGTATATCATATTACCCTTGCACTGGCACCATCCTCTTACCTTTGCCTTTGTAACTTATTCACTGAGTTTATTATAGTAAAAAATATACAATAGAAACTGACTAACATGTCAGACATAATAAACATACACAAACACTCACCAGATCACAACTGTTGGTTTATATGCCAGACAAAGGCAAACAAGTTAAAGAGGATAGAAGTCATGAAGAACAACAGGCAGTGTAATTATCAGGTATTAATATTCGAACAGAAGAGAACAAAACCAAATTTCACAAGTCATTTGCTTAATCAGAGCTACCAAAGTAATGCAGACTACAACAACATCTAAAAAGAAAAGAATTGCTTAAAGAACAGTTGCCTAGTTACCCGTTGTGATCAAATCGTGTGTTATGTCCCTGTTCATGTACCCTCTTTGATTTCCCTAGACCAGCCTTTGTATCCAATACTCCATTTTGTAGTCTCTGCTAGAGACCAAACAACTACAGATTCATTTCTCTAGTGGTCCTGTTAATAACCACAGTGCCCTTTATTACAGAATAAAGGATACATTTTTACAAGGTTACATAGTATGGATTTTGAGGCTACTTTTATATATATCTTTTTAAGCTATAAGGATCAAAACTATACGATAATAACATCTCATTAAATTCATAGTAAAAAAGAAAGAAAGAAGTAGCAAACTAGTATAAACATTGACTCAATAGTCATAATCACTTCAACAACTATCTCATTGTAACTGGTATTAACAATAGTACTTAGTGAAAACAAGATATTATTTCTAATACTGTCTTTTAGACCTAAGACAAATAGAGTGTGAATTGTTTGACTTGATTGTAGGAATGAAGAGGCTAAAGTGTAGTACATCAGAATAGAGGAAGAAAAACTATTATCTGTTTTGATAATCCCCTCCTTTTTTTATTTCCCACACTGCATATACAACTTAACACTCAAGTACTCGTCAAGATGAGCATAACTGAGCAAGGTAATGTGCTATTATTAACAAAGAGAAACAATAGATGGAAATGATAGACACTATCAAGAACTATTCTAGTGATAAAAAGGTAAGCAGTGTCTTTATCTGGGCTTGAGTTCATTGTAATCCACAAGACACTCATTGTAATTTTATTAAGCAAGTAAAGACTCTCAAGTCAGTCTTAAGTGGTCTTATATACTGTCAACGGTGTTTAGTGTATACTCCTGAGCATATTTATCTATCTCCCAAGGATAAGGCACAAAGCTTTTAGAGTATAGATTCTATTGCTATGAGGGAATGCACTTAGGCAGTAGCTATAGTCATACTATAGTATCAGCTATACTATTACAATAAACAATTCTATTCATAAACAATCTATTTTACTGATAATACAATTTGATATTGAGGTATCCACAAAAAGAAATAATTATTTGGACATCCGCAGACCTTTTGATTTTAAACACAGTTCCATAAAAGGGCAAAATATTTTCGGACGTAAAGGGATGATCGTATCACTGATTTAAGGCCAGAAAAATCTGCTGGTGTGTAATCACCTTATATTTGCAGTTATTGATCTTTGTACTTTTCAGCATTTGGGTGATATGCATAGTTGATCTAACAAAAAGGTTTATTTCTCACATTCTTTCTTTAATAGAATATCAGTCCAGTATTCTTATTGTTAATACATTATGATAAAAGAATAAGTCAAGGGTCTGAGTATAGGCAGGTCTAATATTAAAATTAATAAAAGGTGGCTATGTTTGGGTTCGAATCAGCACAGTCATTTGTATTCTTAATATTCTCACTGCTTATTTTCAATTAATAAATGAATCATCTTCTGCACCTTTTGATATTTCAAAATGGAGAATAAAAACACTTTGGGTCACTTTAATAAAGAGATAAACAATAGTCCATAACAATGAAATATAGTTTTAGAAGGTGTTCTGAGTTGCCATGAGATATGAGGGACTTTGTCTATTTCCCCTCCCTCTCCCCTTATTAGTATATGATTGAAATATAAGTGTAGAATCTATTCACACGTCATTAGTGACAGATGAATATTGGCATTGTCTAGAGGCTATATAAAGTCTCATACTGATTCGTCATTTTTACAATCAGTATGAGAATCAACACTCTTTTACTGACAGTCTATTCTTATTGCATCTGCAGTGAGAAAGTAGACAATGAGGACTAACTTTATTTCATTGAGTGTGGTAGTAGTATTTATATTCATTTGGGACGATGTTTGATACCTACACTTATCGTTAGATTACTTTTTATTTATTTTGTTTATGTCTCCACTGCCATGTACTATTTGGAATGTAACATTGGATGAGCACAAACTCTAGAGATGTCATTTAAGAAAGTATATATCGATATATAAATAGGTTCTCTCTCTCTCTCTCTGTGTGTGTGTGTGTAGTTTATAGTATTGTTAAAATAAAATAAAAACCTCAAGGCAAAAGGTGTGTTTTAGGAATGCAATAGATATATTTCTCCATTTGCTTCTGCTATCCATTGAGTAAGCTTATATACTTTCTTCCAAGTTACATTGATTATGTTTTATAACAACAAGTCTTATGGGATTAGATGTTGTGTTCTTTATTCCCCCTTTTCCAACAAAATGATAAGGAATCTATTCTCTATTCTTATTGTGTGCATTTTATTATTAATAAAATCAAATAAAAAAAGAATGTTTTATACTAGGAAGAATGTTCCACTATTTACATTCTATACAATATAAGATTGATAAGCATGCATTGGACTCTTTCATGTTACAGCGGGGTGGATTTAGCAGGAGAAAGAAAAATAAATAAGAGTTTCTACACATTGATAGCACATTGACTCTGGTTTGACTATAGTTAGATGCCTCCAAAGAGAGATAGACTTCACCAATGCACAGTGTTGAGAATTAAAAAAAAAAAAAGACAAAGGGACTACTTTCTCCCTCATACCAAGACTGTAGTAAGAACCTACACATCTGTGAACGGATCAAGTCCTCCGAATCTTCCCAACAACCGTAGCGGACAGGACCCTTCTCCAAGCCAATAGCAGTGGTCTCCTCCATCTCTCCTTGGGGCTACAAATTAAAAGACAGAACAGAAACACACCAACCCAAATAAGCTTCATTCTTTTTTTTTTTTTAATAATAATATTTTATATTTTATATTTTTGTGTGCCTGTTTTTGTTGCTGGACGGCTCTACTGGCACCTGCTTTCTATCCTCCACTCCTGCCATGGCCTCCATGAATGTTTTGGGTGCTTCTGTTTCCGAGGCAAATTACCCAGCACATGAGACAAGAGATATTGTATTACCCAACCAAGATGGTCATGTCTCTCAAATTGCAGTAGATGTAAGGGCACTCCCCCTCACCCACTAAGAACACAGAAGAGAGCAGCAAGAAGAGTCCATGGGAGGTATTGACTCCTCCATTCTGTTGGATAGATTGGTGGTTCTCTTGCCAAGATAGTCTATTTTACCTCCTCAAGCAGCGATAGGAAGGGAGGCAGTCTTCATTTTAAGAAATTCGAGACTGAACATATTGACGAGTGCATTGACTTTATTGCTGCTCTTTTGGAGGATGCACACCATTTGACACCCAAAGGAGAGAAGCAGGTTCTCAAGGCCACAGGTGGAGGTGCCCATCTGTACCACGACAGACTAGCAAATAGATTCCCGGGAGTGATTATCCAGAAGGAAGATGAGATGGAGTGTTTAATTACGGGTGAGTCATTCCAATAGAAGATGGAAGAATGAACCTAGATGTTGGGTGTAGGCCTTTCTTTCTTCCTGACAGAGATTCCTTATGAAGCATTTACCTACAATGAGAACAACCCCGAGCCAATGCAGTTTGAGGAGAAGTCTGCCAATATGTATCCATTTATG
Source organism: Spinellus fusiger (assembly GCA_025094145.1). Taxonomy (NCBI): domain Eukaryota; kingdom Fungi; phylum Mucoromycota; class Mucoromycetes; order Mucorales; family Phycomycetaceae; genus Spinellus; species Spinellus fusiger. The sequence goes on along the minus strand of JALLLS010000033.1, from coordinate 231,003 downwards.
GTGAGGTGTTTGATGTGTTGTGTTGTATTGATGTGTTGTGTTGTGTTGTGTTGTGTTGTGTTGTGTTGTGTATCTATGCTGTATCTATGCTGTATCTATGCTGTATCTATGCTGTATCTATGCTGTATCTATGCTGTATCTATGCTGTATCTATGCTGTATCTATGCCGTATCTATGTTGTATCTATGTTGTATCTATGCCGTATCTATGCAGTTGGTCAACATTGGATCAGGTGTAAGGTAAATAGAGCCATAAACACAGTAGGATGATGAAATAACTTGTTTTTTCTTGGCTAGTATCCTCAAGGTGACAGGACCCAATGAGTTTTCCCGTATCAGTGGTACCTCTGTAAGTGATTCGGTAGTTGAATCCATCGATCAGTACTTATAATGTGCTACTGTTCTATTATTCTACTGTTGGTCAATACATATGCATGCACTGTTATATCATACAGCTAGGAGGTGGGACATTGTGGGGACTCCTTTCTCTTTTGACAAATGCCCAGTCGTTTGATGGTAAACTATTACAGTGGAAGATCCATTGACTTGCTTCTATTTTAGACATGCTGGAGATATCACAAGGGGGTGATAATAAGAACATTGATCTGATGGTGGGAGATATCTACGGAACAGACTACACAAAGCATGGGTTAAAGTCAACGAGAATAGCTTCAAGTTTTGGTAAAGTGTTCAGGAAAGATACTCAGCGCAACAAAGAAGGGTTTAATCCCCAGGACATTTCCAAAAGTCTTTTGTTTATGATCAGGTAACAGAGTCAGTATAGTGTAATGGATTGATGAACACCTCTCCAGCAATAACATTGGGCAGATTGCCTATCTGAACGCACAGCAGCATGGATTGAAGAAGATATACTTTGGAGGGTATTTTATTAGAGGTATGTGTCAAGTATCTCCTGCCTATCGAGCCTATAGATCCGTAGAGCATCGATCCATACTATAGAAATGGAATTCGTGTGCAGGTCATCTACACTGCCCTTTATCACTCTCTTGGGGCATGTTAGTAACCCTCATCTCCCTTCTTTTATAGGACATCCGGTCACTATGAACACACTTTCCTACGCTATTAACTTCTGGTCCAAGGGAGAAATGACTGCTCTGTTTTTACGCCATGAAGGCCATTTGGGAGCCACTGGAGCAGTAAGTTTTTTTCTTTCTTTCTCTCTCTTCTTACTGGACCCATTCTATTTGCCCACTGAATTCACTCATTTGCTTATCTATCTGCCCTTTTTCCTACCTGCCCCACAGTTCCTCACCCACAAGCCCATCCGAAAAGCACGACAATCCTTTTCTTATTCCGAGAACTTCTCTCCCAATCGCACTCTCAATGACCCTAGCCAAGTGCTGAGAGGTTTAGAAGCGCCTAATTTAGAACTTAGATCTGATAGCCAAATATAAACTCTTTTGCATAATTCATCATTGGTGGATTCCCTTGGACCGATATCACTTTCACTGTCACACTGAGGGTCCGACACTGTGTAGCACGGCAGTTGGATGAAATTGACCCAGTACACACTTCTTCCAGCCTCTTTCCTCTTCCTCTTTTCCTTCTCTCATTTGCTCCCCTCCTCTTCCTCTTTTTTCTTTTCTTTTTCCCTTCCAATGGCTGCCAGTAGTCAACAGATGCCGGTGATAGAGATACAGCCACCTATGCGTCGTGAATCACCCAAGACTCGCCCACGTACCTTTTCTCTCTCTTCCTTGGTCGGGAAGACAAGAAGAGCCTATTCAGTGTCATCTGCCTACCCACCCAAGATCCACCCTGCGCTTGCTCTTCCTCTGCCAAGACTCTCCGACGAACACTCCTTGTCTGTGAAGGATGATATCTGGGGGAGTGCTCAGCGTGCACTGGACAGCACCACCTCAACACTGACACCTGCCCAACGACGCAACTCCGTAGCAGCAGCAGCACGCAAGTACGAGGATTTTGAGCAAAAGATGGAGGATGCACCTTTGATTGTCTTGGTGTCTACCTACTTGAACTACTTGGTGTTGATTCTGTTTGGACATTTGCGTGATATTCTTGGGAAAATGTTTAAGCGCAAAAAGTATGCCCATTTGCGCACGAGTGAGGTAACTTTTAGGGACGGGCTGGCTGGAAAATAATAAGAGGAAGGAAAAAAAAACACAGAAAAAAAAACACAAAAAAACACAAAAACACAAAACATATACACAAAAAACAAAAAACAATACAAAACATATACAAAAACATAACATAAAAAACAAAACAAAAACAAGTTGATATGTGTCTATTTTATCCACTGTATCTGTTGACCCTTTTTTTTTTCTTTTTTTTTTAAAATATATATATATATATATTTGTGTGTGTGTGTGTATGTTTGGATAGGGTTATGCTCCTCTTATCTCTGATTTTGATTCATTTTATGCAAGACGCATGTACTTACGCATCAGGTACAGAGAGGATAGAAGATAGAGGATAGATTGCTTATCCAAAACAAAAACAGAGACTGCTGGAATCGTCCTATCACTGGTGTCCCTACACGCATGACGACTATTCTCGAGAGAATGTCCGTGAACTTTAATGAAACCTTCAAGTAAGTTGGTATGCATTCGTAAAGTTCCTTTCTCAACTAGAAACAGACTCACAGGCCGCACGATGGAAGCTATTAACTTTGCCTCGTACAACTACCTTGGATTTGCCCAGAACACAGGTCCATGTGCTGATGCTGTGGAGGATACAGTAAGAGAATACGGCATTAGCACAGCGAGTCCTCGTCTGGAGGGGGGCACATGTGAGCTCCACCGACATTTGGAGAGGAAAGTGGCTCAGTTCTTGGGCAAGGAGGATTCGATCATTGTCTCTATGGGATTTGCTACCAACTCCTCCACCATTCCTGCTCTTGTTGACAAGGTAAGCTCACTCTCTTTCTCCCAAAAGAAGAAAAGAAGAAACTCATCACTGTGCAATAGGGTTGCTTGATTATTAGTGATGAACTCAACCATAGTTCAATTGTATTTGGTGCTCGTCTCTCAGGTGCTTCTATTCGCGTGTTTAAGCACAACAACATGATCAATCTGCGTAATCTGTTGCGTGAAGTGATTTCACAGGGACAGCCACGCACCCACCGTCCATGGAAGAAGATTATTGTTATTGTGGAGGGATTGTATTCAATGGAGGGTTCCATTGTGAATCTACCCGAGATCATTAAGCTAAAACGTGAATTCAAGGTAAAGGATGCCTTGCCAAGGAGATAGGCTGACCTGGGTTTGTCTTTTTGTTTTTGTTTTGGCTGTAGTTCTATCTCTATGTGGATGAGGCCCACTCTATTGGTGCTTTGGGAGAGAGTGGAGGAGGTGTTTGTGACTTTTACGGTAAGCAAGATGCCCCTTTCTCTTTACCTGTCTCTAAATATCTCTGTAGGCGTGTCTCCAAAGCACATTGATCTGCTCATGGGTACATTCACAAAGTCATTTGGTGCTGCTGGTGGATACATTGCAGGCGACAAGGTAAATCGAGTGAAGTGATAGGGAAAGAAAGGGAGCAGGCAGACTGACCAGAAAGAAAACACACATTAGAAAGTCATTGACTACCTGAGAGTGCACAACCACACCTTTTGCTATGCAGAGGCCATGTCAATTCCTATCACACAACAGGTCCTTACCAGTCTGAGCATCATAAGGGGCGAGGATGGCACGCAGGATGGCCGCAGTCGTATCCAGCAGCTGGCAGACAACTCACGCTACTTTGCCTCCAAACTACGAGAGCTGGGCTTTATTGTCTATGGAGATGAAGGCAGTCCTGTCATTCCTCTTCTTCTGTTCAATCCAGCCAAGATTTCGTAAGTGTCCTTGGGTGTGCAATGCAATGTACTTATAAAAGACAGGGCTTTTTCACGTGAGGCATTGAAGAGAGGCATTGCTCTTTGTGTTGTAGGGTATCCCGCCACGCCCATCATCAGCTCCCGAGCCAGATTCTGTGTGTCTTCTTCTCATACACGAGAGGATCTGGGTAAGTACACTCACTCACACCCCAAGTGAGCTGGTCTTTCACCTACTCACTCTCTCACACTCTTTTGTATGGATACCAGACGATGCATTGAATAAGATCAGTGAGATTGGAGACCTTCTTCTATTGAAGTTCAAGCGGTCATAAACAAAAGGAGTAGAAAGTAGAAAAAGATGGGAGAATATATACTGGATCATCATTACCGTACTCTTTCTTTCTTTCTTTATTTATTTCTATACTGATCTCTCTCTAGATCTCTCTTTCTCATCCAACACGTCTTTACAAATCTCTCTCTAAATCTCTCTTTTCTTCTTATTTTTCATGTCTTATTATGACTATACCTTCTTTTTTTTCATTTTCTAATTCTATAAAATAGACCTCTTACCTTCAATAAACAAATAAAAGAGTGTTGTGTACAATACATACAGTCGTTGTTCTTGTCTTGTTCTTGTCTTGGTCTTGTCTTGTTCTTGTCTAGTACTCTCTCTCTCTAAATCTCTCTCTCACAAGCTATAGGACAGAGCACATTGGGTCGCCGCTGATACAGACAGACAGACAGACAGAGGTTAAACTGCAGCCACACCCATCCTCAACAGACCCAGATGCTTCTTTTTATCTGTCTTGTTCTATTGCTTCTCAGGCTTTGGTGGGTTCTTCCCAAGAGAAAGAGTGAAAAGAGCAAAAGAAGACCCAATGGAAAACAGTGCAAGACAGTGATAGTCCTAGGATCAGGTAGTTTGATACCACATCACTCTATGACTCACTCTTCTTTCTGGAGTGTAGGTGGACATACAGCTGAAATGCTGCACCTTATCCAAGGACTGGACAAACACAACTACAGTCCCCGTCTGTATCTTATGTCTGAGGGAGACTGTCTGAGTGCTGAGAAGGTTCTTCAGTGGGAGAAGGACGCCACAGACTATACACTCCATACTCTTCCTAGAGCAAGAAGAGTAGGACAGTGCTATTGGACAGTGCCGTGGAGTGTGTTGCGTGCCTTGTTTGGATCCCTGCCGTGGGTTCTCCTGTCCCGTCCTGAGCTAGTAAGGCACTCTTGCTTATCTACTTGCTTATCAACACACCCCATGACTGTGTCTTAGATACTATGCAATGGTCCTGGCCAATGTGTGCCCATCTGTATGCTTGCCTATTTGCCAAGGGTAGGCTTCCTCATTCCACCCCACCCTTTTTATTATTAGTGTTATTAGTGTTAGTGTTATTCTTATTAGTGTTAGTGTTACTATGACTATGACTATGACTATGACTATTATCTATCTAACCACAGCAACTCTTTTTAGTTGGCAGGTCTTCCCTTTGCCCAACTGTTCTATGTCGAGTCATTTGCACGTGTCTCTTCTCTCTCGCTCACAGGCAAACTGCTCTCTCCCTTTGTAGACAGGTTTCTTGTCCAATGGCCACAACTGAGCGACACCACAGGGAGAGAGTATAGAGGCCTATTGGTATAGATTGACATTCAAAAGAGAGGGAGAGAGAGAGAGAATAGAGAGGCCATCCATGTCAACTCCGACAGTGAGTCTTGTCTCTGATGGCTGTTTAAAATAAAAAATAAAAAATAAAAAATAAAAAAGAAAGGTTAGACACTGTTTCTCACATGAGCAACAAAACATATAGCGTGTCTACAGGTGCTTATGCAGTCCCACTTCTACATGCAGCAAAATACCCTGCTGCCACAGTGTGTGGTGTTTTGTTAGGAAAGACAGACGGCAGCAAGGTCCATGTGGTGTCTGCACTGCCGTTCTTCCATCATTGGACAGCCTTGACACCCATGCTTGAAGTAGCCCTCCAGCAGGTAACATTCTTATGTTTTGTTTTGTTGGAAGCCTGGTGGCAGAGTTGCTCTTAATGATATGACCAGGCAGAGGCCTATGCAGCACACCAGGGCCTTGTTATTGTAGGCTGGTACCAGGCAAACAAGCGTGCGGATGACATGACGCTTCATGAGAACGCTGTGAGAGTGTGTCAGACTATCCAAAACAACACACAACACGCCATTGCTTTTGTTGTAAGTTACTTCACCACAGCCTATAGTAACTGTAGTAGATTGACAATCGCCAGTTGGTGCATTTGGACAGTGTGGGTGCCTTGGTGGTGAGTGGGGTTGTTTTTATTTTTTATTTTTTTATTTATTCATTTATTATTTTTGTATATCTATCTTTTCATACTAGTCAATAAGAGAAGGAGAAATAGAGAGAAATAGAGAGAGAGAGAAAAAGAGAGAAAAAGAAACAGCACTGACATACAAGAGGGGGTGATGATGATGCATCCTACATAGCCCTTTACCTTTATTGAGAACCAATGGCGGGCCAATGAGAATGCATTCACTGGCAAGTCTCCTATCACCCTTGCTCAGGAAGATACATTGGCCAAAGTGCGTGGTCTTTATGGTCTTTCTGCCTACAGAAGACTGGTGGATTTTGATGATCATTTGGAAGACACTGGTTTGGACTGGTTCAATTCAACCACATTGGCTGCTTAAGAAAACAATAACAATAATAAATAATAAAAAGGAGTGTGTGGATGGGTGGATGGGCTTCTTTATTATCATTTCTTTTTTCATCTTTGCCAGGCAGTAGAACATGGAGAAGGGGATCAGCAGTGCCATTTGCAATTAAGGAGCAGTGTCTTGTTCTGACTGCGATCCATCATGGAGCATCGACTACTCTTACTATCACTTCTTACTACGATTCAATTCAAACCTCCTATTTGTACTGGGGATGAAGACGGATGTTGCTGTAGGAGATTGGCCAGTGAGAACACACTAGGTGTATTTTGGTCGTCCAACTCAAATAGGCTTGTAGGGATCGCAGTGCTTGGGATCGCAGTTGGAGAGGAGGGGGCATCGTGGTGGTAGTGTTGATGGCAGGTGGATAGCAGTGGTGTATTTGCCTGGAGATATGTGCAACCACCTAAAAAGACATGAATCGTAATAAGTTGCATGTTAGCCTCCCTTCTTTTTAATGCACTTCTTCTCCTCGTATCTCTTCATCTAGAATGTCTGCTCTGTTCTCTGGTTTGCTGTCGAGTGTGGCTGTGGGTGGATCACCAAATCCTTCTCTCTCACCGTCAGTGGCACCTGTCTTGGCTTCTTTATTACCACTGTCAGTGTCTGCTAGTGGGACAGCAGTAATAGAGCCACCTGCTGCTAATAAAACACCAGCACCAGCACCAGCACCAGCACCAGCACCCATACCAGCACCCATACCAGCATCCATACCAGCACCTGCCACCCTCCCCACTGTAAATAAGTTACCTTGATTGTCTTTTGCAACAGTACTGATGCCATTGAAAATAAAAAATAAAAATAAAAATAAAAATAGCCAATGACTCCTGTAACAACGACATGGGCAGTGGCTACTCCAACCATTGTCCTTTCTCCAGAGACAAAGACAGAAGTATCTCCTGCCACTAGCAAGATAGAACCAGGCACTGCAGGAAACAATAGCGAACAAGACACACCAGACATCGAAGCCTCGTCCACTCCTGCTAAAAACAACGCACGCTCTACTACAAAGAATCCCAGACTCAACAAGACAGTGATAGTATCCTCTGCCACCCCTATTGTAGCAGTGACTTCCTCCGGCACCAAGGTGATCACCTATACGTCTATTTCCTATGTCTTGTTTCCTACCATCCTCCCTGCTTCAGAAAAAGACATGGAGGCAAGACAGCAAGAGGCCCACATGGCCCACACCTCAGCTGTAGTGGGAGGATGTGTGGGGGTAGTTTTGTTTCTCGGACTGCTAGGTAAATGCCCCACAATGACGCCCTTTCCTTCCTTCCTTCCTTCCTACACTGACTCTCCTTCTGTTATATCATCTCTCTAGCTCTCGGGTGCTTTCTTTTAAAGAGAAGGAGAAAACGACGTGATATTGACATCTACATGAACACTAAGGGGGATGACAGTATTTTCTACACTTCGCCTTTGCATGAGAACTATGGAGACTATAGAATGGAGGACAATAGCATGAATAGTAAAAGACCCACCTCCATGAACCCTCCTGTCAGCGGCACAAAACAAGTCCGTGCCTTTGTCGCTCCACCCAGTAATGCACTAGCCATGGAGGGCAATCCATACATTTACCCAGCAATGGCAGGTTCACCTGCATTACCATCTAATTACTACGAGGATGTGAGTTTGCATGTTAATAATGACACTGCTTCTTATGGCTATTACCAGTCCTCTGTGGATGTCATGATACATCATCAGGGTGGTTATGCTTCTACTCTCCCATCGGCCTGTGAGCAGCCTTACTATCTGACTCCAGGGGGAAATCCTACTATGACCAGCTATTACCCAACATTACAAGAAAGACATGTTCCTGATGACATTCATAGCGATGTCCCTCATTCAAAAGATTAAATAGAAATCCTTTCCCTTTCTTTCTATGGAGGGGGAGGGGGCCAAACTCAGTCTTGCATTAGTCGTATCTTATATATATATATATATATAATTACTATTACTATTACTAATTACCACTACACACCAACCACTACTATTTCTAATATCATTACTATTACTATTACTATTACTATTACTAATCTTCCATGTTTGTCTGCATCTCTACTTTTATTTTACCTTATTTCATCTTTATAGAGAAAATAATTTATTCATTTACTAAGGGAGTTTATACTTCTTTCTCATCGTTAGGTGCTCTATCTTTTTTTCTATAAATATTTGATTTATTGCTAAGTTTATTAATGATTTAAGGTATATATCACCAAGCGGAAATACTTTCATCTCTGTCAGCAAGGCCCCCCTTCATCCATCCTTCTTAGACTCTTCTCCCATTCTGAGTGTGCTGTTGTTTGTATCAAACAGTTCTTTTTCTATTTCTTCTCATTCCTTTCTTTTCCTATTACTATCTACAATGTACATGTACCCTTGTGTCTAGGTTATATTTATATCTATATCTATATCTATATCTATATCTATATCTATATCTATATCTATATCTATATTTATATCTATATTTATATTTATATCTATATTTATATTTATATCTATATCTATATTTATATCTATTGCTGATGTCTTCCCTGGTGGCCAAAGGTAATAAACAAACTGAGAATACAAATCCAAAACAATACAGATGGAAGTCCTTCAGAAGGAGAGGGTGAAGACGACTCAAAGATACCAATCTGCCCCAGAACACTAAGATCTCCCACAGGTGGTCTATTACTACTTGGGTGGATGACTTGGAGGGTTGGATTGCTCTCGGGTGGAATGTATTTACTTTCAACCAGTCGTGGTGGTGAGGGTGGTGCAGAAAGAGAATCTTCTGTCATAGGAGGAAGAGAAGAAGGAGGAGGTGGTGGTGGCGACTGAGGATGCTGTTTTGATGTAGGTGGTGGTGGTGGAGTTGGAGGAGTTGGATCTATGAGTGGTGGATCATGCAGAGCCTCCTGTCTTGTGGCTGTCTTTTCTACTACAAATTCTTCCTTTATTTCCTCATTTTCTTCTTGTTGTTGTTTTTCTTCTTCTGGTAGAGCGGGTGTCTGTGGATTTATTGGATTGGCTACTTTGGATTGGCTATCCTTTGGAGAAGGCAAAGAAGTCTCCCTCCATGGAGGACTCACATAAACAGAATGCTCTGATAAAACAGATTGGATTGTGGGACTCTCAAGCATGCGCATTTCATATCCAGGCATTGGCTCAATAGAGACGTCTTGGACCGGATCTTCGAGTCCATGGTTAAGAGTTGTATCTGTAGTACCATAGAGCTGAACATTCTTTGCTTCATGCATTGAGTGAATTCCTTGTGCATCACGTGTGTTGCGATCCTTTGTTTCTTCTATCGTGTTTGGATTCTCAGCAAATGTTGAACTACCGTGTGTTTTTGATTTTGAATGTGCTTTGGATTCCCTATTGTTGCCATGGTGTTTATCTTCTTTGGTGGAGGGAGGTTTAGATTCGCTGTCATTGGTAGAAAGTAAGGACTGGTGACTAGTGAGGTCGGGTGTCATTGAAGAAGATTCTTTGGATGAAAGAAAAATAAGTTATATATTGATATATAATAAAGATGGGACTCGGGATCCTTTTCTTTTTTTCTTTTTTTCTTTCTTTCTTTCTGTGTTGATATTTGGGTATATATTTTATCAACTATTCTCTCACCTTGATGGATTTTCGACAGCTTGGAGTCTATGCTACTGACGGATGTCTTTGCTGACAATGGCTCAATATCCACTGTAGTGCATTAGAAAGAGTATAAGTCATTGGACTCGACTCGAATGGAATACCTCTATTTGATTCTATAGTTGTATCTGTTAAATGAATATCGCTTTGTGTTGCTGTCTTCTCTATAGTATCCATTCCACCAAAAGCGATCTCTTCAGAATATTGAGCTACTGAGGTAAATTCACTTGTGTTATCCAATGTGCTTGTCATGAAACAATAGAAGAAGAGATAAGAGAGATACCTTTTAATAATTTAGATGCTTTTGGTACTCTTTTTTTTATTAAAAAAAAGTATGGATAATATTTGCTATATACTATATTGCAATTTCACCTACTTTAAATTAGCAGCCTTTCATTTTATCCTATTCGTCTGTCTAAGTTTTAAAAAGAATGTAGAAATGCACAGAATATTATATATTGACAGATACTAGGATTCTGTAACTGTGACCTATATAGAATACCTATACACCTTCTAATTATTTATATATATATAAATAATAATAATAATAATAATAATAAAAAAACAGCGAAAAAGAGAGAGAGGAGTCTAGGGCTTGGTGTTGTACCATTTGATATGAATGATGTCTATATGACCTAACAGATGACACGAGCTATGCATCATTAAGCTGCAACATGAATCTTGGGCTCTTTATTAGTAAGAAATTGGTCATTCTCAACGATAATTATATAATTTAATTAGGAGTAAACATTAAGGCCTTTTGTCTACCGATTTCATGGAATTAGTCTCTGGTTACCTATCATTGCATGAGATGAGTGTTTGGACACTAAGTGGTATAGAATTGGAATTTGACCAGAGAAATCACATGAAATAAGTGCTTGGCAGTTGAATCTATACAATCCTATCTAATAATTGATGGGAACGTTTAAATTCTGAAATACTCTTTTAGTGAATCAATGTGCATACATAGTTGTGATTGCTTTTATATATTTATGATAATGATAATAAATATTTCCAATGTCTGTTATGTCTGATACTACGAGTGTGTTTAAAGTAACATTTTGCAATGAACAATAAAGCTTCTAGAGAAAGTGGCTATAGTGTCACTATGTAGAACCATTATAAACTAACTTAGCCAATACTAACCTCTACATGCTATGCTTATCTGTTTCTACTGTAGGTAGAACATTGATACATTATCACGAGACTGATTCGGTGGAATTTAAACCAAAGAGTGGTGAAATGACATTCTAATAATGAGAAAACAATAAAGAAATTACAAAAGAGAACACACTGGTTCTTATGAACTTGGTGGTTGACTCACTTGGACAGTGATCACGGCATTGATATGAATTGTTTGAGTACTTTTGTTGTAGAAATTGGTTAACATCTTTTGTTCATAATGATGATGATCTCTCTCTATAAAAAGAAAAGAGAGGAAAAGAAAATATATGCAATGAAGGGTTGGATGAATTTTTTTAGCTCTTGGCATAAGCTAAAAGGCATCGATGTTTTTATGAGGTCTGGTATGTTCTTTGTTGAGCCCAGAAAGGGTGAAGATATAAAAATACGAGTGGTGCTTTAGTAAAGCGACCCTCAATAAGTAACCGCCTTTTCTTGATCTTTCTTCATAACACTTCTTTTCATATAATGTCTGGCTCATTTAAAACTATAGATGTTTTTCACTAAGACCCTCGAGATGTATAGAAGAGATACCAGCCTTGAAACTCGCTCAGCTATCATCCATCAGGTACCGAGCATGAACACCACTCAAATCAAAGTATCTCACATGTTCAACGTGCCTGCTTCCATTGTACGAGACATAGTAAAGCATTTCAAGGAGACATAATCCTTAGTTCCTTTACTCAAGAGTGGCAGAAAAATAAATCTAGACGACAGAGCTTTCCTGTGGTTGAGAAGAACAGTAGTGAGTGACTCTCATCAGACCAAAGAGGCCATCATGACAGACATGGCCATTAGGGTTTCAGACAAGACTCTAAAGAGGTACCTTGATGAAATGATCTTCCACTCTTTCATTCCAGTGGTGAAGCCTCTTTTCACAAAGAAATATATGGAGGCAAGGCTCCAGTGGGCTCATGAGCACGTTGGTCGGACCCATGAGCAGTGGCAAGGGGTCGTCTAGTCCGATGAGTCCAGGGTGGAACTGATGAGCTATGACAGGGGCGAAAAAGTCATCATAAAGCCTGGTAAAGCCATTGAGCCTAAGAATGTCTTGGAAACAAAGAAGTTTGGAGGTGGTAGAGTGATGGTATAGGGCTGTTTCAGTGGGGAAGGTGTTGGGAGATGGATCGTAGTGGAGGGTAGGATAAACTCCGCCAAGTACATCAATGTCTTGGGAGATGTCTACTGCCCCGAGCTCAAGTGTCTCTCCTAAACCCTGGAGTCAGTTACAGCCTACAGGAGGATAATGCTAGACCCCATACAAGCAAGGAAACTTGTGAAAGGAAGGCAGCAAAGAGTGTGGAAACTCTTCCTTACTGGCCCTCACAAAGTCCCGATCTCAATCCAATTGAGCATCTATGGGCCCACCTCAAGAAGGTTATCAGGAAAAACAGGATGATATATACCACCAAGTAGAAGTTTTAGGTGTCCCTGATGCTGGGATGGGGTAAAATATCAAAGGAAGTGACAGACACCCTCATTGCCAGCATGGGGTGGAGATGCCAGGCCGTCATTGATGCCAAGAGTGGCTATAGTGGCTATTAATTGGCCTTGTAATAAAACTTTCTTCTTGTCTTATAAACACTCTTCTATGTATCTATTGAAAGTTTTATGTCTTTAGCTAATGAATTCATGAAGTTATAACACTATTAAGATAAAGTATGGATCCAAAAAAAGGAAATCTGCATTTAAAACCATCGATTATATTTGGCAGGTCACTTTAATTAGGGTCATGTGTGTAGACTCAACTACAGGAGGCATAAGTGTAATTATGGCAATTGATTAGTATATAAAGAGTTGTATATTCCACTAAATAAAAGCAATTTATTCTTGGATAAAGTCCTGTTATTTCTACAGTCTCTACTTTTTCAATTCAGATAAAACTTTTTTTTGACAAGTCCTTTTTAAACAACTCTTTCAGCAACATCAACAACATGTCAACCCACACCAATGCTTCTCTTAACACTACTGATGCTCCCACAGTTTACTGCAGCAAGCCCAAGAAGGATATTGCGGCCAAGATATCCACTCAGAAGAAGTGATCAGCTGGTACCTCATCTAGTAGAGTAAAGAGAGGTGATACGTGTGGTAAGTGTATATGTCCCTACTTCCCTGGACACAAGGATGTGTCCTCGGCTTGCTCTGCTGGATCTTCTGGTCCAACAAGTACAATATCTCCCTTGGTCCACAGAGCAATGAACATGAGACACATGATTGCTCCTCCCTCTCCTAACTTGGGTGCTGAGACTCAGCATATCCACACCATGGACTGTCAATCCAATGGTAGTGTTAATGACCTGGCTGGTCAGGCTCCTCACATGCCCATGGCATCTGATTATCCTGTTGTGGTACCCACTACAACAGCATTTATTGGAACAGTTGAGAGCTCAGCTGAACTGGTCCGTTTGGCTAGCCAATGCAAGTACACCGAAAATCCTATGGATGGTGCAACTGAAGATGACTCTATTTTTGTCCCAATCACAATAGAAGGCTACCAGACTTGGGCTTTCGTTGATTGTGGCAGTACATTCAGTGCTATCAAATCAGAATTTGTTTCTTTCTTGGCTCTTTCTTTTCTCGGTACCAAGGGTAGCATTATTCTTGGTGGTTTAAATAAAACCATTCCCAGACTTGGAGGTCTCAGTAAAACTAAAGTTGGTTATAATGGAAAAGATTTTGAGCATGATTTCGAAGTATTCGAATTTAACTCTAAAGTCCTAGTGTGTATTGGACTTGATTTTATGAGAAAACATAAAATGGGTATTTCTAACCTGGCAACTTCTTGGGGATGCCCAAGTGGTCCCAGAATTCCTGATCCCATTGATCCTCATAAGATTGTACCAAATAATTCTCCTTCAGGTAGCAAAGCAGATCGTAATGCAATGATGGACATTATTTATCCCTATCTTGAGGCAAATGCTAGAATTCCAATCACATCTTTGTGTTCACTTCCAGGTGCTGTTGTGACATTGGATACCGTTTATGGTGTCACTGCATTTAGAAGACAATATCCCATTCCTATTGCACTTCAGCCTAAGCTTGATGAGCAAATGTGCAAGTGGTTGGCTGATGGTGTTGTAGAATTAGCTCTTCCAAACACAGAGTGGAACTCACTCATACTCTTTGTGAAGAAGAAGGATACTAATGGAAGCTATAATGATGATGTCAGACCATGCATTGATCCTCGACACATGAATCAGTTACTTACAAAGAAGGATCGATTTACTTTACCCTTGATTTGCGATTTGTTTAATCAGATGGGTGAAGCAGAATGGTTCACTACGTTGGACCTGAAACAAGTCTTTCATAGATTCAAGGTTCGTGAATCTGATTGCTGTGAAACTGCTTTCACATACAATGGACAATAGCATCAATTCAGAAAGGCTCAATTTGGATTGTCCCCTGTTAGTTCAGTAGTTTAAAGATCATTGACTAAAATATTCTATGATCTACCATACGTTACTGTTTTTATTGATGATATTATCAAAAATTAGGAAACCACTTACACTCAATATGCTAAGGTAATGGAAAGACTTGGCAAATGTTTCAGAAGAGATTGCTCTAGTATTTTTAGATAGACTATCATGACAAGTATAAAAAGTATAAAAGCTAACAATTCATTAGATATCAAAAGCTTTGCGAAATATACTTCTTATATTAACAAACACACCTTTTGTTTCTAAATTTTGAACAATAGTTTATTAGATAATTTAGAATTAGTTTGCAGTATAGAACACTTTTGCATATATGCTTGACGAATTGTTAAAATAAAACAATATCCTGATATCTGTTTCCTACCCATATTCTATCCATATTTTCTATTACCTCTGTTCTCTTCTTGCTCTTTCTTTCTATTCCTTCTTATCTTCCAGAAGCACAACACCTAGTACACTTACCCCTTTTCCCTGTTTTCCCACAATCCCTACACTTTATCTATAAATCATTAATGGATAAAAAAAAGACCTATCAAAGGCAATTAAACTGGAGACAAACAACTGATGGCTCTATAATAGTGTGCTTATTCAATGAACCAACCATAAGGCTACACCTATTAAATATACCATATTGTTAGAAAAAGGGGATGAAGAACATACATGCCTGAATCCCATTGAGATTGTTTGGACAGGTAAGATTAACAAGACTGAACAAAGATAATTTTTATTGAGTAAAGAAAGGTTCATTATTTATACTTTTTGTGTGTGCTTATCCTTTGGTGGCTTCTACCTTATAGCAGTATTAATAACTGCCACCTTATGGTTGGCTCATATGTTTTACTTAGTTGTAGTATTATTAGATTCAACCCTATGGTTGGTTTCTGGGATAAGCACTCCATTATTAAAACCATTAATTATTGTGAGTCTTTACTCAATTGACTCTGATAGGTCAATATTGTTCTGTTAGGATTATTAATGAAGATGGCTCTTGTTAAGTGTCTGATAGTACACTGAGCTTTAGAAGGTGATTTGTAGTTATGACCAATCAGTGAGATGATACAGAGATGTACTATGGTACTTGTGTGCACTAAAGCTTTCATAGAGTATTCTGAATGTCACAGCATACTACTCATGTTGACCAATTCATAAAGAATCTTTGGATTGAAGTTGGAGCACAACATCATGGATTGCTTTGCAGCAGAGCCTCTACCTTTATATTCACCAAAACAGTCAGCCACCTCTTGTGCTGTTTGGCAAATGAATTTTATGTCCTTTTTTTGCAAAGGGGTGCACTTCATGAGAGCCAGCTTCAAGTCATGCTCAAACTTATCTGGTAATGCCTTCATAAAATGCTTCACCAACACATGTGCATTGGTTACCCTAGCCTTTCTTCTTACTGCATTGAAGCAATCTATGAAAGAGGATACAAATTCACCATCTCTTTTTCTTATGGTTTGTGGTTTTTCTAAGGCAGTGTCTACCTGGTCACTACAGTTTCCACCATAGCATGCAGTATACACTTTCTTAAATGCATCCCATGTTTTGACAGCAGTAGACACAAGGGTAGGAGACAAATCCAGTTTTGGTTCACATCTAAACTATATGAGCCCAAAACATCCTCAAAACTCCTATAGAAAGCAGGCAGATCTTCCAGGACAATTCTGGAAGCATCTGCCACCTTTCCCTGCCATTGGAAGTATGGCAGGTTTCTGGGTACAATGCAACTTATATTGCCCCAAGTTAAAGGTGATTTAATGTTGGGCACAAGGGAACTTAATGGAGACACGTAGGGCCTTGAGGGGCTGGCTACTGACACAGGTAAGGAGATGTAAGAAAAGGGTGTGGGGATGGTTTTGCAGGTGCAAGGGTATAGAAATAAGGTAGGGTACTGGTGATGACACCAACAAAGAAGGGGACAGAGAACAAACAGGTTTTTAGTGGGTGTGTGGCACCTTGTGTGGACACAACTCAGAACCAACTAAAAGGAAAGAGACACAAAGGGAAACAGGTTGGGAACTGGAAACAGTCAACTACCAAAGTCTTTAAGCCTATATTGCTTGTTTATACTTCCAGGCAGCTACTTGGATCAAGGTCTGTTTTATTGAAGTAATAGAAAACTATACTTTTTATACCAGTTGCTATTTTATTCCCTATGACGTGGGGCTTTTGCTACTTATCATTGCAAACGTACTTCCTGTTGTGCTCCAACTTCAATCCAAAGATTCTTTATGAATTGGTCAACATGAGTAGTATGCTGTGACATTCAGAATACTCTATGAAAGCTTTAGTGCACACAAGTACCATAGTACATCTCTGTATCATCTCACTGATTGGTCATAACTACAAATCACCTTCTAAAGCTCAGTGTACTATCAGACACTTAACAAGAGCCATCTTCATTAATAATCCTAACAGAACAATATTGACCTATCAGAGTCAATTGAGTAAAGACTCACAATAATTAATGGTTTTAATAATGGAGTGCTTATCCCAGAAACCAACCATAGGGTTGAATCTAATAATACTACAACTAAGTAAAACATATGAGCCAACCATAAGGTGGCAGTTATTAATACTACCATAAGGTAGTAATATAGACACCAACCATAAGGTCAAAGAGAGTGAATTCTACCATAAGGTAGAATGTCCCCACCAACCATTTAGTTGTAATTGTGAAGCAGCCATAAGGTTGACTATCATGACTACCATAAGGTAGAATAGATTATCCTACCATAAGGTAGAAGCCACTGAAGGATAAGCACCCACCAAAAGTATAAATAGTAAACCTTTCTTTACTCAATAAAAATTATCTTTGTTCAGTCTCATTAATCTACCTGTCCAAACAATCTCACTTCCCACCAAACCTCCAAGAAGATTGGGCACTCACACCACACCATCTCACAGTGAGTTACTTTTTTGCACAACAGGAAGAGGATTTCTGCCCATGCTGGTAATCTGGGAATGCTGCTTTAGCTGTTCCCAAATGGCACCTACAGCATGAAAGTCCTTCTTCACTTGCTCATACTCAAGGAATAGGAGATCTGTCTCAGATACAACTCCTACCCTGTTTGCAACTTTCATTGTCAGAGCTGCAACTTTAGAGGCCAAGGCCATGTACAATTTATATACACTAGTGCTGGCCAAAACTAGACTACTGCACTCATTGTTTGCAGGACACACAACCAAAACCACTGGGGACTTCAACACAGATACAGGGTGCTCCACCATAGACACAGGGGAAGACTCAAAATCTATGCTTTCCAAGAGAAAAGACAGACTAGCAGGGGACACAGGCTGGACACTCTTCTTGAGAGAAACCTCAGAAAAGAGAGACAAGAGAGAAAGACCAGAGAAGGACAACATGTTGATTTGTAATTAGAAAAAAGCATCAAAAAGATAAGATTAAAAAAAATGTTAAATTCAAAAGAAATTAATCAGACTCAAAACAAGATACTTTTATTAAAACAATTTTGACATGTCTATTTAGTATAAATAGACAAGTGGCTGTGTACTGAATATGATCTATTACTGTTTTAGGATGCTTGTTAAATAATGGCCTGTACAGTAGACTTTAATATGTAGTGTCTTAACTATAGATTATGTTGTAGAAAGGAGACAACTTAATAATTGGTCTGTGACTGCTACCATTGTCTTCATGATTACAACAAACATGAATGTAGTATGTACCAATTAAAATGCTTATTTCTTTTGTGTGGCAAATTAATTTTGAGTGAATGTAGAAAGCCAATGAAGATATACAGGCTACTGTTGATTACACACCCAAAGATTTTTCTGGCCTTTAAGCAATGATATCTTTGCCTTTTAAAACTGAAAATTTCTTGCCTTTTATGGAACTGCATTTAAAACTGAAAATTTCCTGCCTTTTATGGAACTGTACTTGAAATCAAAGGTTTGCAAGTATTCAAAATTTTCTTACCTTTTATGGAATACCTCAATATCAAATTATATTATTAATAAAAATATTGTTTATGAATAAAATTGTTTATTATAATAATATAGCTAATAATACTGTAGCTAATAATATACTATTACTATAGCTACTGCTGTTCTAGGCATATTCCCTCATAGCAATAGAATCCACAACCTAAAAGCCTTGTGTTTTATCCTTGGGAGATAGATAACTATGCTCAGGAGTATACCCTAGATAACCTAGACACCTTAGATAGTATAGAAGGAAGAAGACCACCTGAGACTGACTTGAGAAGAGTCTTAACTTGTCTAATAACAGAAGAGTGTATTAGTAATAATTCAATCAAGAGAGATAGTAAACTTACCTTGTACTTAATACTTGTCTTTAGAATAATAAGCCATATATCATCTATTAGAAGAAGAGTCAGTACAATGTCTTGTAGATTACATTGAACTCAAGCCCAGATGATGACACTGCTTACCATTTTATCTCAAAAATAGCCTTTGGTAGTGTCTATTGCCTCCTTCTATTGTTTCTCTTTGTTAATAATAGTACATTACCTTGCTCAGTTATGTTCATCTTGATGAGTACTTGGATGTTGAGTTGTAGGGGCAGTGCAAGAAATAACAAAAGAATAACAGACAAAAGAATAAGAAAATATTTTGATTTTGGTGACGTATCACTAGCCTTCACTTTTCAATAATTTATCAAGTCAAAATTCACAAGTCAAATAACTCACTCTCTTCTTATATTGAAATCTTCCTTACCATGTCTTTCACCACCATCAACTTTAAGAAAAGTGAAATTCCTACCTGCACTGTCTGCAAAAAGACATTCAAAACAAAAAGAAATATGAAAGAACACACTGCCACCCACAACATGTAAGATTAATCTCAAGTCTAAAAGTAATGTTGCTCATTCTCTACTTTGAATAGCTCCATGGCTGAGTCTTCTTGGTATTTATCATAAAAACAGAGGCATAGAATAATAAGAACCAAACTCATTATGCTTTATTGATATTGTCTACAGACCTCTCTCTGCCATCATCACAGTCTTCTGTGTAGAAGAGGAGAGTGATGATGAGCCAGAGATTGTTGAAGCTGGGGAAGTGCTCAAAAAAGAACCTCTTTGGGCTGCTGGAGAAGAGGAGTTTGACAGCAATAACAATGCTTTCAAGGAGACTGCCTTTGTGGAGGGCATATTCCCATTCTCTTCAAGATTAGAGATGATCTTGCATTATTTCTTTTCCAAGAATGAGAGTTGCTTTTCCAAGGCACTTGCAGGGAAGGTTGTGTCTTTGTGCAAGGATGTTAGGGATGCCACTCTTGCCAACCCCCCAAGAAAAGATGCCTGCCTTGGACAGGATCCTCAACCTTTAGAAGAGAACAAAGAGCAACGTCCTCAAGTTCCCTACCACCACCACCTATGAGTTCTTGATGAATAAACCATCCAAGCACTTAAAGCTCCTTGCCACCAACCCCCTCAAAACAGCAATGCTTTCTGCCTTGCCCAACAAAACACCCAACCAGAGTGTTTTGCCCCAGCAAGGAAAGAAGTGGAGAGCACATCTGCTGTTCCAGCACCCCATGGTGACTGTCAACATCAATGGCTCCTCTGTAGATCTCTGGGTAGGAGATATTGTGTGCACTTCTCCTGGTGAAGGAATAACAACAACAGCAACATATAAGCTTGCCTCTTTCTTCACTTCATGTGATAGATTGATGGCTGAGGCTTACAAGGAAGCACCTGGTTTTTTTGTCAACAACATTGTTCTTCTAGACATTGTTAGAGATGTCCAACTTCCACCCACTCCCACACCAACTCCACCACCTACCACCCACTCAAAAGAGTCACCACCAATCCCAACAAACAGTTCATGCCAGTGAAAATTGTACCTCTGAACTTGTTTTCAGACAACACAAGTGGCAATACTACTAAGAAGTGGAACAAATTTGAAAGTTGGGTTATGTCACTTGCAGCAATGCCTCTTAAAGAGCAGAACAAGATTGAGAATATGTTCTTTCTTTGTACTAGCAACAAGTTGTTGGCAATGGAGATGCTTCCAGAGCTGGTAAAGGACTTGGAGATGTTGGAGAGAGGTGTCAAAATGTTCAATGTGGAGTTTGGTGAGTCTGTCCTTGTTGTTGGTGTTCTTCACTTCATCATGGCAGACAATCCCATGCATGCAGCAATTGCATATAGTCTCAGTGCAAGGGCCAATCTGCCATGCAGAAAGTGCTACTGGAGGAATGAAAGTGGAAGTGCAGTAGTGGATGGTGCCCCTGCCAGAAGAATAGAAGAGTTGGTAGAGACATGCCAACGCTGCAACAACAACCCCAACAATGCCAGCCTCAGAAGTAGCCCCAGCACTGGCTATAAGCTAACTGGTGGTGAAGCCCTCTTGTCTCTCCAGTTGTGGGATCCCTTCAAGGATTGCCCAGTAGAAATCTTGCACACTATCCTCCTTGGTGTTGCAAAGAATCTTGTTATTGGCATGATGCCATACTATACCAAAAAAGAAGTGAAGCACTTAGAAGAAAGCTTCTTTCAGTATGACTTGAAGGCTTTCTCAAGAAAGCACTGCTCACCATTCTGCCTCTGTGGCTCATATCTCAGAAGAGATTATAAGATCATTGTGCAGCAGATGCCCATTATCTTGTATGACCTGACCCAGAGAAGACTCATCAGCAACAACAGCTCAAAAGCAATTATTCATAATTGTTTTGTGAAGCTTAGTTCTCTTGTCTCTATTCTTTATATGCAAAGAATCAATGTCTCTCTGGACATTTACAGGAACAAGGTGAGATATTGCACACAAGAGTTGGTTGCTGCAATCATCCAGTATGATTCCCTACCAGCCTTAAAAAAGTCTGTGAAGAAGACAGTCATTAGCAGTACTTTAAAAATGTATCTGCTCAGTCATCTACATGAAGACATCTTGTGTTTTGGATCTCCCATCCACTATGAGACTGAGAGAGGAGAGCAGTATAATAAGTTCATCAGAGGACATGTTGTAATTATGAAGACAATGGTAGCAGTCACAGACCAATTATTAAGTTGTCTCCTTTCTACAACATAATCTATAGTTAAGACACTGCATATTAAAGTCTACTGTACCAGCCATTATTTAACAAGCATCCTAAAACAGTAATAGATCATATTCAGTACACAGCCACTTGTCTATTTAGTATAAATAGACATGTCAAAATTGTTTTAATAAAAGTATCTCATTTTGAGTCTGATTAATTCCCTTTAAAATTTAACAGAACATATACTGCACACCAACCACCAATTGCCCTCCCATGATGTTGCAATTTCCTTTGGGAAGATATGCATGGAAATGCATATCTTCCAAGGTGGATACTGGCAAGTGTCTGGTCATGGTGGCCTCTTCACTGCTGGTGCCAAGGTAAAACTGTTCCAACAGTTCTGTCCTCTTGTTCTCTCCCATGAGCTTGCTGATAACAACAGCAGCTCAAAAAGCATTGTCATTGGTCTGGTTGGTCTCTTTTCCTTTTCTTCTGGTGCTTCCCCCATCTTTGGTAAGATTGTTGCCATTGACAGAAAAAAGAATATGGCCACCATTGTGCCATACAACTTTCAATTAGCCTCTGATCAAACTCCATCTACTCACCCGCAATATCTTACCTTGGCTGTAGAAAGCCCCAACTCTTGCACTATTTTTTCCTTGGGTCAAAAGGATAGCATTGGAAACAATGTTGTCTTGCCCTTGAGCACTACAATTGTAGTAGCTTTTGATGATGTAGTAGTTGTAGAGGCAGTTGACATTCAGTCAATGAATGAATGCACTGTGCTCAATGTAAGTAAGTTTGGCTCTCTCTTTTGGACAATGACTATTAGAGTCAATTCAGTGCAAGTCCCACAATAAATATTTTTAAACATTGTTATGCTAAGAGAGGAATATCAGTGACTGAGTTATAATTTTGGGGTGATTCTTGTTCTATTTTTTGTCTTTACAGCCAATTTTCTACTTTATAATTGCAAAGTCAATTATCTTTGTTCTGATAGGCAGGCAGAGTTTGAAATCGACCATCTGGACAACAAAAAGGCATTTTCAAACACATTAGCCAATCATAAGAAGATTTTGATTTTATCCTCAGAATATTTCCTTATATATCCCAAAAATCCTTGGGTGTGTATCTTAAGGAAACCATAGGCAATATTATTTAAGATATTGTAATTGAATAAATAAAATCCTTTAAATCCTTGCATTAAACAATCTTAAGTGCAAAATTTTAATTTTTTTTTTAAAAATAACAAAGTATAAAAATAAATTAGGTCGTGCCGAGGATCGAACTCGGATTGGTGGATTCAAAGTCCACCGTGATAACCATTACACTACACAACCACGTGATGTTAGTGGTTCCCTAATTTGGATACAATACTTTTAAGCCCGGAGGTATGTGCACAGAGTGGAATAGCTAGTGGTTCTTAGTTTGGACTGAAGCCCACATAGATCAAAGAGGAAGAATAAAAGAGAAGATAGAAGATAATGTTTATTCATTGAATTCACTTGATTATTTATACTAAATTCTACAGTGTACAATTGCACATACATGTCTTGGCTTAACATGTTCTCTTGAAGTGAACATGTTAAGCCAAGACAATATATTGCATTAGCATTTACCTTATTAATTATATCATATTATCTGTGTGTATCCAAAAAGGGAAGACATGTGCAGCAAATAGTATTACTCTATTTGATAGGACAGTGTTTAGCATGGACAAAATTGATGCATGTGGTACTTATGGGTGTGTGTATGATGGATAGAAAGGTAGAGTAATAGGGTAAGAAAAGGGTTCAGAATAGAAATTGGAGGTAGGTTTTGTGAACAAATAAAAAGGGTAGGGGAATAGTCTGTTCAATTGAATAGACTATGAAAACAAATAAGAATAATATTTTGCAACACAACAGTGAAGCAAAAGGAAACAGATAAAAGGGGAAAACCAGTACATGCAGGTACAAAATAACATAATGCAATCAATACTTTGCTAAGAATTGATTTGTAAATAACAATAGTACTTCACAAGAAAACACAGTAACACTACTAACAACTTGTATCAGAAGATATCAAAAGAAAATAATAGAAGAATAAAAGATAATAGAAGATCTTGGAGTAGTATTTGACAATTTATTTCAGTTCTTGGTTAATGGGATATTTATACTAAAGAACTAAATGTTAAAATAGAGAATGATTTCATAAGAAATCAATCTTAGAGAAAATGAATTATGACAATTGCATTGTTACTACATCATGGATGAATAATAACTACAAATTTAATAGACTATACTAGCATTGTTACAAGAATACATCATAACAATGATTCTTCAGGAGAAAACAAAAAAAAGAAAAAGAAACTAAAATAGTGCCATTGAGGTGAACTCATAGTAATGAAGTTATCTACTACAAAAGCAACTAAAATAGTGTAAAGAAATACATCATAGAAAAGAGAAAACAAGTTTAGGTAGAAAACAGAATAGTATGAGAAAAAGAGTAAAGAAAGGAAAATGATTGTGGGATAAGAACATTGATCTCTTTACCACATACAGAAAACGTCAGAAACATATCAGTTTCCAAAAGAGGAAGAAAAGAGAAGATCGACAAAAAAAGGAAAGAAAGAGAAACAGAACCAAAAAGGAAATAGTTGAGGAACAGAGAAATTTGTAAAGTCAATTCCCTGCACTACACTTGGCAGTCACTGAGACCATCAAGTTCACAATACCACGTGTCAAAATTATAGTTGGTAACTTGGCCGAGTTGGTCTAAGGCGCCGCACTCAAGTTGCGGTCTCGCAAGAGGCGTGAGTTCGAATCTCACAGTTACCATTTTGCTGTCATCACACTTGATAAATGTTCTGTTTGCTTTTAATGCTTATTATCAATTTTTTTTCTTAGTTATTTGAGATTATTTGGACAGGAAAATAATAAGACTGAACATAGATTAGTTTTATTGAATAAAGAAAGGTTTATTATTTATACTTTTTGTAGGTGCTTATTCTTCAGTGGCCTCTACCTTATGGTAGACTACATGGTAGTGCCTTATGGTTAGTTCTTTGAATAAGCACTCCATTATTGAAACCATTAATTATTATGAGTCTTTACTCAATTGATTAGGCATCTACCCACTACAAATCTGTCAGTCTGCTTGTCTGAGACTTTGTCTTGCTAGATCTGCTACTGCTAGGTTTGGAACGATCCAGGTTGCCCAATTAGCTGCCCTCCCTAACATATACTCTCGTTTCTTTTATCTGCAAGCCAAATTTGTTGAACGCACAGCTACCCTTCCTGAAGACACCCTCCTCTGGTGCCTTGTCCCGCAGCTTGAAGCACCCCAGAGTAAAGCCAGATGGATTAAGCTAAGTCGTAATGTACTCTGGCAAAATGTTCAAAGAATAGGACAGGCTCACAACCCTCCTAAATATCCATTAAAGGTAGCTTATCTTGAACGTCTTCAAAGTGAAATTACTAGTCTAGTGTGTGGCAAGAATCTGATGGTGATGGTAGCCTGTGGACTCTATAGACCTGTTTGGGATTCAATTCTTCTACTACCATGTACATGCAAAGAGAGACATCAGTGGGCAGCTTGCTCATTGAGGCTGCTGATGGGTGTGTTGAGCGGGAACGCCAACACCGCCATAGAGTGAAAAGACTCCTTCAGCAACAGACACTGTATTCTCACTTCTCCTTTGATCTTGTTAAAAAACCCAAAGGCAAAAGGTGTTGTTTAGGAATGTAATAGATATATTTCTCAATTTGCTTCTGCTATGAATTGAGCAGGCTTATATACTTTCTTCTAAGTCACATTGATTACTTTTTATGATAACAAGTCTTATGGGATTCAGGGGGGTATGTTCTTCATCCCCTTTTTCCAACAATCTCTCCTCTACCACCTATTCTTAACCAGTCTAGCAAAGCCAGAAGCTGCTAGTGTAGTTGCTGTATTTGTATCCTCAGGATTGTCCGAGTTGCTCTAAGTATCCATCATTGGATTTCGAATCGCCACAGGATGACGGTTATCTTTTTGGTGTCCTCGTTTCCTTTGCTGAATTTATGGCCTTTTGGATGTCTATTCATAATTCTCATTTACTTTCATCCCCACTCATTTCTCATTATTTTTCACTCATTTGAGGTTTTGTGTTTCCTTCCTCTTTGCATTTATTTTTTCACTTTTGTATTTGAAGTGTTTCTATATTTATTCTTATTTTTCAAACGATCTAACAGGGTGGCTAATATGCCCAATGCGCGAATAGCAAACCACACCCAAAATAAAAAAAAATACTTTGAATTGTACTGTCAGGGAGTGCGGATATCGCTTACATTGAGTACTCTCTTATGAATTGACACAATAATAATACTTGAATGGATTCATAAGAAGCAATAATAAAAGATGTATGCCAATGAAAAATAACTTGGAGTTTTTTGGAATTTTCTATGGTGATAAAAATAATGAGTGAATGTGCACAAATGATGGTATTTACTCCAAAAAATAAAATAAAAAGACCCAGTGTATTGAAGAGAACATGTTGCCCCAAGGGTTCTCTTTTTTTATTGTCTAATCTCTAAAATTATCTATCATCTACAATATAAAAACAGCATTTAATAGCATAAATAGAATAGGGCAATAGAACAGACTGTGATGTGATAATAATAGCTTACTGGCCAACACAGAGTCTCATTATTAACTTGATTGAGCCTATGTAGGTCCATCTTAAGACAATCCTAAGGAAATACCAGATTCTAACATTATCTCAAAGGATTTTTAAAAGCTATTGTCATGGCAAGACATAGCATATAAACTAAAAATGATATGTTTTTTTTTATTATTATTTAAAAAAAGAGTCCATCATCTTTTCTCTTCTCTTTGTTCTATATACCATACCAATCTATACAAAATTAAATACTATGTCGGTTATCTCTTCAACATTAACTTACTGTGTTCTAAAGACGTACAATGCGATGAAGAATGAGTCTTTGTCTCCCTATAAATGGCATTTAATATTTGATATGAATTGAAATTCATTTATATCTCACCTATTTTCATTTAATACTTACTCTTCTAATGTTTATTTATTTTATTAGTATAAATGTAATAAAATAAATAAAAATTAAGTCTGTCGACTTCAAAAGAAATTGCCATAAGTTTGAACTGAATTGTAAATCTTTCAACATAGCTTTATGGAATACACCGTTCTATTACCAAATTACCTCATCCTTTTTATTTAGAACACTATAAACAATACATTATTTCTATTTCTTCTTAATGAATAGATGTATTTCTATTTCAGATATTGACATTCGCGAATGTGCACTAAAGCTATACTTTTAACTGTTACTCTTCTTTTGTCTGTTTTTACAAGCCCTTTCTATTTACAAGTCAACAATTGAATAAAAAGTGGACGTTAAGTCCATACAACAGAGTCATCATAGGATCTCTTTTTCTCCGCTACTGTCATTGGCCTTACTTTGAACATATAGCACTTGAGACTGAGCCGCCACATCAAAGAATCTAAATTAAGGCGTAGTCATTCTAGTGCCAATGATTCCATGTGACTGCTACAAAGGTATTTGCAGCGGCCTCACTAGCAAGCCAGTTTTACCAACTGCAGTTGTTTCCTTTTACTATGGGCTCACGACATCGCCAGCGACATCTTCTAAGAGGAGGACCAGAGCAAGAAGATGCCACTACCCTCAAACTAGGAGAAGGTATTCCAACTCTTCTCTGTTACAGTAGTTCTTCCAATAGCCTCTGTCTGTCTACTATTACAAGGACATCCTCATGGACCTGTTCTATAGTAATAGTAATAGTAATAGTAATAGTAATAGTAATAGTGGTGGTGGTATTAATAGTTATAGTAGTTGTAGTTGTAGTAGCAGCATAAACCACAGGCCTACACAGTAGAACTTAATGAGACCTTGTAACCTAAGAATATGCTAATACTCTATTGTTATTCTCCTACAGAGTTTGCCAATGCACAGTGCTTGTATATATCTGAAGTACGTATTCTTCTCGAGGCTCATGCAGATACAAAGGAAAATGCCACAGTGACACGTCAAACTACAAAGTAAGATCCTGGACTGAGAAGAGCACTAACACTGGCATCTTTCAGTGTTATGCAAAAGACACTGGAGTATGTGGGTGCATTCAGTCGATTCAGTAACAGAGATTCAGTGCGTGAAGTCAGACAGTAAGCATAGATAGGACAAAAAGAAAGAAAGAAAGAAAGAGAAACAAGGCGTCTGCATGTCATTTTACTCAACACCTATTGATGGCACCAGATTACTAGGCAAGGATGATCTAGCACCGTTTGAAATGTCACAGTTGGCTAACCTGTGCTGTGAGGATGCTGAAGAAGCAAAGGCACTCATTCCTAGGTAAACTAGCTGTCCTAACTACCGCCCAATTTACTCATCCTATTCTGTTTAGTTTGGCCAATAAGCTAGAGGATGATCAATTGCAAGAGATGCTTAATCAAATGCTGACCATTAAGAAGTTCCAAGGATAGAGTACATCTTGTATGGCATTAGAAAAGAAAAGAGAGGCAAACGCAAACAGAGAATAGGTCTGATAAAGATGAATATTCCTGCCTGTACTGCTTGTACTGTTGATACTTTATACTGTATGCCTCTCTGCTTATTTATTGCACTGTAATATACATATATCTTTTATTTTTATTTTTATATATTATATTCATTCCCTAGTATTATTGAGGATTTCCACGTAGAATACGAGTGTTCTTTTATTATTATTATTATTTCTACACAATACCATTCATTCCAAGATGCCTGTTTATTCTTCTTCTTCAGCATCCACAATTAGATTTGCACTTGGGTAGAGACTCTTGTCATCAAGTAACATTTGATCACTCTTGGCATCATACACTTTACGAGGGTAGGGTGATGTGATGGTGAAGTTATACTTGTGTACATAGTTAGTAGGCAGTGTATTTGCCATTCCTTCAGAAGTAGCCTCTTCTTCTATAAAAGAATAGGCCTCTACAAACTGATACAGTGTCTAATCCAAAGGTATTAGCACACACACACACACACACACGCACGCACGCACACAATGTCTATGTTTATATTTCTTATTGGTTTACCTCTACAGATGCTTCTACCTTGAACCTACGAAGCACACGACGACCGTCTGCCAAGCGAAAACTAAGCTTAGCCACCTTGCCTTGATATTCAGCACCAGGCTCCTGTTCCAATGCATTGCACAAATACCGAATGTATTGCTTTCTCTTTTGCACCGTCTCCAAACGCAATGCCTCCCTTTGTTGTGCCTCTTCCTTGGCCTTGGTCTCTGCCTCTTTCTCTTCACGGACCTTTCTTGCCTACCGGAATCCAACAGTTACTTCCATTGCTATTCCTTTCATTCGCTATTCCTACAAGACCTACTTTTTCCTGATCTGCTAATAAACTATCACGGTAAGCCTGGTCCTGTTCTTGCCTTAATCGACGTTCAACATCTCTTTGGTCTCTTTCTGTCTGTAGGCGGCCCATAGACCCCGAGTGTCGTTGAAGCACACGCTCCCATGCAGTAATGATGTCAGAGGCAAGAGTATTGCCGTGGAATCTCTCGATCACTATCATGGCAGGTGCAGAAGATCCTCGTGTAGGCTGGAGGGCAATGATGGCTGAGAATGGGTAGGTAGTGGCCTGTAGTGTTGTGCTCACTGTGTCTTATCAGCTTCCTTTTCTTCCTTTTCTTATGTGTACTGTACGGGTTTACCTCGACTTGCTTCTGCAAAACGTACATCACCACCCCACACAAGAATGTTGTTGACGGCTAAGAAACTCACAAGGGATTCCGATGCCAGTGTATTTCTTGTACCATATTAACACCCACCTCATCATCAGCACACCCACACCCATATCTATCTATCCATATCTATCCATATCTATAGATTGTAGGATAACACCTCCCTAGACCTACCTGCAAAAACTACTCGTAGCATCATGCTCTTTACACAACACCACCACCCACAGAAACCGTAGTTCACGTCTTGCCGTTTCCAGTGCTTGAGAATACCCACCTTGGTAGAAAACTGGATGTGTTGTGCCATGTTCTGCCTCAAAGGCCTCAACAAACTCCCTTGCTGCAACAGAAGGATCCTGGACTACACTAGGGGGTCTTTGCGTGATGGAAAGTCTACCAAGGAATTGGGCTATTTGACAAGTAGTATTAATCCCAACTCATCCCACCTGCTTATTCTTTTTCTCTTTCTTTCTCTACTGTTTATTGTCTTTTTCTTCTTCTCTCTTCTTCTTACATGCAAAGGCAAGCACAGCCCAAGTGATATTCCATGCAATACCAAATGGCCATGTTAGAAAGGTCAGTAGTCCCAAGGAGCGAGGAGGGGTGGGTCTAGTGGTATGAGAGTGTCGACTGCGTGGAGAATTCGTTGTGCCTTGAGGCAAAGATTCAAGAGGTGTCGTAGTAGTATTGGTGTTGGTAGTGTTGGTACTGGTGTTGGTGTTGGTATTGGACTCAGTGCTACTGCTGTTTTCGTATATATTCTGGAGTGCTCTCTAATACAGAGTCAGAGACACACACACTCTCTCTACTACATTAATGTCTTACTTGTAAATCCCACTCATAGTCTACTAATGTCATGATAGACTCTTGTTCATTGGTAGACTGAGTAATAGCCTATGAGGTTATGAGGTTGTGAGGTTATACACTGTTCATTGTACTGTTCAAGAGTACCTGGAATTGACTCAGCAGTTCCCTTTGTTCTGTATCCAAGGAGTCAATGAGTGTCATTTTACACAGAAGAAGACAAAAGGAGTGTCCATATGCTAACTCCACACGCTAGAGTGTCTGCCCTTTCACAAGAATCCCACCCAATACGTCATCGTAACATCCAATGAAATGAGGGTCCCATTTATTAACACAGGGAGAAAAAGAAAGAAAAAAAGAAAAGAAAAACCAACATTTAAAGGGTATAAATGTAGAAGCACTTGTTTTTCACTTTTCTTTTCTAGCACACTGGTCTACTCTAACAGCACCCACTCCCCTTCATGGCGTCCTAGTACCACCTCTCAGCAGCCACTTGTTGACGAACAGCACGCGTAGGAATCATAGAAGTCCGAACATTGTAGGTCTTGATAATGTCCTTCCATAGTGCTGTGTCCAGATGCATAATGATCTGCTTCTTACCAAGACCATTGACTAATTCATCTGTGGTGGGAGGAGAACGAATGCCTGCAGAGCATCTCCATTGAGTCCTCCTTTTGCTATTGGGAGTACTTACTGAGAATAGGCTGTCCACTGCTATAATCCAGTTCTGCCACTGCATTGCGAATAAGGAAGGACACATAGAATATATTCTCCACAGACTGAGAGAGGGAATCTGGATTGGTAATAAACACAAAGTAATTGATAGGTCCTATTTGATCCAGCAGACGGTAGATTTGGTTGACGTTGTTGGAGGTCTCGTTCTCATGGCCAGCAATATCATTCTGCTGCAACTGTCATGGCCAGCAGAGATTAAGAAATAGCCACTACCTTTTCTTCTTCATTGGATCCTTACCTGTACTGGCTGAATAAGATCCTCTCTGCTTCTCACCAACCGCACTGTCTGAGTGGTTCTTCTTTGCTTCTTCTCCACTGACAGCGGACCAAGCCTAGACAAACTGTGTCAATAGCATGCCACTTTATATAGCCACTCTTGCTTGCATAAAGTCAATGGTATGGACACGCTTTCCGAATGTCATGGCTCGCATGCCTATGGATTTCCAATCAAATTCTCCACCCTCACGTTGGATGCTGGTGTCGTGAGTGCCCACTGTCTTGATCTTGGAGACAAATTCATCCACACTGAAGAGCTGGTAATCCAAGCGCATGTTGC
Organism: Spinellus fusiger; assembly: GCA_025094145.1. Taxonomy (NCBI): domain Eukaryota; kingdom Fungi; phylum Mucoromycota; class Mucoromycetes; order Mucorales; family Phycomycetaceae; genus Spinellus; species Spinellus fusiger. Next base: position 199,443 of record JALLLS010000033.1, on the reverse strand, counting down.
GTGCCTTTTGTGCACCCATGTCGGCAGAGAGCACCAACAGTTTTGAATCCAATGTAGCCTCTTGTGTATTCTTCACTGTGAAGAGAAGCATGAGCATAAATATAAGGATAGGCATAAGCATAAGAAGAAAGAGAAAGGATAAAAGAGTGTTGCAAGTAGTGTGTAAATTACAATGTAGACTACAGTTTAAAAGGCAGTGGGGAGGTGGGTGTGTACCTCTTGAGTATAGGATATTGGCTTTGATGAGTGTCTCCTGTAGTCCTGAGCTTTTACTGTTCATATATTCTCTTCTCTGTTCTTTAGTCTCTGGTTTAGTAGTGTATATGAGTGGGGTGGGAGCACCTACCTTGAGTCTTTGTAATGAGTTTTCGGTAGGACTCACGGATCTTGCGTCGTTCATCCTTGTCCTGTGCCGGATCGTACTTGTCTCGATCAGTCTTTGCATCGAGTGACTGTGTGAGAGTGGCGTAACCAGGATCCACACTGTCATCGTCTTCATCGTCATCGTCATCGTCATCGTCATCGTCATCGTCTTCTTCTTCAGTGTTATGGTCTGTCTGATCTTCCATCTCAGAAATACTTTCACTCTCCTGACACTCATGTCTAGACCCATGGCTCTTTGTGTTTAATTCATTCTTGTGTGCATACGCTTTCTTTTCAAAAGACGACATTGACTGTGACATGACACTTTGGCGTACCACCCACCATGGAGAATGAACTACAGACACTCGACACCACAGCAAACAAAGCACGACGTCACGCGCAATGGATTGCTGATTGGTCACCTCGCCTGTTCTTCTTTACGCCTATTTAAATTTTGACAAGCGACAGGAAAATATTTTCTTTATTGCAACTCTGCAACGACACTCCCATCGCACCAATAACAAGGAATCCTCCCTGCCAATAGCTCAGCTTATCCTAAACGCGAAACGAATTTATCTGCCCTATATTTTTTCCAACTTTCTTTAGAAAAATAACTCAAGCCTTTTCTCTACAATGACTACTAACATGAACTTTGGACCTGAATGGTAACAAGGGTTGAAACAAAAGAGAAAGAGAAGAGAGAGAATGGGAGAGAATGAAAGAGAAGAAGAAGAAGAAGAAAGCCTTTTAATAGTCATCTCCTGTCTCTTAGGATGCGTGGAAGCTTCCCCAAGCGCCCTACTCACTTGGAATCGCAATCTATGCGCTCATTGTCACCTTCTGTCTCTAGCACGCTGTCCCGCACCCACTCGAGCACCAACATTACCTCGCTCTCTCTCGCTAGTCATTCACAGGTCTCAGATACCACAAGTGATGCCAACAGCCCCTTTGACATGCTCTCTAGCGTATCGACGCCCTCGGAAGAGACAGACATCAATCCTTTCAAGTATTCAAAAGACCTTATGCTCAGCCTATACAAGCCTACAGACTTACCTCTAGACTTTGAAAAGCATGAGTATGTGGCTGTAGAAGAAAGTCAGGGTCCCCTTTCCTTTGTTGATCTTTCTGAGAATGAGAAAAAGGTAAACATTTGTTTGTGTGTGAGCAGTGGGATTCATTGTCCTAGTTACTTGCTGGTCCTGTGCATGCTGATATGACACGTCGTATCAACAATGGTGACAAGAATGAGCGTACAGACAGAAGCAACGTACAAAGAACGCACAGAGACACGTACGCCAGTCCATTGCATAGTCCTGCTGTTGAGAATACGCCCACCACCCCTGGAAAAATGAATTTGGCACGTACAAAAGGTACTTATTTTCTTCTTTCTAATCGGGTGATAAGTAGACGTGCGGATGTTACTACTATCACAATGGCATACTCATCCCCAAGCATCTAGGCCGTGTGGGTGACTATTTCCAAAGAGACAGAGACCAGTACGGTAAACAAAAGAGCGAGAATGGTAAAAGACACCTACACACATTACCCCACACAGACCAGCCCTATCTCAATCTCTTTTTCTTCTCTTTTCTTCTTTTCATTTCATATATGTATAGACTCACCAAGAAGACGTGAATTCTCTCATGGATCGGAACCAACCCTCGAGGATCCATTTGCCTTTTCCAAACCAGCAGAAGAAAGCGATACGCTGTGGGGAAATAAGGACGCATTCGCATCGTTCGAAAACAACAGCCTGTTCCGACTGGGTGGAGGAGAGCCACTGGAGAAAGAGTGGCAGAAAGAGGGCATGGACGGCCACAAGGAGAAGCTGGGCTTCCGTCATCAGGGCGAAGACAGTCTCCGCGAGCCTTTCCTTTCTGCGGCAAACCCTTTTGATGCTGTCCTTTCAGATCACGGCCTCTCATTCAATGGCGCACGCAGTAGTCATGCAGTGACGCCAACGACATTTGCTCATTCTGACTTGGGTGGAGAAGCAGGTGGTTTCTTTGGCAGTGCCCTGAGCAATGGTGGAGCATTGGCGGGTCCCTCGAGTGCAGCAAGTCCTGCTCCTGCCAAGCCTGTGGACCATGTCAAGTGGTTCTACCGGGATCCTGCTGGCAATGTGCAGGGACCGTTTGATGCTACGGAGATGCAGGAATGGTACAAGGCCGGGTTCTTTTCACCTTCTCTGATGGTCAGAAAAGAAGACGATGCCATGTTCGAACCTCTTGCCTTGTTGATTCGTAAGGTGGGCAATGACGACCAGCCTTTCTTGACGGCCTTCCATGGTGCTGCCGAGTCGCCTGTCAATGTGCGGGCAGGATTGAACCTGTCCTTGTCATCTCAGCGTGGTCTAGGGGATCCCTTTAACCGTGGACCTGTGAGCAACCCGTTGTTTGGAGGGATGAATGGGCCAGAGGTGGCTGGAAGTGCTTTGTTTGGCACGCCCTCGCCTGTTGCTGAATTGTCGGGTGGATTGAACAGCAAGTATCATCCGTTTGGTGGCATGAACAACTTCCTCGGTCAGCCCATGGGGTCGAATGCAGGAACTCCCCAGTCTCCTTCTCTACTCCAAGGATCGTTCAATGGGTTTGGCTCTTCTTTGCTGGGCTCACGTGAAGCAACACCCTGGGGAGATGTTTCGAGAACTCCTTCGTGGTTGAACAACAACCCCTCTGACTTGTTTGGGGTGTCGAATCCTTTGAGTGTGCCTCCTCTTTTACAGCGTCAACAGCCCACGATCAACCCGCTGTTTAGTTCGGGAATTAACTCACCAGCAGGAGGAGGAGGTCTGTTTGACTACCAGAGAGCGATAAATGGACAAATGGATCAGCATCAGCAGTATTTGCAGATGTTGCAGCAGAAACAGCAGCAGCATCTACAGTATCAGCAGCAGCTTCAATTGCAAATCATGCAACAGCAACAACAGCACCACCATTATCAACAGCAACAACAGATCCAGCAATTACAACAGCAACACTTGCAACAGGCACAGCAAGTACAACAACAGCAACCATCTTTGCAACAGCAACAACATCAACAATTACAACAACAATTACAACAACCACCCTTGCAACAATTACAACAACCACCCTTGCAACAACATCAACAACAGCAAGCACAGCAGCAAGCACAGCAAGCTCAACAAGCTCAACAAGCACAACAACAACAACAACAACAACAACACAACAACAACAACAGCAACAACAACAGCAACAGCAACAGCAACAGCAACAGCAACAGCAACAGCAACAGCAACAGCAACAGCAACAGCAACAGCAACAGCAACAGCAACAGCAACAGCAAGCTTCTTCAGAAACACAGCCTTCATTACAACAGACTCTCTTTAAAAAGCCTGGGTTGGATCTCAGTAACAAGGGGTCTCCAGTGATGCGTTCAGCTGTTGCAGTTGGCTCTGGCGGATGGGGTTCTACACCAGGCACACCTCTTGTGAATGACCTCCCCACAAGTCCTTGGGGTGCTGTGATTGCACCTTCCATGCCTCACAATCTATCCGATGACATTGGACCCAAAACACCTCTTCAACCTTCACCACGCACACCCATGTCGCCTGTCTCCAAGCACACCTCACCCCTTCAGTCCAAAGGAGCCCTGTACACGACCACGACTACTACTACAGAAAAAGACAAGAGACAGGAGATCCATGTTACTGAAGCCATGTCAGATCTCCACCTCCACTCTGTCGACACGTCCCCATGGAAGCAGGACCAGGAACCAGCACAGCTGCGGTCCCAGGCTCACACTGAACCCAAAGAGCAGCCCTTCTCCAAACAAGAGTCTGTGCCCACCCCTAAGAAACAGGCACACACCACTGAATCCCATGGACTGCCTGCGAGTTACAATGTGCCTGCCATTAAGCCTGTGTCCTTGAGAGAGATCCAAGCAGAGGAGATCCGTAAGCAGGAGGAGAGCAAGCAACAGTCCAAGACTGCCTATGGTGGAGCAGGAGAGGACGCCATGCCTGCCACCTCCACCAAGACCCACGGATGGGCTAGTGCGCCATGGGCACGCGAGCCTGTCAAGGGTCCTTCTTTACGTGAGATCCAGGAATTAGAGGCCAAAGAGGCAGAGCAGAGAAGAGAGGCTGCTGGCCACCACACCCTGTCCTTTTTGCAGGCCAACACTGTGAATGAGGATGCCATTTCTTTGTCGTGGGGAGTGGTTGTTCCTAGCAAAAACAGTGCCTCTGCCTCAGGAGCCACCACGCCCACAAGCACCATGTCTCCTGCATGGGGGACCACCAGTGCACCCAAGAAGACATTGCGTGAGATTCAGCAAGAGGAAGAGGCTGCCTTGAAGAAGAAGACCAAGGCACAGCAGGCAGCTGTGACGACTGCTAGTGCGATGCTGTCTGCCAATGCTAGTGGTGTTTCTGGTAAAGGCTATGCTGGTGTAGCTGGTAGTGCTTCTCCAAAGGTATGTGTTGATGTCTTTTTCTTTCTTTCTCTCTCCATCCTCTTTTTTTTTGGATGTGGTATGTGTAGGTGAGTAAGTGTATTGATGGATGGTGGTGGATGTTTCTCTTTTATAGAATGGATCTGTGGGAGGAGGTGTATGGACTACAGTCACCAACAACCGCACTGCACCCAAGCCTGTGCCTGCTACTGTGCCTGTGCCTGCTGCTTCCACTGCTGCTTCTGTCAGTCGTCCTGCTGTTGCTCATGGATGGGAGACCATGGGGGCTAAACTTGTACCTGCACCTGCTCTTGTGGCTCGACCTGTCATTCGTAAGGCCATCCATGAAGCTGACCCCAAGCAGCCCAGTGAAGAGTTCACTCGTTGGTGCAAGCAAGCCCTGCGTGGATTGAACAATGGTGTGAATGGTAAGAATAGCAAAAGCCCACCCATACCACTCCAACTCACCTCTTTTTTTTTCTTTCTTTCTTTCTTTCTTTCTTTTCTCCAGCGGATGAGATTATGCAAATGCTTCTTTCTTTCCCTCTGGACAGAAGTTCAGCAGAAATCATTCAGGACATGATCTATGCTAACTCCACTTCTATGGACGGCCGTCGTTTCTCTGAGGAGTTCATGAAGCGTAGAAAGGCAGACATGGCTGGTAAATTGAATGTTCTTGCACCTGCCACTGCCTTTGACAGTGCTGAGGATGATACCTTCCAAGTGGTAATTACGAAAAAGGGAAAGAAGAAGCAGCAGCAATAATAACAATAATAATAATAATACTGATGACAGCGCCACTTTTATATATATTTATATATTATTATTATTATTTCATTTCATTTTATTTTGCACCAGTTTTATATCTATCTTATCTATATAAAAAAAGTATTCTAGAGACTTCTATACTGTTCCTTTTCCTTTTCTTTTTCTTTTTCTTTTATTATTATTATTATTATCTTCAAAAAGATTCTTTTAGAGAGATCCCTTGGCTAAACCAACAAGACCTCTGATCTTGTTGGGGAGGGAGGGTGCATAAATAGTATGGATTAGGTTTTCCACAAATCTGTAGCCAACAGAGGCGTTCTTAATAGGATAGTCCAGAATAGAAGGAATGGGTGTTTTTACACCAGGAATGCGGTCGACAGTGATGGCCTTGGGAACACACAGACCACGAAGACCCTCAGGACCTGCCTATAATAGATAATAGATAATAGATCACCATCAGTATCAAAAACTCTTGTATGGGGACCAGTGGTGATTACAAAAGGGGATGGGGCCACTTACAAATCGTCCGTAGCCAGAAATACCAACACCACCAAAAGGAAGAGACTGACAGAGGTAATTGACACCGAAATCATTGACATTGGCCATCCCCACCTTGAGCTTAAGACAGATATCCTCAGCCAAAGACTTATCAGCAGAGAATACAGAAGATCCAAGGCCATAAGGACAAAGATTGGCAATACGAATAGCATCCTCAGGACCCTTGTGCTTCATAATGACCATGATGGGAGCAAATGTCTCATGGTTAGCAATGGCCATGTCTGCTGTGACATCTGCCAATAAGGTAGGTTCAAAGTATTGGCCATGAATATGCTTAGGGTGTTGGAATCGTTTTCCACCACGCAAAAGACGTGCTCCCTTGGAAACAGCCTCATTAACAAGTCCCTCAAGCTTCTCAAACTGTAAACAAAATAGACAGAGTTGGTGAATGGATACAGACTCGGCCCCTCCCGCTTTTGATCCTCATCCTTTTCTCTTTTACCTGATTTCCCATGGTCATTGCACCACAGTCAATACCATCACCATCTGCCAAAACAGATCCCTGGCGAAGAGTACTAATGCGTGCGTCCATTTCCTGAACAACTCTTTCATAGATCTCCTCAGCCACAATGATTCTCTCAATGCCAACACAGTTCTGTCCACAGTTCTGGAATACACCACGCATCAACACAGACAGTGCCTGGTTCAGATCACAGTCCTTCAAGAGAATGGCACAGTCCTTGCCACCCAATTCCAATAAACAAGGCACAAGAAGATCAGAGGCAGTGCGCTGGACAATCTTTCCTACTTGAGGAGAGCCAATGAATGTAATATGATTGACGCCTGATCGCACCACAGCCTCACCCACATCAGCATACCCACGAATGAATTGAACAAGAGAAGGATCATGACCATGGGCTTTAAGACAGGCATGGACAATGCGCTCGTAATAATCAGAAGACCATGCCACATATTCTGAACATTTGACAAGAATGGCATTGCCAGACATCAAAGCAGAGATCACAGGGCCAATAGCATTGTGGAATCTTGGAGGAGCCGTGAGTTTCCATGGCTCAATAGCAGCGCTCTTTCTTGGAGGGTTCACTTACGGGTAATTCCAGCTCACCAAGGCAGCCACCACACCCATTGGCTGGTATACCACCTTGGAGTACTTGTACAGCATCATCAAGCCAGGACTACGGTAATCATCCTCAAGCACCTCCTCTCCATTGTCAATGGTCCATCTTAGCTTGGCACATGTGGTGATGACTTCTCCAAGAGCAGCATCTACCACTAACACACACACACACACACACACATACATACACACACACGCAGAGAGACAGACAGACAGACATATCGATAGTATCAGCCACAGCATCTTTAGATTCTTCTTTTGCTTACTTGTCTTTCCAGTATCCCTACAACTCACGCGGCAAATTGTCTCTTGATGAGCAAGAATGTATTCCAGGAGACTGGTCAATACAGCCTTACGTTGTTCAAATGTTGTTTTTGCCCACTGTGTCTGAGCAGCCTTTGCCTTTTCATATGCTATCTGAACATCCTGTACAGTGGGAGAAGAGAGAGTCTCCATGTGTTGTCCAGTGGCAGGATCATAACAGAGAATGTCTTTGGGGTGGGCGGGGTCCTAAGAAAGAAGAAAGAAGAAAGATGAATGTAAAATCCTTCTTTTGTTACCACCTAAAACTCACTTGAAGACTCGGGTTCTCGAGCACTTTTCCCTCCCAATCAGCATGAGCAGCTTATTTGTTTATTTGTTTATGTATTTATAAAGAAGAGTGAGTGAGTGAGTGAGTGAGTTGAAGATGCCTTTTTCTTTCTTTCTTTCTCATTTCTTATTAGCAAAAATAAAATAATAATTACCAGCAGGAACTTGGACAGAAAATAACTTTGCTTTTGGTTGAGACCATAGAGAAAACAACCATCCACTCAAAAGTGTTCCTATAGCAACAGCTACAAGGCCCATTGTCGACCACTCATTGTCGGGTGTCATTAGGACAGAACAAAAAAAAAAGAAAAAAGAAAGAGAGAAAAAGACAAGAGAAAAAGACAAGAGAAAAAGACAAGAGAAAAAGAGAGAGAGGCGGAGTTTCTTGTACTCTCTGGAGGAATGTCCTGTATTACACACCAGGAGATCTTTAGGATATAAAAGGAGAGTCGAATTATAATTGTTTAAAAATGACACATCGATTTGAAAAGGAGCAAAAATAAATTAAGATGTATTCATGTTAGTTTTTAAACAAATAATTATTATGTAGATTTACCTGTAAATATCTAAATCCCAGAGGAAACCACCTTCGATGTGGTGATATGATATAACGTGAATACAAATAAGAATATCTATTCTTATGTGACTGTATAGATATCCTTTGATGCATTCACATCCTTGTTCCAAACAATTCCACAACTTCGGCAAGCACAGATACTGTTGAAATTTACTAATACCTCAGTGAGGTTGTTTGTGTTATAAGTGTGGCAGATCTTGAGAACAAAACGAAATTTCACAAGTCATTTGCTTAATCAGAGCTACCAAAGTAATGCAGACTATAACAACATTTTAGAAAGAAAAGAATTGCTTAAAGAACAGTTGCCTAGTTACCCGTTGTGATCAAATCGTGTGTTGTGTCCCTGTTCATGTGCCCTCTTTGATTTCCCTAGACCAGCCTTTGTATCCAATACTCCATTTTGTAGTCTCTGCTAGAGACCAAACAACTACAGATTCATCTCTCTAGTGGTCTTGTTGATAACCTTAGTACTCTTTATTACAAATACTTGCAAATCTTGATTTTAAACACAGTTCCTTAAAACGGTAAAATATTTTTCGGTCTTAAAAGGAAGGAGATATCACCGCTTAAAGGCCAGAAAAATCTCCTGGTGTGTAGAGGTACAGAGGTAGTCATTGTCCAATAAGAACTCATTTTCCTAACCTACACACCAGGAGATTTTTCTGGCCTTTAAGCGGTGATATCTCCTTCCTTTTAAGACCGAAAAATATTTTACCGTTTTAAGGAACTGTGTTTAAAATCAAGATTTGCAAGTATTTGTAATAAAGAGTACTAAGGTTATCAACAAGACCACTAGAGAGATGAATCTGTAGTTGTTTGGTCTCTAGCAGAGACTACAAAATGGAGTATTGGATACAAAGGCTGGTCTAGGGAAATCAAAGAGGGCACATGAACAGGGACACAACACACGATTTGATCACAACGGGTAACTAGGCAACTGTTCTTTAAGCAATTCTTTTCTTTCTAAAATGTTGTTATAGTCTGCATTACTTTGGTAGCTCTGATTAAGCAAATGACTTGTGAAATTTCGTTTTGTTCTCAAGATCTGCCACACTTATAACACAAACAACCTCACTGAGGTATTAGTAAATTTCAACAGTATCTGTGCTTGCCGAAGTTGTGGAATTGTTTGGAACAAGGATGTGAATGCATCAAAGGATATCTATACAGTCACATAAGAATAGATATTCTTATTTGTATTCACGTTATATCATATCACCACATCGAAGGTGGTTTCCTCTGGGATTTAGATATTTACAGGTAAATCTACATAATAATTATTTGTTTAAAAACTAACATGAATACATCTTAATTTATTTTTGCTCCTTTTCAAATCGATGTGTCATTTTTAAACAATTATAATTCGACTATCTCCTTTTATATCCTAAAGATCTCCTGGTGTGTAGCAAGCCAAAAGAAAAAAAGAAAAAAAAATATCTAGAGAGAGAGAGAGGGACTGCTTTTTATTGATTGGCGAGTCTCCTTTTGTAGGCTTACAGAGCATAGAGAAGAGTGTCCATATTAGACACATGATCAAGACGTCAAATCAAGAGCCTTCTTCATAGACAAGTCACATTTGTGCACCTATAAAAATAAAATAAAATAGGCTCAGGGCATTCTTCTTCCGTTCCTTTTTATTTTTATTCTTTTATTCTTTTATTTTTCGTTCTTCATTTCTTTTGTTTGTTTATTGGAAACATCTTGTTTGCTTTTGTTACTCTTTAGTATGAACTTAGCAAGTATGTTAAATGACGGGCCTCGTCCCACAGACATACCCACCCCTGTTCTCTCCGAAGAAAAACGTGTAAGCTTATCTACAAACATAAATACAAACATGTAAACATATACACACCAACACACCAACACGCCAACACGCCAACACTCATGCATACAACACTCATACTTATATCTACAGGCCATCTTGCAAATGAGTGCTACTCTTCACTTACTTGCCGCCAAAGACAAAAAACACATGGCAGCCATGACATACCACTCTCCAACCATCAAACCACCTACACGTAAGATCCAAAGTGTACGTGTTGAACCTGTGGGTGATAATGACACAGTCCACTTTCATTAGAAGACCCACCCCACTTTCGACTAGGCCCTCAAGTCAAAGCAGACCCTGGACTCTGGAGGCCCAGACTGTCGTTGGACAAGGTGCTTGGCAAGAACTCAAAGGACCATGTGTTCAATGGTGTGCAACTTGTAACCCAGGACGTATGTGACCGAGACAACGAACCAAGACTCTTATTGGAAGAGAGCTATGAAATCCAAGGGTCCTATTCCCGTGGTCTGTTTGTGCAAATGTCAAAGAATGGGATTCAGCATACATTTGTGTTTCCATACCCCGACCATCCTTGGTTCAAAGACATGCACGGGTTGAGAAAGAGTGCTTACATTAACCTGCGCACAGAGCAAGGCGAACTCTGGGAACTTCATTTGAAGGCGTCTGGAGATAAAAGGTAAGGCGGGAGGTTTGCTCAAGTGCATTCTACTGTAGATACCCTGGACACCCAGAGTAGGGGGAGAAAGAAGAAGACTAAAGAAAGAGAGACACGGCCTTCAATTAGGTGGTTGTTTGGGTATCTTTGTAGGCCAGATGATATTGTGCGTATCATAAGGGAGTCTACCAGAGAATTGTTTCAGCAGCGTAAACTGCCACTGGTGCTTGATCTTGATGATACATTGGTGCGTTTGGTAGGAGAAAATGATCGAAGACATGTTCCTGAACGAGAGCTGCATATGTGTAAGTGGATGGACAAGATAACGTTGTGACTGTGTCTAATGCTGCAGCATGGCATACACTTAGATGGCGAACGTGTAGCTGTTATGAATGACGGAAGAAAGATTGTTCTGACAGAAAGAGTTAAGGAGTTTCTGGAGTGGGCAAGTAATTTATTTGAGATTTCCATCTGCTCTCTTGGGTAAGTCCTACGAGAAAGGTTGTTTCCTGTGCTTATGTCTGTTGATAAGGGACCAGCAATATGTGGAAAATGTAGTGAGTGTGTTGGATCCCCAACGACGCTTTGTGCATGGCATCCTCTACTCTGCTCGGAGTGAGTATGACTACATCCAACGTTCAATGGAGCAAAACAGACCTCCCAAGAATCTCATGGCCCTGTACGCCTTTTGTGAGTTAAATGATCGTTCGCTTGGATCAGGATTCACGCTTCCTATTACAATTGATGATGAGGAGCGTATGTGGCCACCAGAACAGCGTGAGAACATCATCATGGTAAAGAAGCACTCTACTTTAGAGTGCTGGTCTGTCTCATTGGATACAGTAGTAAAGAAGGTCCTGAGCCATATTCATTTTGAGTTCTTTCGCCATTTGGACATTTGGCAGGTGAAGCAGGTAGAGGCAGATCGGTTGGGAAAGACATGCACACGTGACCCACCTAGTGCCTTGGGTATTTACAAAGCATATCTTCGAGACATGATGGCTGACTTAATTGCACAGTCTTAGATTTTTATTATTTTTATTATTTTTATTATTTTTATTATTTTTATTATTATTCACCATTCTACATACACACAAACCCATATATTTCTTCTCTTTTCTTTGGTACTTGTTTTTCTTTTTCTATTTCATTGTAAATTTTCTCCTTGTTCTTTTGATACAAGCCATGTAGACCATTGCACCTGTTCTGATGTTTATTTTATTATTCTACTGTTGTTATTACTATTGTTATTAGTGCTGTTGTCAGTATGTGTGTGTTGTCAGTGTGGTTATTAGTAGATTTATGTTGTCAGTATGGTTACTAGTAGATTTATGTTGTCAGCAGATAATAGTAAGTGTATGTTGTCAGCAGATAATAATTCTACTAGCAAGTATATCAGTAGGCATGTCATTATTATTAGCCTGCTTCTTCATCCAACAACCCAATGTAGTGTATTATTTTTTGTTTTTGTTTTTGTTTATTGTTATATAGGATCATACACACTCTTTTGATCAAAATAGCTACGATGTAACTCTCGAATAGCTTTCTCATAAGTATTAGGCCAGTGGTCTATAAACATACTCTTGCAAAACACAATCTCAGAGAATCGTGCCTTGACATCATCACACTGACTCAATGTAATATAACGAACATGGCCAGAGGCAGTAGAAGCAGTAGAAGCAGTAGAAGCAGTGGAAGCAGTAGAAGCAGAAGAAGCAGAAGCAGAGGCAGAGGCAGAGGCAGAGGCAGAAGAATCAGAAGCACAGGCAGTAGAATCAGAAGCACAGGCAGAAGCAGAAGCACAGGCAGATTGAGGTACAGCATCTATATGGTAAACTGTACTAGGGGGGTAAATCTTCTCGCCTGTCATGTCTGCCCTTAATGTCTTAATCAAAGCCCAAAACCATTGATCCTCTTCACTGTAATGCTCCTCCTCTGGGTTCAGCTTCTCTTCACTACTGGCATCTGTTGTAGGGGACATCTTTTGTCGCTGTAACCCCACAATCCGACGCAGAATGTCTTCAGTGACATTGGCCTCAGCATGGAGGGTTTGTGCCACATTACGAAGATCCTTCAAAAGCCCAAACGAGAGTCCACTAACAAAGTCTGCACCGTTCACAACACTCGTCACAAGTCCTCGACCGCAGTATTCACTCAATTCAAGGGACATGCAGCAGGGAGGTCCATAGGTGTAGCAGTGAATAGGACGACCCTTTGGTAATCCTGATTGCAGTGAGGTTACAAATGGGACGGGGTCTTGAAGAAAAGAGGGGTCGATGGAGACACCTTCTGATGAAAGACGCTGCACTGCAGTCTCTCGTTCTTCACTCCATAAAACACCGAGAAGACTGGCGACACCTCCGCCCAGCGAATGGCCACACAGGACAAGACCATAGTCGGGATAGCTTGAAAGACCCTCTCGTACAGCCTGGAACACCTTCCCACTCTTGTGAGTCGCCAGCTGTTGAGCAGCATCCAGCATCCCCCCATGGGCCTTGTACACTTCTCCGCCAGGTGTGATTGAGAACTCATGATAGTTGCATGTCAAGTCGGTGATGATGTCGTTCAGCCCGAGGGTGCCACGACAGGTGAGGACGATGGCTCTAGAGGCATGGTCCACCACCACAAAGTGACCCAGGGCATGGATGGAGGTGGGGTGCACGGTGGTAAAAGAAGAGGCCTCTGTATAGCTAGAGAGAAGGATGTCTCGCATAGGAATGCCTGTATGATGTGAAAAGGCATGGTGGTTAGGATGATCAGAAGATTCAGGAAAGGTGCTTGGGATGTCTCCAATGCCAAAGATACGCATAAAGGACTCTCCATAGGCAGCACTGGCATAGCGCACATAATGGGCAATGTTGTGAAGGATATGCTTTCGAGGGAAGTTATGTACATTGGGCTCATAGTTTGTACCAAAGGAGGTGGGTATACATTCATAGCCTAGGGTGGGTGATGGACAGGACAAGTCGTAGCTGTGTTCTTGGCTGTCCAAGAGATAGTCGATGTTTGCAGGACAGTGGATGGGTTCAAAGGATTTGCACCGATAGGATTTATAAGAGCTATCACCAACAGAACTAGTATCTGTAAAACATTCAGAGGAATAGATGGACTGACTTCTTTCTCTTGCATGGCAATGGTTGAGTGTCTGTGTGTAGCTGTAATCAGAGACTAGTTTCTGATGATGGAGGGATTGTTGGAGAGACGTCATTTCTACTTCCTGCTCATAATCTATAGAAGACAGCTTTGTTTTTGTGTTTCCTATCTTCTCAAACATAGTTTGAGTGTCCTTTCTAGTGTCGGGCTGCTCATTCCATGCCCATGACGATGGTTCATTATTAACAAATGTGATAAAGGAGTTCTTATTGATGGTAGTATCTGTCTGGACAACAGTGTACTTTTCTGTCGATGCATCTTGATAATTAGCTCTGAGGGGTGATATGTATGAGGTTGGAGGTGGCTGTGGACTGGCAATCAATAATGCTGAGGTATGAGGACATGCGCCTATGCATTGGCTCATGGGGTGTTCTTTATGGACGTCTCTTGGATCCACAATTGTTTCAAATTCACGGATCATTGTATGTTTGTTCTTCATGTGTGTATAGTGGGTCTGGACAGAGAGGGCTTCTCTATGTTTGTCCTCCTTTACGGCAACTCCCTTCCATACCACTGTCATTTTTACTTGCTTTAGTGTTCGGTGGTAAGTTTTATTTTGAAGAACAGCAAAGGCGGTGATGGCCTTTGTGAAGCTAGTCAGGATAGCAATTTTTCCTTCTTTTGCAAGTTCAAACGTCGGATCGTTGGTGAACTCTCCGTGCATTAATGTGATGATTCCTGCAATTGCCTTTGATGTTTCGCTGGAGCCAAAGATACTGTCAATGATTCGTACAGAGTCTTCTGCTGTCTAAACAACCTTTAGCATGGCTGGAATCTTGGTTATTTTTACTATTTGCTGCTGATGTTACCTTGAGACTAGATTTAATTGTTCTGGAGGTAAGTTGTAGACCTGACATGGCAAATAGTTCTGCAAGTGTAAATGTATGGTGGATAAGATAAATCCCCATATTGGTATAATATTCTAGAATCTCCATGAATCTACTACTAACAGTGTATTAGTTACTGTTTAGGAAACAGATAGACAAAAGATAGATAATAGTAATAGTAGTGGTAATAGTAGTGGTAATAGTAGTGGTAATAGTAGTGGTAATACTAATACTAATAATAAGCAAGCATCATTTATAGATGTACCTCTCTTGTGATTCTGTTGGCATTGATTCTGTTTCATGTAGAATACGACGATCTTGTGCTGAGGCAAATGCATTGATAAGGGTGTTTCTAGAGAACCCAAGGGAAAGGACAGTGCCATGTTTTGCTACATCAAAGAATGTCTCTACGATAAGAGAAGAACATCGAAGTGACAGTCGAGTGGCAAGAGAAGCAGTGGTGATGAAATTGGCGATATGCTCAGGTAGAAGGGTTGGAGTGTCATCATAAAGCGATCGATGATAGACTGTCAGTGGATGTGGTGCTATTTTCATGCCTTTGTCTTATACATATATATCGATATATGTAAAGCTGTGTGTGTTTAAATAAGTAGGTATATATTTATATACAATAGAGAGAGGAGAGGAGAGGTTGTAAAGAAAGAGAAAGAAAGAGAAAGAAAGAGAAAGAGAAAGAGATCTTTATATTTAATATGTGTACTTGATAGTAGTTGTAGTAGTAGTTGTAGCAGTAGCAGTAATCCAGAGAAGCCTCCTTAAAGGAGATGTATTGAATGATCTTTTTGTTTTATGCTTCTTGTCCAATTTCTCTTTTTTCTTTTTCTTTTTCTTTTCTCAGTTGAGCAAAAGAAATTAAAGGAAATAAGAAATTAAAGGAAATAAGAAAATAAAAATAAATAAAAATAAAAAAGTTTGTTTGACTTTTAATAGCAACATTCAAAATATAAAGGAGCAATCTATGCATACTCTAGGGCAATGGAGAGGCTCTTTTTAGTGTGGGTGTGTGGGTGTGTGGGTGTGTGGGTTTGTGGGTGTGTGAGATGTGTGGGTGTGGGTGTGGGTGTGGGAGGAAGGGGTGTGGGAGGGGTCGAATTCTTTCTATAGTTACCTTCACTAGATCCCTTTGGAGAGATAAAAAGATAAAAAGAGAAAGTCAAAGGCAGGCCCTTAGGAGGTGTCTATTAGCAAATGTTTCTAAATTAGTAAGACTCAGACCCACTGTCAAGACCTTATCAATGGAGCAAGGCAAAAGGGTGATTTTGGGAGGATTGTGAGGCAAACTGGGGTGGATTCAGACTAAGGAGGGTTTGTTTGGGGTATGGAAAAGGTGCAAATCCACTGAGATGTATCTTCAGACACCAATGTATACTGGCAGCTACTAAAAACACATGGCATCACCTGTATTATCTTTTTTTAGCTGATAGGTCACACTCCCAGTGTAGTATTTAATTCTTCACCCGTTCTTTATTTCAGAACAAAAAAAAAAGGGGGGGGAGGTAAACCAGACTGCAGTCAATACTATCCTCACGAGACACCACTTATTTCCAAGTCGACTTCCTTTGAAGAAATAAGTGAGGAAAGCAGTCCAAGGAAGCTCATTTCTTTTTCTTTTTTTTAATATTGATAGACAATACAATTCAACGATTGAAAAAGTGGAATAAAGAGAGCCTATCAACGAAGAGATCTCTATCATAAGAGTCCCACATTCCTAGCAAAAGATCTGTTATTATTATTATTATTATTATTATAGCTATTTTGGGTCTGAGAACTAAAATGGTAAAGGAACAAGACAAGCAAGGCAGCCGACTTGTTGCTGATCGAGTCTCTACTGTCACCTAATGGTCATGAATAAGGTTAGGTTTATCTTTAAGAATTTTCTTGAATTCTGCTTTGTGTTAATTATAGAAAAGAAGAAAAAGAAAAGAGATACATGTATCTGTGTATATCTTTATCTATGTGTACATGTATGTGAGTGTAAGTGTACCGATAGAGATGTACTTTATGTAAGTCTATAGGTGTGCCTGAATGTTTGCCTGAATGTTTGCCTATAGGTGTGTGGGTTGATCCATAAATCTTCATCGGTTTATAAAATATAAGGGTTACTTAAAACAAAATAGTCTTTTTTTTTAACACATTTTCATGGTCATTGTGCTCCTGTAAATAACCAAAGGCTATTTGGATACTAAAATATGCACTGTGATAAAGAATAGGTCTGGGGTATAGGTTATTTGTACAACTCCATTTAAATAGGAGACCCTATACTTAGAATGATATTGAGCTTATTGCTGTTTTGTGCAAAAAAATGAGTGGGGAAGTTGGGTGTTTTTTAAACAAGATTGGCACTTTTATTGATCACAGTATAACATTATAAAAGACAATACACTACACATCAACAATAAACCATGCTATTGAGTTCACATAAATGACAGAGATGATTCAGAAAGCTCTTACCACATGCTCATGGTATAAACCTATTATGTTTTGATAATCACTGGTCATTGGTATTGATGGTAAGCAAATAATGTAATAGAGTAACATGGTAAATCAGCATTGGATGTGGTCATATAGCATAAATAGAATTCCAAACCTATCTACAGATGTTAGTTTCTTATTTCATCATCATTACTCTTGTGCTATTCAATCCAGCTTATACCTCATTGCTTATTGGGAATAGTTTACAGGCATTTAGAAAGTCCAGTGGAGTGCCTTAATCCCAGTATCAAACTAAAACTCAGTGCCTACAATAATAATTTACAAAACAGCCAAATGCAGTGGCAACTGATAAGGTATTTATTTTAAATAAAATAAAATGGTATGGAGTATCTCAAATAAGAATAATTCAATAAAAGAAATCAAATGAATTCAGCATACTATCTCATTAGAAAACATTCTAAACTATATATCTTCATAGATGTGGCTGTAGTATCATGTTTTATAGGCTCCCTTATGAGTATTGTACACATTCATACATTGATGTAGATTTATGGGAGAGTCCTAACCAATATTGTCTGGGCTTTTGGCCCTTACACTATAATATCTATTATTTTGGTAATTCTGTTTTTACAGTTTGAGGTGGTGTTTGTTAAATATGTAATACCAGACATGCAGTGGATCTAGTGTTGCTCTATAAAGGAAACAGGAAAGAGATTAAGATATGGAGTCTACATACAGTTATCTATTATTGTGCCTATCATTCCGGACAATGTTAGGGTGAGTCAAAGAGGATCTACTGACATGGAGACTTTTGCAACAGTAAAAATAAGAGGTACATCTACACTCACGTACCCATGTAGTTTTATATAGTAATCATCTGTCTTATTCACTCTATTAAAATAAATAACATAGTCGTTATCCTACTAATATACCAGATAGAACAAAAATAGCCGATGGGACACGTCAAAGAGGTGTTTTCTTTGTTTCAAGTTTTTTTTTTCGGATGTAGCTTCTCAAGACTCATTTACCACTCATTTTCATATAATGTCACATGACTTGTCAGTAATTGAGAATGGAAGTTATATTGGTCATGAAAGTGAAAGTGGTTTAATGAAAGAAATGATAGATAAATAAAACAAATTAAACTTGAAGCCCCTGTTCTGATAAAAGGACATACATAATATATATGTATATTTAAAGATCGATTTTTCATAACAAGGCTATTACAAGAAATTGACAATTAGAATGGGTGATGACACCTGTTTGAAGTAGTGAGACAAAAAGACTATGATCATCTCATCTTTGTGAGATAAAACTACGACCCTAGACACTGTGATTGTTATTATTTTAGCAAAAATGTACAGTGTCTTTCATATTTTATGTTTATCAATCCATATGTTCCATACTATAAATGAGACACCGAGTGTAAACACTTGCTAAAAATTAATTGTCCTGCAGGTACAATAGATTAGTCCATAAGATAGCCAGTTGTTATTCTCTTCTAGAAGGAGTAGCTGACTTTATGTGTGTGTTTCAAAACAGTATTAAGACATTAAATAATACATCCTTAGTAACAGTTAAGCAGGGTTTGTTATATTTTGGTTTTATATTGACTTGCAGAGATTCCCTTTATTATTCATTTCTGTCAGAAAACAGTACAATCAATAATAATTGATGTTTGAAGCTACAAGTATACTGAGTGTTGTTCATCAAACAATACAAATAGTATGGTATTGAAATAGGGAAACATAACTTATCAAGGGATGGTATAGGTGTATTTTCATTATGAAAAGATAAAGGTGATAGAGCACTATGCTAGAACTCACTCGTATCTTAATCTATTAAAGATGTTTTCTTTCTTTCTTTTTTCAATTCATCAATTCACCAACTATAAGGTTTGGATACTAGAAATCAAGCTATCTCCTTTGCTATTATTCGTTATTCATTTCACCTCTTCTACCCTTTTTTACGACATTATTTAATTTAAACTATACCTTTTGTTTCAACTCGATCAACTCGATCAATTCGATCAATTCGATCAGTCTAAAAATGATGTTCTGGGTTGAGGACAAGAGCAATATGTCTAAAGATGATTATTTACTTTTTTTTTAGACATTGGTATTGATGTTAAGGAAAGAATCTGTCAAAAACTTGGTTGTCGTTATTATCTTATGATATAATAGATATATCAGTTATATAAATATGAATAAAACTATTACATGATCAAGAAAATAGATTCAGATACTTTCCTAGACTCATACTCTATAGATTTAACTAAAAGAAAATGTAAAACATTTTAAGCATACTTATTTTACACTGTACACTAGCAATTTTACTTTAGATGTTGATTCACAATGGGATAGTCTCATTGAAGATTTTATTTGTAACACAAAGAATGATGTTTAGAATCCAAAACATTTTTCTTTTTAAAGAAATGTGTACATCTTTCACTTCTCAATGATAAAATTATGTTCGAGTTTTGATACCGTTGCTTTTACTGTACTCTTTTGCATCTATCGACTTGAAGAAAAAGCAGGTATTAACTTTGTTATTTTTTCTTTTTTTTAATAAATTAAAATACGGATATCAATCAGGCGGTAAATCGTGAAAGGACTGTTGATAAGTAACGAATTAGTAAATATGGATACTAGCCCTCAAGGCTCCCTCTTTTAAATATGCATTTTTCATTTTAAACTGTTTTAGAAAAAGCCATTCATATAAATTCATGCATGTTTATTTTCTTATAGAAATTAATATAAAAAACATATGCATTGAGTAAATTTGTATGTTTCTAAACCAGTATTATCCTGTTTATCACAATGATCTTTAATTAACAACAAGATCATTTAAGTTTTATAATATTTTTTATTCTATAATTTTAACACAAAATTTGACTAATTAAAGACAACCTAAATTGATTCAAGCAATATCTTTTTATTTTATATTTATATGTAAACTAAATAGTCTTATATACTTACAGGTAATACGTTTTCACATATACTCATTACACCCATTTATATGCCATCAATTATAATGTCTGACTGTTTATATATAGAATACTACTCATCTTTTATATAGTCGACCCTGTTAGTGAGAATATTAATGTGGTTCATTTGTACTTGTTAGTTAATTCTTTCTGCCAATGTTGGGTATAATGATTATGAACACTTTCTCCCTGTTTCTGGTCGTGATGTTTGTGATAGATGACTTGGACTGTGCTTTGTCAGGAGTGGTAACACATTCTCTGTGCGTGTATTACCTGTGCTCTTTATTCAATGAGCGTTAGGATAAAATAAATGCCTACAAAACAACTCAAGCCTACAAAAGATAAACAATAAACATGAAGTGTGCTAGTATCTTTTCAAAAGCTATATGTATCTTATTAACACTAAAATGTACCGAGTTTAATGAAACTTTTCAAAAAGATGTTATCAGCTGTTATTCTTTTTTGTAGATATACACTGGATTTTATATAAGTGATAACAGTAATCCTGTCATTGGTTTTTAGTATTAGCAGAGAACCATATCAAATAACTAAAAGAATTATCAAATTAATCCTTACACAATGAGATATCAGCCATACAATAGTCATACATAATCATAGTGCTGTGGCTTAAGATAATGCCTGATCTAAAGAGTCTTCTTAGCTTTTGATAGTTATATTGTATATTTAATTTCAAGTTTTGATTATAACTGTTATTATAAACATATATTGTTTATATTTATATATAACATTTTAAGACTGATGGAAAAAGAATAGTGGAATTTAAGCTTCAAGTCACCCAATATCTTTTCTATCAACCTCAAACAAATAGCTAGGAAGCTAAGAAATATGTCTTGACAGTGGTAAATTATACAATATCCAAGATAGATACCATACATTTAGATTCAATATAGTACTTATAGACAGTTCTATATATATACTGTTTCTAGATATTTCTATTAAAAAAGTTCATAGTGAAAGATTGTTCAGAATCGAGGAGATGCTTACTGGTATTGAGGCTGTGCTGCTGGGTTGCAAACCAATAGGACAAAAACTAATGTTTTAAGAGTAGGCTTGTTTTTGCAGTATAAGGAGGTGGTCTATCCATGGTCAGGGATACATATCTTATCATTGATTGGGTATGATATCTATATTTGTACTTTATTCTATAACTCTTTATTATATTATTCTATTTTTCTATTGACTCCGTTTAATAGCATGACGTTATCACCGTTTTTGTCATATAGTTGTAATAATACATGACTACCGATCTAATTCTATTCTTCTTACCCTTGAGTAACTCCTAATACTATTTATGTATACGAGTATAAATTACATAATATCAAGAATAAGGAGATATATATTTTTGCTTTCCAGGACTTCAATACAAAGTGTTAAAGAGTGTGTTTACAATATTATATAGTTAATATTAGTAATCCGGCAGCTTCAGAAGCTTACTCAATAATAACAATAAATCATAAAAACATTAAGCAGCCCTTGTTCATGGAGAAGGATACCTTCTAAGCATATTATACTAGATATCCCAGCAAGATATAGTCTATTCAGTTTTACAGTTTTATTATACCACTATTCTATCTCTATATTATTTTATTCGCTATTCATTATAATACCTGTGTTTTTATAGCTTTCTCTTTGCCAAGTAGATGCATAATGAAGTATTTCGGTACCTCCGTAAAGACAAGAGAACAAAAAAGAAATGCCTCAACTCTTTTTTTTTTTTTTGTAAAAATCTATAAATAAAATTTAAATTTAGATAAATATAGTTAATAAAGAGGTCCTAAAAATGCACACATTGTTTACTGAATACTTTTTCTTCTGTATTTCCAAAGAAAAGTTTGAACAAAGCTCATATTAAGTGATAAGTACCCTTTTTTTTGGGTAGTCATACAGTCACACAACATTAGAAAGTATACGATCTTCATTTTTTGAAATCCTGAAAAAAAAAACATGCTTCACGGATATAAATGTTACGACCTCAAAACACATAATGATGACTTCAAATCCAGCATGAATTTAGTTTAACATATTGTCTATAGTAATGTATATAAAAAGATTTTATTTAATATTTTTTGGGCCACCTTTGGCATCAATAACTGCCTGGCAGTGGTCCTTCATTGAGCCAACTAAACCTTTGGCAAGATCAACGTGGATATTTCTCCAAGCTTCTTCTAAAGCTGTCTTGAGCTCATCGATATTTTTGATACTGGCCCTCTTATTATCAATAAGCTTATCAAGACAGCTCCAGAAATGTTCAATAGGGTTGAGATCAGGACTTTGAGCAGGCCAGTAATCAAAGCGCCTGATTGCATGTGTGTTTTTCCACCATGTTGTATAGCCAGTTGTATGGCAGATAGCCCCATCCTCTTAGAACATAAAGTCCTTATCCTCCTTCTCATTCAATTCAATGAACCATGGCAGAAAATTTCCTGCCAAAATGTTGACATGTACGTCCTGATTCACAATGCCATCAATAAAGACCAAAGGTCCAAATCTACCCGCCCAGAAACAGCTCCAGATCATTATGCTACCCTTGCCCCATTTGGTTGTAGGTATGATATGAGTAGCCTTATACCTCTCTCCGATCTTTCGAATAACTCTGGCTCTTTCCTGGTAACCCTCTACTTCAAACCGTGACTCATCAGACCATACAACGCGTCTCCAGTCCTCAGGAGTCCAATTGACCCGTTCCTTCGCCCAACAAAGCCTTCTTCTTCATGTTTTCTTCAGACAGCCTTAGATTGTGTGGTGCGAAGTAGGAACCAAACCCAATCTAATGTATATATCTGATGAATGTTGCTCTACAGATGATTATCTCATGTGCCTTAAGTTCAAAATTTATGTAGTTATAGGAGGCAAATGGGTTGCCTCTTAGAATGGCCTCAAGTCATCTGAGGTCTCTCTCGTTTAGTTTTTTTTGGTGCACCAGAGCTAGGATTTGATACATGTGTATCAGTAGTCTTGATTCTACTAATGATCTTTTGGACAGTAGACTTGCTAATGCCAACGACCTTTGAAATGCTACCCATAGAGTAATTTTCTTTTTTAAGCCAGTAAACACCCCAGTACTCTCTTTTCTTCAAGCTTATTATAAACTCTAGAGTTTCTAGTGGAAGATTCTGCGTTTGACATTTGAGATTGCTTATTGGAATGTGGTTTTGTGGTAAAAAGAAGAAGAATCATGTTTAAAAATTTATAAATTAGGGGGTTGTATACTTACTAGTTTTGTGTGGCTATATAAGTTTTAGCTTTGTAATGGTTATAGAAAAGCTATATTTGTCCAAATAACAAAAAATAAAGACTTTTTCTTTTAACACGACTAATACTTGTTCACTATTGTTATTATTGATAAAGTATTGAGTCATACCCTTTTGCCTCCTGACTCCACAAAATGGATAAACTCATAAAATGTATGTCACTAACTATAACAGAGATGTGAGAAATAATAATAGGTGTTTAATTTCAAATATTGTCATAAAAGTATGGGGTATCCCCACACTGTGGCTACATCCTCTCTATCGGCCAATGAGGTGGGGGATTATAAACCGTTCAACCCATCCAGTCATTTAACATTAATTATATCAGATCCGCCGTCGTAGAAATACAACTAAAGTTAACCTGTGTGTATCCTTAAAACGGCCTAGCTTGTGTAATATACCCGTTACAAATAGCTGCATTTTATCTGATCTTTCTTAAATACAGTCCCATGCAATAAATGAGCAGACGGCAAATCAATTTTTATTTTTATTTTTATTTTATTTTGAAGAATAAAGGCACATCTATCAGTCAAAGATGTTCATAATAAAAGGTTCATGGAATAACACAGGATTTGAAAAATTTATTTTTTAGATGATTATCTACATTCTTATTATAGATATATTACTTAGTACTTTGTAGTAAAGCCTATATTCTTCATCACAGCAGAGCATCTCCTTGGCATGCTATCCACTAAATTTTCCATAATTTCATTTGGAATCTTCTGCTATTCACTAAGCAAGCATTGTTCAAGCTGTTTTGTGTTGGTTATGATTGTTCGACGCGGCTCGATCTTCTTCTCAAGATGAGCTAAAAAAATGTTCAATTGGGTTAAGATCTGGACTTTGTGCAGGTCAAAGATCAAAACCTTCAATCATATATCTCTCTTGTTTGTACCATCTACTATATGTTCCTGTGTGGCAAGGAGCACCTTATTGAAAGAGCCTGGTCTCATAGAGGTTCTCTTGCAATCTTTGGAACCAGGAAAGAAATTATTTGGCAAGTACATTGATATAATTGTCTTTATCAACTGATCCCTCCAAGAGTACAAGAGGTCCTGCACCTCCATATCAAAAGCAATCCCAAACCTTAACTGAGCCCTTGCCATAATTGTATTTGCTTGTGAGTAAGTTTCATACTAGGTTTTTCTGATGGTGGGGATGAAAAAACCCGAGTTCATTCATGTACTGTAAAAATGTGCTACGGCAAATATCTACGCTTGCATCATTCATATTTTTCAAATGATATACAATTGTTTGCATAGGGTTTCTGTGAATAGACAAAACGATAGTCTGTTTTCAAGTAGATAGCAATTTTTCAGGTCTTTCTGTACACATTTTGAGTTGAAGTGTGCCTTTATTTTTATACAATAGGACGATTCTGCCCACTGTGCTCTTTGGGATGTCGAGATCGTTAGCAGTTTTTTAATAAGTAGCATGTCTTTTCCATTGTCCTGTAATTTGACCTCTAATAAATATATCATGCTCTCTTCTTTTGTTAAGACTATCTTTATATTATTGGGTAATATTTGGCTAATTTTCATTGCTTAAGGTCATTTCTTGAATAAGTTATAAAAAGAAAAGAAAAAGATGTCTATTTTATTTTTGAAGAATAAAAAATTGGTTCGCCGACCATTCATTTATTGCATGGGACTATTGGAATCCGTCATAATCTTCCTTGAAGTATTTAACTAGTCTCTATTTTCTTAAGCTTATTCTTATCTCTTTGTTTTGGAGTAATTTTAAATGAAACCAATGGGGTGCTATCATCTCAAAACTATATCATTAAAAGATATACTTTCATTTCATATGGATACAGTAAAAATGGATCCATAATAAATATCAAAGCTACAGAAGAAAAAGGTATGATAGAAACCAATGTGTCTATCAATTTCAAATTAGAAATAGCAGTATAGAGTTTGAATGAATGCATTTTTTTCTCTTATCCCTTTATTATAATGGCTTTTCCCAAATGATAACACCTTACCATTCTTTTAATATTGTTCTTTCTCACAATTCTTTTTTACCCCTGTATTTGGGGGATTTTTATGTTTTTTTTCATATACTCTTGCCTTTTCATGAGGGTATCTAATATATATAATCCATGTTGGGTATTTTTTATCCACAAAAAAGCATTCAAAGATGTATTACAAGGATGACTAGCTTTTCTATAATAATAATAATCTGTATTCATCCATCGACTTTTACTTGAGCATAACAGAGTTTTTAATCCATTCATGTCATCTGTTGTTTAACACTATTGATGATAATAAAACAATACACAAGCCCATATGATGTGTAACCTAGTGTAGTATTCTATTAAGCAACCTTATTTTACTTGTACATTATAGTTATCAGATCCTTTAACATGAAAAGCTCTCCCTCTTTTCTAATTCTCTTTTTCAATTCATTGTTTTGTTTTAGAATAGAAAATAAAAATGTAAAATTGGTATGATAGAAAATTGCTATCCAAAACTGTCTTGAAATCATTGCTGACAATAATGGAATACAATAATCTATTTCCACAGTGTAACAGTACATTTGGTCCATAAAATACATTGGCCTAGATATTATAGTAGTATTCATTATTTTCATTATTTGTTCGATATTATAAATACCAAAATAAAGAAAGAAAAAGAGTAAGGAGTATGAGTTTACATTACAATAGTAGTGAATAGATAAAGAGCAATTTTAAACAGCTATATTCTTGTCTAGCTTTTTTTTGCAATATAACATTAGTAACGTGTAGTGCTATGCTTTTATTGTATTTGTTTATTTGTTTTTTTTTTAAAAAAAAAAACCCCCCGTATAACAGTGATAAACAAAAGATAAGCATACACATAGTATTCAAAGCAAAGAACAAACTTCATATCGAAAACTATATGTGATACATAGGAGTCATCTTGCCAAGATATGATCCATAGTGTAGGAGGAAAAGAATGTGAACATTCAGTCATGATTTAACTGGTGGAGGATGCCTGGGTACTAATGTAACTAAGATCTGATAAAATGCTGAAACTTCTATTTAAACCTTAAGCCCTTCGATCAAATATAAGCTATAACAAAACTCAGCTTTATCAGATCAAAATAGCTGCTAACATTCTTCTAATCACATGGCTACTTGTCCTACAATGAGTTATTAAAGCTAACGCGAGAAAATACGCAGCAGAAAAATTGACCAATAGATGCGCACCTAAAGGATCTGATAACAAGCTGCAGAGAATAGAACCATTAGTAGACTCAGAAAATGTGTTGAGATGCTCGTGTACATTATCATACTATTTGCAACAGTGCACTTTTTAAAATGTATAAAAGACAGACACTATCCTATTCAATTTACTCTATCTATATTTTCTCTTTCTTTAACTGTATATTCACATACATATCCACACACATACATTTGATTTTATCACCTCGCCTCTAACATGTCTCTACTTTTAAACATTGAACATACTTCGGATATCTTCACACAAACTGTAAAAAAATCTATTGCCAATCAACCTGAAATACAGAATGAAAAAAACAATGACTCGACTTCTTTCTTAACAAGACCCGATAGTCCTACGCTACAGACATGGGACCAGGGTCATCCTGTAGATTCATCACAGCAAACAAACTTACTTACACCACCTTCATCTCCTGTAACAGCGCCCGTAAAATCCGATGAGGCTTTGTTTGATATTAATGCCAATCTTTTGGCCATCAAGAGAAATGGCAACTTGAAAGCAGTCATGTCAGAGTTTGAGGCAATGAAGAAACGTTCTACTCCATTGACTCACTACACATACGATATTGTATTGGAAGCCCATGCAATATTGAGACGAGAAGGTTTTCCTCTTTCCCATATGTTCAAAGGTATGTCGTTTCTTTTTTCTTCCTTTCTTTCTTTCTTTCTTATAATAGAAGAATAAGAAATATTAGTTACTATCTGTTACTGGATTTATACCTTATACTGACTTTTGAATGTATAATTAGTATACAATGAGATGTGCATCAACAAAATTGTTCCATCCACCCACACCTACTCCATTCTTCTTCGAGCTCTGTGTAGAAGAGATGTGGAGGTTCAAAAAACAATTGCAATGCTTAAGCGCCAGTCCAATCGAGCAGGTGTTCAGCATAAGAAAGACATCACTCTCTTGGAGTCAGAGAAGAACATTTGCAAGGCAATGACCATTTTCAGAAAAGCAGGCGAATCTACAAATGAGTTTGAGGTGGATGTGTTTAACCAGCTCTTGCGTGTCTTATCTCATTACAGCAACACAAAAGAAGCCATGTTTGTTTATGAACGTCTTGAACACTCATCTGCATCTCCCAATGCTTCTACTTTTGCTGCACTGATCAATCTCTTTGGCCGTGCTAGAGATTTGCCTTCCTCTCTCCTTTACTTTGAAATATACAAAAAAAGAATTGAAACTCTTGGTCATCATGATTCATCTTATCTTTACAATGCTCTTGTGGATGCCTATCTCAAATGTGATAACCCGGAAGGCGCACTTCAAGTGGTAGAACAAGACATGACAGAGCAAGGTGTCAAACTGGCCATTATTCCTTTCAACTCTATTATCCGCCACTACTGTTCTATAGCCAGAATGAGCGACGCCGAAGCACTGATCGGAAAACTAGAGTCTCAGCCAGAATTGCCTTGTCCAGATGCCAGTAGTTATGGCCCTATCTTGTCTGCTTATTGCCAGATAGGAGATGCATCTATCCTTGAGGCAGCATCAAGAGTCTATAAGAACATGATCAAGACCGATATCTCCAAGGCGTATGGAAATCTCGCCAACTACTGCTTCTTATGTCTCTCTCTAAAACACACTTCCATGGCCATCAGGGTGATTGATGAAATGCGTCTCTCTGGATTGACCCCTGATCCATTACTCTCTGAGCGGGTTGTACTGCAGTGTGTATCAGAAGGAGATGTGTCTCGATCAATCAAAGCACTTGATACTGTAATTCAGTCCATGTCACAAAAAATGCTTTTCAAAGGATCGGGTCATTTATTCCATACTGCTTATGAAGTGATGAACTCTGCCAAGCAATATCTACGCTCCTCATTGGATGTAGTCCACGCTATCACTCCTCTTTGTTCTTCTGGTCTTCCTATGTCTTTGGCTATTCTTTTGACTGAATCTTTCTCATCTGATCAAGAGTGTTTGTTGGAAGCAAAGGATTATGTTGTACTGTGCGACTCAGCATTGATGCTTTGTAGCAAGCAGAATTCGTATGAATTGTTCCGGGATATCCTTTCACGTATGCCAGAAGATTACATAACCGGTGCTCTACCCTCTACTCTTATTTCTCGCATTTGGAGTTGTTTGGAGAGCAGTGGTCAAGAAGATATACTGAATCTATGGAAGCACCAACTTAACACTTGTTCTGAAAGTCTTCCTTTGCTTTCTGAATCTACTGTTCTATCTCAGAACATTATGGCAGCCATTCATCAAGGACACATGGAAAAAGCTACTGAAATTCTCAAGAATATGGTGGCAATAGATGAAGTACCTGTACCTGAAGTGATGCGAGATGCTATTGCCTTGACTGGAAAACAAGGCTGTCTTGATGTCTCCCTTGTGCTTTACAATTTATCCTTGGATGCCTATAAAAATCTTGATCTAGAATCCCAGAACAAGGCTATCCACATGGCTACCAACAGCATCTTAATTGGCTATGCACAACAAGGCAATATGTTGGAAGCCAAGAAATACTATGAAGAGCTCAAGACAATGGGATGCTTTCCTGATGGCAATGGTTATGCAAGTCTTCTTCTTGGAAGTGCACAGTGTGCCACGGATGAGGCTACAGATGCGTTGATGATCTATGATGAAGCCAAGAGACATGGTGTAAAGCCAACCACCTTCTTCTACAATGTTATCCTCTCCAGACTCTCCAAGGCCCGTAAACTTGACAATGTCTTGAACTTGTTTGAGGAAATGTGCCAGTTCAAAGTGCCTGCCAATGGAATCACTCATGGTACTATTATTGCTGCTTGTGTACGTGCAGGATCAGAGCACAATGCCCGTCATTACTTCAACCAAATGCTTTCATGCAACTACCAACTAAGAGTGGGGCCTTTCAACCATATGATGCAGTTCTATGTGCGCCAACAACCTGATCGTATGCGTGTCCTTAATTACTTTAAAGAAATGCGTTGCCACAATGTCAAGCCTTCTTCTTACACCTACAAGCTACTGATTGAAGCCTATGCCAGCATTGCTCCTTATGATATGCCTATGGCTCACCGTATGCTACAGGACATGGCCCAAAAAGACAATCTTCAACCCCAAGCTACTCACTATGCTACTCTCATTTATGCCTATGGTACTCTTCAAAGAGATCTTCAAAGTGCTGAGCGTGTGTTTGATGGAATGAAGAAAGCCAAGATTCATACAGATGAAACTGTTTACCAGGCTATTCTTGATACTCTCATTAGCCATGGTGAACTGGCTAGGGCTGAGACTATTTACAAGAGCATGACAAAGAAGAGTACATCGCCTTACATTGAGAATCTATTCATTCGAGGTTATGGTGCTCACTGTCAAATCCACAAGGCCGAAGCTGTTTTCAAAGCAATGTCAGATGATAAGCTTGGAGTGAATAAGAACATTGTGGTTCGTGAACCAAGTACCTTTGAAGCCATGGTGCGTGCTTATCTCAACAGTGGTATGATAGCAGAGGCTAGACATGTTCTTGATTTAATGGTTCAACGTGATTTCCCCGAAAAGGTGGTTGCAGCTGTTACAGATCTTATGATTGAGTAGATTATATTATCTTATTATCTTATCGTGTTCTCTTGTTTTCTTGTTTTTTTCTTTTCTTTTTCTTTTTCTTTTTCTTTTTCTTTTGCTAGCTCTATTGATTTACCTATGCTTACATATACTCCTCTTCCTCCCTCTCTGTAATATAATAAATCATCCTATGTACATTTCTTTGCTATTTAAGTCTTTTTATTTTATTTTATTTTTTTATGAGTAAGTCAATGATAGGAATATCATTTATTGGCTATGGAATATTGAATATCTTTTTTCTTTTCTTTTCTTTTTTAGTTTAGCAATAATGGCACTATACATTATGCATTATGAATTATGTAGTGTATTCTTAATAAAATTGAAAACACTTGTTGCTGTTAACAATAATAACACTTCATATATTAACTTTTTTGAAAGTAAAGAACAGTCATTTATACTATATTCACTGTAATAACAGCCTTTCTACATACCACACACTTCAAAAGCTGCACCAATAAGCGTCATAAGAAATTAACTTGATGATAAAGACATAAAAGAAAGAAAATAAACACAACATATTTATGGATGTCTTAAAGAGGATGCACTGCCCCAAGATATATACTTTCTTATATCTTAACCATAGCATTATCTACTCAATGCAGAAGAGTGCCCATATGAATAGAAGTATCATATTGTAATAACTGCTAGGTAATGAGCCTCTACATTACAGCATCTTTGCTAATAAGACTAAGCTATTGATACAAAGTACTACTATCTCTCATAAGATTCTAGAGTCCATCTCCAAGGGTTCAAATGGTCATGAAAAAGAAAAGAGTAAAATACAAAAATGGGGAGCCTCGCTTGAGATTTGAGTAATGGTTAAGTAAGATCTAAAAATGAATAGAGCTACGCATGATTTGTCATATATCTCTTTCTATGGGTCACTTTAGACTAACATGCGGACTTGTGCTGTGTGGGGTTAGGAAAAAAGGTGAACCATCAGTAACATATCTAATAAAATTGAATATAGACCAAGTCATAAGTCTCTTTCATGGTAACATACATCCATGGAACTATCATTATTATTTTCATTGTGTATTATTTTTGAATAAAGGAGTATAAGAAACGATAGAAAATGAATACCAGATAAACACTTTAAGTAAATCATGGCTTATCCCAGCTCAAAAGTTCAGATCTGCTCATCAGTAACGCTTTCTATTTTCACGACATTGTAAAAGAGGTAAATTCATATTATTCTATGAATGAATGAAAAGAGAAAGTATTCTCTATGGGTTTTCTTTCTTTCTTTCTTTCTTTCTAGAATAATAATAATAAAGTGAAAAAAATAATACTACAAAAGGCCATTAGAACGTTTACAACCAATATGCATTGGAAATCACATACAGCGGATGATAACCCAAGAAACCCAATCAGAAACTAAATCTTCAAAGCAATACCCCATCTTATCAGGTAAACATACATGTCATTTTCATTCATTCATAAGCTAAAGTCTCTCTTTTCTTTCTTGTTTACTAAGAAATGAATGAATGAAATAGTAGCAATACACTTGTGAAGCATAAAATGCTGAGTAAATATAAATGCTATTCTCAGCCCTTGTACTCTGTACCCTTTCATATCCTCTATTCTCTTCCTCTTTATTGTTCATGTAGAATTGTTATATCTATTTCTATAAGTATAGATCTGTCCTAAGGTTCCTTACAATATTATGACGTATTTAATGCTTGACCTTAATACAATAGAAATAAGGCTTCACCTTGTGCATATTACGTATAAAATATCATATTTGGTTTTTTTTTCCTTTATTAAAATAAAATAAAAAGGAAAAAAGAGGTCTCCGCATCACTGAGCTTAGTGTATGCACCTAAAGATCATTGGGATATAAAAAGAAATAAACAGATTATTAAGTTACAGTGATGCTTTGATTGGATAATGTGTTCTAAAAGGACTTTTTGCAATCGAAATCAAACACTTCATACTCTATTTGCTTATTTCAGTAATTAATTTTAACTTTGCAATTGAAAAGTATAAAATTAGTGA
Organism: Spinellus fusiger; assembly: GCA_025094145.1. Classification (NCBI taxonomy): domain Eukaryota; kingdom Fungi; phylum Mucoromycota; class Mucoromycetes; order Mucorales; family Phycomycetaceae; genus Spinellus; species Spinellus fusiger. The sequence continues at coordinate 167,173 of JALLLS010000033.1, read as the reverse complement.
TAGGAAGAAATAAAACTAGAACCACCTCATTATTACAGTGTAGTCATTGTTATTCCTCTCTGATGTGTTGTCTTTAGGCTCACAGTAAGAGTTTATAACACGATTGAAATAATATTGATGAAAAAACCTATAGAACTCACTCCGATGGCTATTGTCCAAAAGAGAAAGAGAGAGAGAGAAACATTATTTATTTTGATAATCCTCTTTTGTTGCTGTTTCTCATAAAAACTAACAACTTAACACCCAAGTACTCGTCAATACAAGCATAGCCAAGCAAGATAGTGTGCTACTATTAACAAAGCAAAACAATAGAAGGAAGTGGTAGACATCACCAAAGGCTATTCTAGTAATAAAAAGGATAAATAGTGTCTTTATCTGGGCTTGAGTTCAAGGTATTCCACAAGACATGCATTGTTTTGTTAATAAATAGACTCCTTTCAAGTCAGTCTTGGGTGGTCTTTTATACTGTCAATGGTATCTTGGGTGTATATTCTATTGATATAGTGAATGATCTTTGTTAATAGCTTCACTAATAGATAGTATTACCCCAAATATTATAATAAACAATTCTATTCATCAACACTAGTTTGCAAATACTATACACTTTGATAGTGATGTAGTCTACAAAAAGAAAAAATAAATTAGATACTAGTATATCTTTCATTTTAAATAACGCAGTGGAAATGGAGATAGAATAACTCCTTAAGTAAAATGGTGTGTTACCCCTTAAAAGCCAGAAAATCCTTGGATGTGTATATGTTATTAATAAACACTCAAGGTCACTATTTTCGTTGTATCTTTTTCTTTTCATTAAAATTACATTATGGGTGTCACTGAAGAAACTCGTGGTCAATTAGACTCTGTTGAGAACAGAGTGGAGATATTATGTAACCCTTAAAACTAAGATTCATGTACTTATTGCAATAGTGAATACATTATTGAAGAATCCTACAGTTCGTATTAATGATAAGGAGTCATTCAAGACAAAAGCCTCCAAGATCCTGAAAGATGGTTCAGAGGGGATCCATGTTATTTGTGGTAAATAATGGGACCTACTCCCTCGGTTAAGGTTTTTATTGATTCTTTCTATAGATTTTGATATGACCATGTCTCGTTATTGGGTCAGGAACCAGCAGACCGATGCCCTTGAACGCAACTCTTCTTCACACAATATTCCTGCAAAGTATTCCAAAATAGATCCAAAAGTAAGACACTACAGACAATAGATAGTTGTCTATGTACAGAATATGTCACTAAGTCATCATAGTACAGTGTAGAGGCTAAAAAAGTATCAGAGACCTTTTATGCTATTGAGATTCATCCCAACATGACGCACGAGGAGAAGACACCTTTTATGATTCAATGGTGGGAAGAAGCCCATAGACTGATGATTGCTCAAAATCTTACTGAAGAGGGTGAGTAAAGAAACAGAAAGAACGACACAGAAAATGTTATATTGACAGGGGGTGGTGTGTCTATGAATTGAAATGAATAGATATCAAGGCCATGGTGAAGGAAGCCAGACTTGAACTTCGTCCAATGCTCGGTGATGTTTTGCAAGCATGTAACACATCCAAAATCCCATTCTTAGTATTCTCTGCGGGTGTTCTTAATCTTATTCGTGAGGTCCTTGTACAATCCTCCATGTTACTAGAGAATATGTTCATTGTGTCCAATGCAATGGACATTGATGCTGAAGGAAGATGTGTGGGCTTCAAGGACCCATTGATACACGTCTTTAACAAGAGTGAATTCCAGTTAGAATCTACTTCTCACTATGCGAGTATTCAGAAACGCAGAAATGTAGTCTTGATCGGTGACTCTCTTGGTGATCTTCAAATGGGTGAGGGTGTGAGTCATGATCTGTGTCTGTCCATTGGATTTCTGAATCATGACATTAAAGTCCTTGAGCCAGCCTATGTTGAGAAGTTTGATATTGTCATTGTGGGTGATGCTAACATGTCCCCAGTCCATGATTTCATATTGGCATTGAATAACTAATGTTTTATTCTATTCTATTCTCTCTCTACTTTTATCTAATAAATACAAGACATACTAGAGAGACTTTTATTTGCAATGAATTATCCTTATGGACATACAGTTTGTAAAGTCTCGGTGCATTGAATGGTCTCTACGTCAACAAGGCATATTATTATCCGCGAATCACATTAATAGTTATACTAATGAAGGGGGCCTTAAGACATATGTTATTTTGCTAGATAGTATCTCCTGGTCGATATTGATTTTTATTTTGTAGGCATTGATCGATTTTTATAGCTATATCATAGGATATTTTGAACTTCATCTCTTATTATTATTATTCAAAAGGGACGTGTTGAGCTATTCTGTAGGACACCATTATGTGTCCTCAGGTCATTACGAAGCATGTCTGCATGATCACAGCCAGGGATATGAGGGCTCCCCACGCCCGGAAATAGGCTTATTACAGTCTCAACAAGAGGGGATTTCGGGTGAGTTGGGCTATTAGAGATGGGGATTTCTTGGGGAGAGAGAACATCAGAAGTGCACTCTAATAGCTTATTTGTGTGTTGGTCTTCCTGATCCTCATTCTTCTCGGGCTTATCCCATACTTGATAAATAACATCCTTAACAAATCCTGCTACATCCTTAACATAGCCAGTAACACCTAGTTTCTCAGGTGAGAGGGTGTGTTGTGCCAAGCCATGGGGGTTCTTTTGTGATGCTTCCTTTACAGAACCTGGGTTTCTTGTACTGATTTTCTGTCGGTAGGGGTTGTCTTGGGGTGCTAGTGCCATTTCAACAGGCAGGTGAGAGGGAAAATCACTGCGCTCCTTGCTTGAGTTGCTTGTAGAGTTGCCTGTAAGGTCGTCGGATAGCATGATCAATGGGTGCTAATTGAAGAGATAGAAAAGTGTAGACGACTTTATTGATATGTGTGTGTGTGTGTGTGGGCGAGATGAAAGAAACTAGTATTTGCAGTACAATGCCGTCACTGATACTTATTCCTTTAGTTGCTTTAAGAGGAGTCGACGTATGACGTCCATCTTATTTATCTGTGTATGGTCTACTGAGTTTTGTTAGAATCGCTTGCCTTATTGGCAATAGTTCCTAAATCTGCTTGTAGGATACATTTGATGAGGTCTCTATTGAATGCAATCCCTGTGTAAAAGAGTAGTGGATAGTAATTGAAACTCAACGCTCTCTAACTGTGAACAAGGGATAACAGTAATGAGAACATCTTTGGAATCATTCAGTGAAAAGATAATAGAATAATAATAATAGAATAGGATAATAGCAGGATAATAACAGGATAATAAATAACAGGATAATAGATAACAGGATAATAGATAACAGGATAATAAATAACAGGATAATAAATAACAAGATAATAGCAGGATAATAAATAGTGTTTATAGAATGTATCTTTTTTATATAACTATAACTCTTTAGACTAATAAAAGAAGACTGTTTAGTACTGTATTTTATCTCTATCTGTATATCATTCCTACTCTAGTAATAATAGTCTTGTTAATGATTCAGAAAGAGTCTTCTTCATGTCATTGGGCTCTACTGTTGGCGACCTATCCACAAACACCAATAATCTATGACCCAGCCCTATTCCTAGTGTCTTTTCACTCATTTGAATTGAAGAGACTCAATTATAAGGGTAGAACGAATAAGAAATGTTCAAAATCAGACCAAATGTTAATGTATGCCATTGTGAGTTTTAGTTTACTAGTGCAAAACAATGATCAGATCACTCAAGACAATAGAAGATCACTTACCCTCTCTCATCACGTGATGTATGCCTTGAATCCTGATGGACTTTTCTATTTGGTTCTTTTTATGTATCTATCCTGCTCTAGTGTCAGAAAGCATGCGGGTTTAGTAGCTTGGGTTGTAAACCAATTAGCACTTTAGGGACATTTAAAAAATAAAAAATAAAGTAGGAACAGACTCAGTGCCTTTCCAGTATTCTATTTCCGCTAGTTTTGTTTTTATTGATTTTTCAATATTTTTTTTTGTTTGTCACCTCTCACATTTTAAGCACCTATAAAACACCATGGGAAACGTAAGTAGCCAAACAAAAGATAGAAAAAAGGAGAGGAGAAGGAGAGAATTTGTTTATTTAGTGATGTGTGCTTGTGCTTGTGTTTGTGCGTATGTGTGTGCGTATGCGTGTGTGTGTGTGCTTGTACTTGTACTTGTGTATATATATTTATCAACGAATGCGCATTATGAGTTGAGAAGAAAGGATAAAAAATAAGGAAGCTTACTTGTGTACAAATAAGAGAAGAAATAGAGAAAGAGAAAACAATACGAGTTAAATCTCCCTTTTCTTATCTTTTCAGGGACAAAAAGCTCAAATGAAGCGCGAACGCAACGCCAAGGCTGCTAACAAAGGTCCCAGTTCTCAACTCAAGGTGGTAAGTAAGATGGAAGAGCATTTTATTCTTTAATATTAAATACGATCTGTACAATAGAACGAAGCTGCCAAAAACATTATCTGTAAACAATGCTTCCAGACCTTCCTGTGCACAAGTCGTGAAAAGGCGTATGTATAGAATGTTGCAGACACACCCTTTCTTTTTACTCCTCTAACCAATTTTCTTTATTTTATACTCTATAGTTTGACTGAACATGCTGTCAATAAGCATGGAAAGACAATGGCTGACTGCTTCCCCGGTAAGATGAGATAGACTAGACTCCATTCACTACCTATATTTATTCATTATTGGGCGATATATTCTACTTCATTTCTAGGCTTTGTTGCTACGGCTTAAACACATCTTTATCCTCGGCATGAGGCAAGAAAAAAGAAAGATAAATGTTATCTTTTTACATTCTTCTTGATTTCATTTCCAACAAAAAGAAAAGGACACGCGTCTTGTGTAATAACATCAATAATAACAATAACCATAATAGACATACATCAGAAATCATGCAGTGCTAGTCTGCTTGTTTAGTACCTATTTGTTTAGTAACAATACCATTACGATCTATATTATTATTTATTAGCCCACCCAACCCATTCATATAAAAACACAATCAATGACATATGAAATTGTAAATGGGTGTGTTTATACATGCTATTAGCTCTTTATTTTTCCTTCTTTTTTAATTTTAATTTTTTAATAATAATGATGATAATAATAATGATAATAATAATATTGAAAGAAAGATCCAAAGAATGAATAAGAAACATTAACCTATACATAAGCTACTTCAATTATGATACAAATAAAAAAGAAAGTGAAGATAAAAGGAATGGTAAAAAGGTAGATGTAGGTGATGCACACATTAAAGAAAGAGAAATTAGATAAGCGACCCAATTGTCAGAACAGTCAAAGCCAAGACAGTGACGGCAGTAGGGAAAATACTGTTGCCTGCACTGTTGGAGTTCTGTGGTTTCTGCACAAGAGTAACAGCAGGACCTGCAGGACGGATACTGGCAGAAATAACAGTAGAGGAGGCAGTCTGTGTTGCAGAAGAAAGGGTAGAGGCAGTAGAGGTAGTGAGGGTGGTGTTACCACCATCCTTGTAAGAAGGCTGTCCTGAGCAGCTACCAATTGTAGTTACTTTGTAGGCCTTTTGAAGCAGAGGGAGAATACGAATAGCAGCATCTACTGTGGCTGCATACAGGTCATGTTCAAGAGACACACCACCTACAGTAGCAGTGGCAGCCTCACCGACCCATTGAGTAGCATTGTTATCGATCCAGCTTGCTTGGAAAGTAGTAGATTCGCCCAACATCCAGTCATCAGTATCGTGATTCCAGATAACAGGAGTGAATCCAAGAGCCTTTCCAATGTCACGAACACGGTCATCGATATCACCATAGGGCTAAACACAACCAATACAATGAATTAGTGCCTGATGAACAAATAGAATCATGCTGATCAAATGCCTCTTGCATGCTCTCCTTCTTGCTCTCTTTGCTACTTTTTCATAGTCCCCTCCTTCTCTCCTTAATTTCCAGAAAACACACTTACAGGACGGAAGAAACGAGGCTTTCTACCAGTGACTTCTTCAATGGCCAATTCAGTCCATTTGAGTTCAGCAATAATTTGCTCATTTGTTTCTGTAGTCAAGTAGCTGTGAGACCTAATAAATAGTAATAAAAATATTAATAAATAAAAAAGTGAAATGAATAATAAACATTAAAAAACAGTATAAAAAATAAGAATTTCTGTAGACAAAAAAAAAGAAAAACCTGCGTACCATGTATGGATGGCTATTTCATGACCGCTATCATAAGCACGCTTTACAAGATTAGGATAACGAACGACCTGGCCTCCAATCATAAAGAGGGTGGCTTTTTGTTGAGTTGTATCAAGGAAGTCGTAAAGTTTGGAACTGAAATCAGTAGGTCCGTCGTCGTAAGTAATACCCCATTGACCCTTGGGACAAGAGACAATGTCAGTAGGACGAGTACATCCAGTGAAACTCCAATCGCAAAATGCATCTGAATTGCCGACTTGACGTGGACCTAGAAAATCAAAAGGAGAATTGAAGTGTCAAAGATAAGTATTTTCTTTCTCGTCTCTTCTGTTAAATTCTCCAATGCCTACCATTAGAATTTCCTGTCAATACAGGTGCATTGGCAATAGTAGCATTGCTGATAAGGCTAATCCATTCAGGCTTGGGATTAGGCTTTGAGCCTGCGGAGGGATAGGTTTCTTTAAAACTAAATACTCCAGAACTAACAGCAGCAGTGGGTATGGGTTTAGGGGGTGCGGTGATAGATTGAGCATTCACCGCAGAGAGAGTAAGAGTAGCAAGTAAAAATAGCTTAGGTAGCATGGTAATATGAGTAATAGAGGTGGAAGAAGTGAGGGTAAAGATGACTAGGAGTTACCACATCAAGTACATTTTATACTTTCTCGCATCGCACTTCACCTAACCCAAATATGAATCAAGGGACTCTGCCTTGGTTACCCTATCAAAACCAAAAAGCTAAAACAAAAGTATCTATTTTTGATAAGTGTAGGACAGCAGTTAATTTCTGGCATCAGGGTATCACATACACCTACACCTACACACACAAAGAGACAAAAGAAATGGAACTGGTTAAGAAATACAATAATAACGAAAGGGCTGGGTTTTCTCTATCAAACTTATAACTTCATCTATAGCCTATCCCAAATGTCCCTCATTCTTTTTGTATTCTATAGAACCATCTTCTTTTCTGGCTGAATTCACAGAGGAAATGGTTGCTAATCGCTTTTTATTTTCTTTCCATCTATTCTCTTTTACTATCCAATAGCAATCTGTATCTCACTACTTGGTAGGGTAGATGGAGAGAAGAAGAAAAGATTTACAATAAATGTCATAATGTTCTAATCTGACCGTGTAATATAGTATTATAGACATGCATTTAATGAATAATCACAGCCAACAACAGAAAATAAGAAAAAAAAGAAATTATATGCATCATTCCATACATGACTCGTTCAAGTTACCTGGTATACTATTTTCTTTCAACTCTGCTGAGTAAATGCGTAGTACTGCACTACTAAATTTTGAGGATTTAATATTCCATTATCAATCACACATCATGTATGTAGTATGCAGTAAAGAGACAGATAAATTATGTCAATCTCTTTACATCTTACAGTCTTTGAAATGAATGCTGCTTGTTGGTGGTGTTAAGAATGCATTACTGGTCTCACTCTAGAGCATTAGAGACCTTGGGACAAGATATAGGGTTTAAGTTGCTGTGATAACTGTGTACTGGAGGATCCTGTTTTATTTTTAATTTTCATTCCTATTCTCTATCTCTAGCTTTTTATTATTAACATTTTTAATAATAATGTAACAGCAAAAAGCACATACACATACACATGGAATCATTTTCTTAAAAGACTTGTTGAACAAAAAAGGCTTTAGTAGGGCAAGCAGAATCTGATATATTTACAATCGTATCAGTGCTCTCTCATTCATTTCTTATTCTTTATTACCTGGTACTATGCTCCCTGTTTAGGTACCAAGTAACATGGCAACCAATACACATTTGTACACTTGAATAAAGACGAACACTGGCCCCATAAATAGATCCTATCTGGGGCTATAAAAAGCTGTAGATGTCTCTGATAGACAAGAAAAATGGCAAGGTTTTGATAGATGAATAAAGTTATATTTCTATTGGAATACAAGAAATAAGATTCCAACTTATTAACATGGATTACACATGCAATTGCCTTGCAACAGATTGAATTGTTTTCTACTTGCCATAAGCAACTTTTTCTATTTTCTTATTTATCGTTACAAGTGAAGAGCAATGCAATTGAACTGAGAATGAGATGTTATGGAGCATTTCTTTTGACTCTCTCGTGATGGTTATGCATAGCCCACACAGTCAAAGCCATCAAAAGAGAAACACTAAAAGTCAGTCTATCATTGAGTATGTCGCAACAAGCAAGTGTACAAACCATTCAAGCTCTGGTCTTATGACATTTGTGTATAATCTTATGGCATGATTGCTATAGTATAAATGACAAGATAGCACTCTGGTTATCCTTATTATTATTATTATTATCCTTATTATTATTATTTCCATCGGCTACCATGGTAATACGAGTATGCGCAGAGACCAAACCAAGACATTGTGGCGGCAAGAATACTTTGTCCATCCAAATTAGATGGCGTGTAACACTAAGCCTATAAAAATGCCTTTTCAAGCACCTTTTACTGGTCATGTTCCGATGTTTCTTTTCCCAGGGCTTAGATAATTGCCCATACTGACTATTCCTTCTACCAAAAAGAAATTCCTTTTTGCTGTACTAAAGCTTACCAAAACTGTCTCTACTGCTCATCGGGTCATTATTTATTGATTCGCTTACCCCTTAAAAACATCGACTGTTTGATCAGCCAATAATTTACTCAGCGACTTTGACTAAGAGTCTATTCAATGCTTCATCCGACAGCTCATCCGACAGCTCATCCAATAGATCACCTAACAACCTATCTTTGGGCGTATTATTATTTTTGTTGGCTGAAACATGAAAACAAGTGAGAGCTGCAACTGTTTTATCAGTAAAAAGAGAGCATATCATTGGCCACTGAAATACAAAAATAGCATGTAAATTGTATGAATAAGATACCAATGATGAGGCAAGATGAATAGATTGTTCAGTTTGCCTGAAACTAACAAAATAATAGCACTCCAGTGCAATATGAAATACAGTTTTTTTTTAATAAATAAATAAATAAAATAAAATAAAAAGTAGAAACATTATCAAGACATTTGCAAACAAGGCTATGTTTACATGAAGCACAAAGACAAAATAATCCTATCTCTTCTCTTCTCTCCGTACATCCTTTCCGGTACAGTGCACCAAATCTTAGTTTATATTTAGAGATGCCTTGATTCTTTGAATTTGTGTAATATGCTTTGCCTTTGTGTTTACTAAAGTGTCATAGATACAACACTAAGTTTATTTTTATTTTTCTCTTTTTAGATTTAACCAGTAGTTACCTTTATCAATAGTAAATCAGACTTGTTTCAAATGTGATTATGATTTGATATGTTCATCTATCTCTTTCTACCACTGCAAGTGGATTTTACCTATATAAAAATATCAGCAGGTGAAGGACAGAGCAAAGCCATAGAAAAGAAGGCATGCAGCAGATGCAAGACTTAAGGTTTTTGCAAGCCATGTCTCTGTACTCTTTTTCATTGCACAACTAGAAGGATTTCTAGTTCTACTGAAGAACCTTTCTATTTATTATGATTATGATTATGATTATTAAAGAAAACAATAGTCGGTTGCTGGATGGCCTTTTAGAATAACATTGGCTTAGTATGCATCTTTATTCTACTAATAAATCTTATTATTATTTAAAAAAATTGTATATCTAGATGAAAAAAGGTAGCTTCGATTCATTGAATCTAAAGCAGAAAAGATGTTCAAGCAAATAAAAGTCTACGACTGTATATCTATGAGTTAGCCAAAAATCAATTGATGTATTATTTTATGTAGAGTAGTTTTATTTCTGTTTTCATGTCTATTCTGATAATAGATAAGGTTACCATTGTATTTGTCCAACTGTCTCTAATGTGAATTCATCTCCATCTTTTGAATGCAATAATTATTACCAGTCACGCTATCTACAAAGAATACTTTGGTCCTTGTTCACCACAAGCTCAGTGACTTGCCATCAAAAACACTCTAATGGTGTCATCCTTCGGCTAAAGTCTCCCGTAGCGAAAACACATATCCGGTAATATAAAAAAACCTGCTTTGCCTACTACAAGGTTTGATTTACACTACATGATTAACTAATACAATAACAATAAGTATTTATAGCATAAAGATAATCCAGAGTGACCCTTCAATTATTTTTAGAGTAAGATTTGTGTATCAGACTGTTTGCAATCTCTCAACATTATTTTTTAAATTTCCGCATCGGTGTTCACTTTTCTATCTCTTTTTTTATGGAGATGAGGCTACACATACACAAGATGCTTTATTTGAAACAACATTAAAAACGTTGAAGCATTTTGAGGCATGTTTGATTTATAGAACAGAAAAAACAACATGTATTCTTCTTTCCGAAAATGATTAGCACCGTCTTCGAAATAATTGACATATATTTATATTTATTTATTTATTTATTTTGGCACATATTTTATTTAATATTGGAACACTTTCCAGTCTACTTTTCTACCCCTTGTTAGATAGTCACAAAAATTAGACAAAAGATAGAAAGACTTTTGGGTAATAAAACCCTTAAGATTAGATTCTCTGATGTATATAATAATGTGATCCTCAGTGACTGTAAGGTTTTTGTCGTTGCCCTGCTTCGAAATTCAATAGATGTCTTAATAAAATAAAATAAAAACCTTATCTAAAATTGGTATAGACCTTACCAAACAATAGTGCTAATTATTTTCGGAAAAAGTGTATTATTTACATAAATAGATTAAGCTTGGATGTGATTATTTACTAAGAAATATTGGTTGGTAATGCTTATCACCTTGGCTGCGGTAACTGAATACTACTACAGACAATAGACAAAGCAACTCACTGCAGAAGTGTTACTTGTTTTTTTTTTAAAAAAAAAACAAAGAAAAGGCCCCAGATGTACTAAGCCTGTTCTGTTGCTATAAAATGAGTCATGATCTTTCTATTAGAAAGGAAGTAGTAGATGATTTAGCTGCTAAAATAACATATATTTTTTATGCCTAATCTATTTGTTTAATATTTATTAGTAAGTTGTTGGAGAAGCCTAATTGATTACACGTTTTTATTGTTTATCAACCAAGTCGTAAGCGATGTGTGTATTTATGATGACAGTCAGATAATAAGAATGGGTACCTTTATACCACAGAAATAAGCAGTAGATAGTATCTATACTCATTCGTAGTTTATGTAACTTAGTTTTTAGATAATGAACCTTTTCAGTTTTCTTCAAGTTATAACTAATGTCCATAGAGGCTTTATACTTGGACATTTGAAGAAGAAATAACATGGAATTATTTATAGTCATAGTGATGTAACCTACTTCTATTTTATTTATGAACTCAAGTTTATCACTTGTATTATAATTAGTTTTTTTTTTTTTAAAAAAAAAATTATTCCCCACTACGCCATTTCTTACTATTATCAAGTATGTCTTTATTTATCAATGAAATAAAAACAATACACACTTAGTATTCTATTGTATTATTAGAGATGGACTTTCTATATTTATAATTTATGTATTAATTAATTTAGATTTATCAACACGCTTAAAGAATAAAGAATAACACTATTTATATTTATATGCCCTGGCTTGGAAGAAGAAAAAGACAAAGAAAATATGTTTACGCCAAATTATGTTAAGAATAAAAGTCAGCAGTTGATTTTAATTCCGAATAGTAATAGCGGTTACATATTTTCCTTTTTTATATGCTTTACGACTTTTTCAGTGCTAGCTTCAAAAATCAATAATGTTGAGATTGAGAGATCTTTATAGAGATGTAGGATTTTAATAAGAAAAGGTACTCTGCGGCCTATTCCTTCTATAAGGATAAATAGAAATGTAAAAGAGTAGTGATACTAGAGAGCGGGGGTTGATGAAAAGATAATTAAAGATTATCCAAACACTTTTGCCTTTACAATTTTGTTTCTTGTACGTTGGATGTTTTCTTTTTCTTTTATAGTTATTAACAATGAGTAATATAGTCTTTGTAATAGTCTTTATCAGATCAAGGGTTAATAATGAGTTTTCTGTCTTGTTTTGATATCAAGTGGTGTTCTTCATGTCAAAATAAGCCCACTTGACAGTCATCAGATTTATTCTCGTTAATGACTAAAAAGCAAATTTTTTCACATGTTTTCAGGTTAAAAAACCATTGAATTGAGTAAAAAAACTTTGGTCAACTAAAATATTATTAAAATTTGACTCAGCAATATTTCCTTCAGATATCATAACGATCTTTCGGTGTATAGACCTCCCTATCATACTAATACTAAAGTTCAAAGTACTTTTTTATTTTATTTTCAAGCGTTGTAGATGCAATCCACATATTGGACTTGATATTAAGCTTGTAAAATATTTTGAGATGATTATGAATATAAATATATAAGACACCTCAATTGTACTAGTGAGAAGTGGGCTATAGACAAAAAAAAGCATAGAAAGAGGAAATAGGTGAGAATCAAAGTAACAAATAAAAAGAACACCCCAAAAACATTGAAGTTGACTAAAAAAGAGAGACTATTATCATTGAGAGATTCGGAATACAACAATGATAAGCTACTGCTAAAATCACAGATGAAAAAAATTCTCATTCATTCCAAATTTCAAGTATTTTTCTTATTGTTATACTTTATTTGTTCCTGACTCTCACTTTATGAGCGCTATAAATAATGTCCTTAATATTTCTACAAGTTAAAACAAGATGCGTGATGCATTGATTAACAAATAGCCATGGTATAGAGTAACAAAAAAAAGACTTAAATTCATACAAGAGATTATTTTTTTAAAAAATATTAAAATAAAATAAAAAACATCAATACATCAATACATTAAGATTGGATTATAAGTTGATGTATGCTCCTTTTCTATTTCTTATTTTAAAATAGTACATTAACATAAGTGGGATGAAGCTTACTGAATAGGGAATTATTAAGAAAACCTGTGTATTGTTATCACTGAATTAATATTATGTATCCTTCTGATTTCTTTTAATTGTCATCGTTTCTTTACTGTTACCTGCCTCTTTTACTTTTTTATATAGCTATCATTTTATTAATTTAAATTCTATTTTATTGAAATAAAATCCATAGTTAGCTTACACTAATGGCTATATTTATAGAAAATATGAAGTTTTTTTTAAAAAAAAAAAAAAAAAAGAGAGCTTGGTCAGTAGTGGAAATTTGAATAAGAAATATGAAAAAGAACAAGAGCGGAATAAGAAACTGCATAGAGAATCAAAACACTTTTTTATAGTCACTATTTAATGGACTCTCTCCAGCATCAGATTTGGTCTCTAGCCTGCTTCTGGTTTATGTAGTATGTATTTTTATTATTGAAAAAAAAATGGCGTCTCATTGCTAATCTATGAATTTTACATCATACTATTCCTAAAAGTATGAAAACAGGCACTCTTTTTATAGAATTGGTAACTAATTCTAAAATTCAATAAAAGTCTTCATTATTTACAGCAACACAAGACATCTCTTCCCCTCAATTAGAGGTTTTATATTCCCTTTCTTTTATACTATTTTCTGCTCATATAGATCGAGAAGTCCACAGGGCATGCTGCATGAATAATGGTACAAAAAACACATTTGACAGTCATAATAATAATAAATACCTTGAATTCTATTACATATTGTATATAACCGATACAAAGAAGAAAACAAGAGTCTATCATCTATTAAATATATTGAGATAGAGTATTACCAAGAGCATACAATAGTATGATTTTCTTTCAGTGTGTTTATTCGAATAAAAAATTTGTATCACGTAGAACATATTTCCCAATGCCTTTAGGTTCCTTGTGTACACACTGTAGAAATAAATCCAGGTAGACTTTTGAATCTCTGTTCTTATGGCACATCCTATCTATCTTTGTTTGGAGAATGTCACCTATTTCTTTACTTTCCAACTCGCTTTTTGTTTTTTTGTTTGTTAATAGTAATAAAAATAAAAATGAAAAGAACTTAATATTGATAACTTATCTACTTACACTGTTCTAGGCAAGTCGGGGAATAGTTTATACTAACAAATAGAGTTTCCAGGTAAGTCTATGGTTTCTTGTCTTGTCTAATTTTCTACTTACGATATTGCTTCCAATGCAGTAAATCAAAAGTTCAGTTTCTCGTGCATCACGGATTACAATACAGAATCTGTATTTCAAACCTCCCATATTTTCGTTACATTGTTGGCATTCTTTGATACTTTTATCAAAACTATTGAAATAATAATAAAATAATTAGTAAAACTATTCACATGTAAATAATTTTTTTTCTTTTCTTTTTAGTTTTTACTATTGCTGACAACGACTACACCATCGTAAAAACCAGTCCATTGGGTCCATTGATCTAAAGGCAGTGATATAGCCTCTTGTAATATACTCTTTTTTTATCTAATGAGTAGATGAGTAGATATATAAAGTGTTAACAGACTCAATGGATTTGTATTTCACTTACATTCACTTCTGAACGCAGCTGCTCCAGTGAAGTAAAAGGTAATATTTTCCTGCTGGTAATGACTTGAGTAGTATTTTTTATTGAGTCATAAAAGTTAATACATCAAATTCAATTCCTGAATATTTACCTGATCTGACACTGCTGATCTGACTATGGCTGTCGAGAGTGGAAGCACTGGTAGTTGCTTTTGGTTGATTCTTTTCATTTTCTGCACTCTTTCCCTCATTTATATTTTTCATGTATCTAGTTCATGGCTTGGTGTCAGTCGTCATTAGAACCATAGTAGTGTTCTCTTATAAATGTACAAGTATAGCTATACTTATACTTATAATGTCTATGTACACGATGGTGTGTATCTTACTATGCTTGATATAGATTCACTTACTCAAGAATATACTTTACTCGTGCATTTTGCTTATCCAATTTGATCACTTTACGATTTCTTTGTTTTGAATTAGGTTCTCCATGAACAATAATCTCTAATACACCTTGTTTATTCATTTTCCATTTGGCCTTTCTGATCCATACAAAATCTCCTGTAGTTATGTCTAGGGCATCTTTTATGTTTTCATCCCATAAAGTGCACCCAAGCAACATTTTATCGGGAACCCTAAAGGCTACATTTTCGAATTGTTTAGCTTTAGAAGTAGTTTTGGGCTTGGGGTTGATTGTGTAGTCTGTTAGCCAAAAGGTGGTTGTTTCTCGATCATTATACTTTGATATTACCTTGAATTTGATAATAATATTAATAAGAAGAAAGATAATACGATGAATAGAGTCCATAAGAACCAATTATTATACTGTTGATGGTGTTAACAGAAAATACTTACATGACCAATGTAATCAAAGCAGCGAATCATGGGATCTCCAAGCTCTCTTGTTTTGAGTGTGGGTCTGAGATTAGTCAACGGCGCAGAAACAGGCACAGAAACAGGCACAGAAGCAGACACTCCATTGGCTTGACCACCACAACATTCCTTGTACCATCTCTGCAATATGCAGACTAGTGTAAGATCAGATTCGCTGAGTTTGAAATCAACTTCTGTGGATGGTTTTGGCTCCAGCGTATGTCCATCAAGACCAGTCCACGAGGCATATCCGTAGTTGCGAGTGAGTACACCTCGAATTTCTTTCATGTAAAGACTCAGCTTTAAGATGTAGTTACTGAGAATGATATGTAGGTAGAATAGAATACTTTACTGATAAATTCCTAGTCACCAAAATGTCTCCCACTTTGACTTGAGGAAGACCTTCCAATAGTTTATGGAAGGATTGTATTTTGAGCCCACCCAATGTACCTGTGGAGGGATCTGCCACACGCATCAAAACAGAGGCATCTAATATACAATAAATATATAGTAAATATACGGTAAATAAGAGAGAGAGAGAGTGCATGTGCTATCGGTGGTGTATGAAGAAAGACAATCTACCTACCACAATGATTTCTTGCAGGTTGAGGTGGGCGCGTATCGACTACAACACCAATGATGTCCGCTCTGCCTTGACAATTGTAGTCCTGGATAGTCTTAGCCCCCAATGACTTGATAATCTAATGAGCCACATGTGTTTCTGGGTTGTTTTGATGTCCTTTACCTTTAACTCATTCGTAAAGTCCAGTCTGATTGTGTCTGCCATGAGAACTTGACCTGAAAAAGCAAAAGACCAACAAGGGTGTTTATAGTGCAAGTCAGAAACACCCGTCACATAAGGCCCCTTCTCTTAATGACTGCTTAGTCCATGGTGTCTGTGAAAAGGACAGTGTTGTTCTCTCTTTGTTAGGACTTGTTAATGGGCAGCTATGGAGTTGTAGGTGTGAGTTTTGACTGTAGAAGTATCTATAGACAGATAAACAAAAAAAGCAAGAGAAGAAATACGGATTTACTGAAGGAGGAATTCTAGCACACCAATGCACTGTTTTCCTCACCCGTTCATTCTTTGAGTGTAATGTAGACATTATCACTTTATTAGAAAATGAATAATAAACACACTCTAATCTATATTGATATCTACACCATGGAGCCAATAGACTGCACAGACCCGTTCTCTTCTGTTATTGTTTTAGAGTGTTCTGCTTTCGTGTTTGGTGGAATATGTGTAGAGACGTCTCTTTGTTACGTCATCTGTATTTACATTTTCATTTAAAAGGAGGCTGTTCTGCTCTTCTTCGCTGTTTCTGTTAGCATGTCCAAGTTTGTTGACTTTTACAGACACGCCCAGAAAGCGGTTTCCGAGTGTATTACGTCAGCAGCTCACTGTCGACAGTCTACACACACCAATGCAATACCTCCCAGTGTTATCGAGTCGCTTATACAAACTCATATTGCACCCATTGGTGGATCAGAGAATAGTCTCAATGTGGTTTTGGTAGAAGGCAAACCAGACTGGAGAAAAGGAGCCCTGGAACTCGTCTTTCGTCGATCTCTATTGAATATTATGGTAAGATGACTCTAGAGTAGACTGTTTCTGTCTTTCAGCGACACCACCGCCTGTACCTTTACGCATAACAAGTCAACGCGCACCTCTGCACCTACCTCTGCACCTACAATTTCTTTCTATCTTTTCTCTCTCTTCATGTACACATGTGTTTATATCTCACTCAGAATCAATGGCCGGAAGCAGAAAAAGAACGCTTTTATCAACTATCAGATTGTCTTGATATTGCTCTAGCAAGTTCAGAACTAGGTAAACACCATTTACCCACAGCAATACACTCCACAGCAGAAAGACAAATACATGTCTCACTCTAGACTAGACTACCTTGATACAGTGATTCCCCTCACACTGATTGAAGAACTCCTCGATGTGCATACAATTGCTGGCTGTGAAGACTTTTTTAACTATGTAGAAAAGAGAAAAGAACAACTGATTGTGGTAAGAGATGTATTATTTATCACTATAAAGAAAGAAAGAAAAAGAAAAAGTCAAACAAGCATCACTTACTCTCTGTTGTTATAGAGTATGGTGCCTGGCCGAGGAAAGGGACTTGTACTTTTGCGTATGTGCAATGAAATGCTCAGAAGATTATCACAAGAGAAAAACACAGTGTTTTGTGGAAGAATCCTTATGTTTCTTGCCAACTCCTTACCTTTGGGTGAACGTTCAGGTAAAGCATACTTTTGTTTTTTGTTTTGTTTTTTGTTTTTTGTTTTGTTTTTTGTTTTTTGTTTTTGTTGGCACAGATACTAGTCAATGAATGTATAAAGAAAAAAGAAAAAAGAAGAAGAAAAAAGAAGATACATTGATCCATCGGTGTCTTTTGTGTAGGTGTGAATCTGAGAGGAGATTTCAACAATGAACCTGTCCACCATGACAGTGAAGAAGATTTAGAAGCAGACCCCACACTCACAGGTAAATGAACTGTCTTGTCTTATCACACTACTCCCAGTGCCATGGACAGACGCATCTCATGGTGTGAGTTGATTTAGGAGAGCAAAAGGCATTTTACAGACTGTTTTGGTCGATTCGAAAGTACTTTTCGAATCCTCCTTCTATCTTCCAGAACGATAACTTTGCTGAATTACAAATGGTAACAATTGGAGGGGGGAACAGGAAGCGGGATCATTGGTATTGAAACAGAATGCAGGGTGCAGATGCTATTCTAAAGCGATTCCAAACAATAGCAAGTCAAGAACAGGCCATGTCAGGCGACACTGATGCTATTGATGCTTCAGGAGGAAAGAGAAAAAGAATGGCAGGCTGTATGGAAGATGATCCTGATGCTGCAGAAGACATGTTGAAAGAAATCAACCAGGATTATCAGTTTCCACGGCTATTAAGCAGTAGGAAGTTGCTCGAGCTAGAGGTAAGGTGGATCTGCTTGGAGGGATATCAACTGCTGCTGTGTGTCTAAGCAAGTCGTGTGGCAATACTAGATGGAAGATGCTCGATTCCGTCGTAATGTGATTGTTCAGTTCCTTATTCTCTTCCAGTACTTGTCTGGATTTACACAGAGCGAAAAAGACAACACCCAGCAATTGTTGGCAGCCCGTGGAGCCACAAAACAGTCTCTTGCTCAACCTCCTTTCACACTAGAAGAAGAACAGGTGTGTGGATAGAGATCTCTGTGGAGAAGCCGTCTGTGACTGATGTCCTTGCTGTATAGAATCAATGGGTGGTAGACATGCAGGAGTCTCTATTGAGTCTGTTGCGACTGACCAAGCCTCATGGTGAGCTTTATACTGATATTGTGTTGACAATCCTACGTCATGAAAGAAACTGGGTGAGTGGGGATGGATTCAATAGCATAAGAACAGAGGAAAGTGTATTCACTCCTATACATGAATCCATAATAGATCATATGGAAGGCCTCGGGTTGTCCTGCCTTTGAGAAGCCTCCTATTGATGCTGCTACCTTGCGGAAGATATGGGAAAGCAAGAAGCCCCGGATGATGGTGAGTCGCCTTTACCATTACCCCCTCTCTTGCTTACTATTTTATGGCTATGAACTAGAAACCTTCTCCTATTTACCGTTTCTCCTATGGCAATCCAGAGATGACCCAATTGTACGGGAAAACCCACAGAACACTCAGTGAGGTGATGATGTAAGTCTATGGATGCCCTGGAGTAGTACTCATAGGAAGACTAGGTCAAGACGCAATTTGCCTAAGCCCATCCTTGTCCTGGATCAGGCCCTTGAGGAATTGGAGACTCATTCAGACGATGCTTCTGCCATTGAGCGGTTTAATCTTGCCAATGGAGCCCTTTTCCAAGTGACTCGGCTTATGTCTCGGACACATGCCTATCTACTACCCAAGGTGTACTTGTCAAAAAAAGAGATCTACAAGTCCTTCTGGGAATCCTCCACACCAGGAGGAGGAGGAACACCTGCAGTTGCAGTTGCAGTTGCAGCTACCAACACCACCAACACCACCAATATCACCAATACCACCACCACCACCACCAACACCACCACAGGAGAAGGAGAACGAATGATAGAAGATAAGCCAGTGACAGAGAGAGTCATTGGAGAACCAGTCACTGAGCGACATGTTGAGGCAGAAATACAAGTATTAAAAAGTACAAAGGAGATTATAGCAAAAGAATGGGTGTAAAAAGAGAAAGAATAAAAGACCAACCTACAGAAAGAGAAAGAAAAGGGTATTTCTGTTGGTATTCACACTGTAATTTGTGTGTAATTTGTGTGTAATGTGTAATTTGTATGTTTATGGCACTATGGATATTACAATAATTCACAATAATTCACAAATAGGACTTTTGCAGTGGCTTCCTAATCTTGCATGGGAATAGACATGGTACACAGCGAACCACTCATAGGAAGAGGATCAAGAGAGGTGAGGTTAGTCCATCAGCAGGACACATCCCCATTGGCTAGTGTCTTCCACAGTGGCTCACTGACTTGGTGGCTGGTGGAACACACCCAATAGTCGCACCTGCCTACCTTTTTTATTACTCACTCACCTTTTCCCTTCTCACTCATAGAAGAATACTATAAAAGGAAATATCCAGCGCCTGGAGAAGCAAAAATAAAAATAAAAATAAAATAAAAAGATCGGCCCTGAACCTCCAGTATTTCCTTAAATGATAAGATAAGAAAGAGAGTGAATGGAGAGAGCTGTCCTGTTTCTCTTCCCTTTCCCTTCTTCGCCTTGCCTTTTTCTTCCCCTTGCCCTTTTCTATTTATCTTGTTGTTGTGTCTCCATGGGATTTCTTCATTCTCTCAGTAGTATGGTGAGTGCTGGATTCCAGCAGCCAGAGTCCTATGAAAAGAAGAAGCAGTATCGATTTACACATGAGTTGGGTAAGACATGATCTTCCTGGGATTGGATAAGCTTAGTGTTGCCTAGGGACTGGAAGTTTTGGCACTGTCAAACAAGCCACACGTATCTCCGATAAGAAAGAAGTAGCTATCAAAGTCATCTCCAAGAGGTTCATGAAGGGTCATTATGACATGGTGCACTCTGAGATGGAGATCATGCAGCACTTGGACCATCCTAATGTGATTGGCTTCTATGATTGGTTTGAGTCTCGGTAAGTTGAAGGGTGTTTGATTCTCTAAAGGGTGATCTGTTATGCTTATAATGTAACTGTCCACATCTACATCCACAGGGACAATTTCTATTTGGTATTTGAGCTGTAAGTTGCACTCCCAAGAAAACAGTTGTGTGTGTGTGTGTGTACATGGGGTAAAAAGACACTTATGTATCTTTCAAAGGGCCACTGGAGGTGAATTGTTCGAGCGTCTTTTTGAACGAGGCAAATTTTCCGAGAAAGATGCCGTTCTTATTGTTCAATCGGTTGTGCATGGACTCGAATACATTCATAAGCACAATATTATCCACCGTGGTAAGTCAAAGTCCTTTCCCTTGCACTCTCCCTCTCTCTCTCTCTTCTCTCTTCCTCCTGCTCTACTATGGAAATGAAAGAAGAGGAGGGGTTTGTATTTCTTTAAACACACACACACACACACACTTGAAGTGTACACTCACAGGACCATGGCATAAATCACCTGTATCCATTTGTTACTAGACATGAAGCCAGAAAACTTGCTCTTTAAGAACCGAGAGTCTGATGCAGATTTAGCAATTTGTGATTTTGGGTAAGATTAGAAATAGAGTTGTATTTCCATAGCATAGGTTGAACTTCTTCTTCTTGTCCTAGTATTGCAAGTGAAAAGACAGGAGCCTCAACAGAGACAGAGCCCATTTGCGGATCCCCTGGTTATGTAGGTAAGGGTGTAGTATTAAATCCCCAACACATACATCTTCTTTTCTCTTTCTACTGTCTCACTCTCCCCACAGCACCCGAAGTTATTCTTGGAAAGGGCTATACTTCTGCAGTAGACATGTGGGCAATAGGGTAAGTTCACCAAGTCTCTCTTTTAAATAAGAAATAAACAAAAAAACAAACAAAAAAACAAACAAAAAAGATGGATAGATAGATACAGTCCACTCATATCTGCCTCTTGTCTTTCTCTTTTGTTATTAGTGTCATTACCTATGTTTTGTAAGTTATAGAACCAGACGATAAAGAAACAAGAGAAAAAGACTCACGGGATGGTGTGTTGTGGTTGACCTTAGACTGTGTGGTTACCAGCCATTCCAAGCAGACGATCAATCAGAACTCTTTGATGCCATTAGCCACAGTCGGTTTGAATTCCATGACAGGTATTGGCGCAAGATATCCGAAGAAGGTAAGATACATTGACTACTGAGTGAAGATGAACATGCGTGTGTGTCTGTGCTTAGCCAAAAACTTCATCCGATCTCTTCTCACATTGGATCCAAGCACCCGTCTGACGGCTACACAGGCACTGAAACACACATGGATGACAGGTGTAGATGCCACAGACGAGGATATTCTTGAGACTGTGCGTGCCAATTTCAACCCCCGCAGAACCCTAAAGAAGGCTGTTCGTGCTGTGAGTGCCATGCACCGAATGCGCAATGGTTTTCCTTTTCCCTCGCAGAATTCATCCACGGCGACGGAGCCCAAGAGTGATACTCCTAGTGCAGAAATGACTACACAAGTCACCACAGAAATGACTACAGAAATGACTACACAAGTCACCACAGCCAAAGAGTGATCCTGACCATCGTGACTGTCAATGATTGGCAGAGGCAATCATGGGTCTTCTTTTCATGCTGCTGTGCAAATACATTTGAAACCCATCCCATGCAATTATTAATTCACCAATGAAAAGAGAAAGACAATGAAGTGTCTCGTGGTTTACAAATGTGACTTGTTCCTCATCCACTATAGACTCCGTTTAAAATAAAAAAGTATAAAACAAAGCCCATTTTGCTCCTCTTTGTTTTCTCTATTGCCTCTGTCTTGTAATCAGATCGGATAAATCTTTCGCCTTTTACTAAAGATTTCCGTGGCTGCGGGACACGAAGGGGGCTAATCACAATTTTTTGTATCCTCTTCTATCTTTTACCCTATGGAAAAAGAGAAGATTTTCTATTTGAAATAAATAAAATGATAAATAACGCATTTCTATTGGATTATTACTTTTGGTAGAGAAATATAGAATTGAATCATAACAGTATAAGAACACGTTTATGATTGGTATTGAAAATGATAATAATAATAGTAATAATAATAGTAATAATAATAGTAATAATAATAGTAATAATAATAGTAATAATAATAGTAATAATAATAGTAATAATAATAGTAATAATAATAGTAATAATAATAGTAATAATAACACTAATAACAACAATAATAATAATAACACTAATAACAACAATAATAATAATAACACTAATAACACTAATAACAACAATAACACTAATAATAAAAAGGACTTAATAAATCCAACGTGTATACAAATTCACTCTCTTGTGACAGCGTTTAATGACTGAAAAGCACGACTACAGCAAGAAAATAACAGACCTACCGATGAAAGACATCTTTCTATCTTTTTCCTTTCCATCCTCTTCCTTTCCATTCTTTTCCTTTCCATCCTCTTCCTTTACTACAGTGACTATCTCTTCCATTCATGTTGATCAAAAACACTCGTGTTGCTCATATGAGTAATTATGAAGTATTGGAGCTACTGAATGAGAGACAGGCATTCCAAAAAGAAGCACTGGAGAAGAACCCATTGCAGGTCTACCCTGAACATTTGTGCACTATCCAATTTGAGGTAACCCCTGGCCTTTGGAGAAGACCTCTGTCCTGTCTCTTTTCTCATGGTATTAGATGTCAGACTATTTAAAATCTACACCTTGCAGCACACAGACACCTCAGCAGGTCAAAGCATTTCTAACGGCTATGAAAGACTACATTCTCACAAAAGCAGAGAAGCTCCAAATCTTGAATCTACGACCCAAGAGTGTTGTTGAGCTTTACTTGGTGAGTTGCAAGGATAGAAAAGGACAAAAAGGAAGGGAGCCTCCTACTTATGCAGTGGGATAGTTGATTGAGGAGTGTGAAGAACGATTCACTGAGGAAGCACTGGATACTATGCTGACTATGATAACAACAACACTGGAGCGTGACGATGATGAAGTCTATGAAGAAGGAGAAGGAGAAGAAGAGGAGTAGAGTGACGCTGCTTGTTCTTATTGAGTATAGGAAGAAAGCAGTCTTTTCCACTGCCTGGGTGGGAAAGGGGTCGTGGCTTATTGGCTTCTCTTCTGCTGTCTTTCTCTGTTTCTACTGTGTGTGTTTTATTGTTTGTTGAATCCTTTTCCTTTCTCTTTTCTCTCTCTTTTCTCTCTAGGGAACGTGCACTGGTGTGCTGTCTCCATATAAAAACCACTGTATTCTATCCTCAACACCCTTCTATTCTTATCAACGACCTGCTTGTCCCTAATAAATAAGCAAGATCAACAAAATAAACAAAATAAAATAAAACAAAAAAGAGCATTTCTTTACAATAGCAAAGAGAAAGCAAAAGTACAACGTCGCACCTGGTGCTACACTTGGATGGATTCTATAACAGGACATGGGGTTTCTTTTGCCTCTTAAGACACTTGGCCAGTCTTCTCTTTATATTTCCTTCTTCTTCTTTCTTCAGGGAGTGCTGCTACTGCCTAGCCACTGCCATTTTTCCTATTTATCTGTTCCATCTCTCTTCTGCTCCACCTCTCTAAATACACACTATGAGGGCCAATCCACCTGTCAAACGAAGCACAACGCTTGGACCTTCTGAGCCTATCTATGACTGGGAAATTGAGAGAGCCACTGTAAATGCCCACCCCCTCCCTTTTCTTTTTTTTTTCTTTTTTTCTTTCTTCCTTGTTGTCTTTTTATCTTGTCCTCTATGGGTCTTTATGGATAGAAGGAGAAAACAAGGAGAAAACAAGAAACACTCACAACCTAGGGGCTAGGTATTGATAGAATGCCGGGAATACAGAGAGAGAGCAGAGCTATTTGAAAAGAAAAGAGAAGAGGATCAACTGGCCTTTGAGAAAACCACAGCCAGTGTAAGTAGCCTACAGCAAAAGAAAGAAAGAACAAAGCCAAAACCAAATGGACTCACTCCAAAAGGAATACAACCATTAGCTACTGAGAGAAGTAAAGATGAAAGAAGCCATGCTAGAGAAAAGACTCGAGGACACAGAACAGCGGTGGATGGCTCAGGTAACTCTTCTTCTTCTTCACCAACATGTCATTGACCAGACGCATCAATGAAACACACCCACACTATACCGACATGGAAATATGTATATATAAAATACAAAATACAAAATACAAAATACAAAATACAAAAAGATCCAGGATATGCAGCGACATTTGGAAGAGGAAAAAGAAGACCACCTGGAACAAGTCAAAGAACTCAGAGAACGGTACGATAAAACACTCGAGGCAGAACAAGACAAACACACCAAACGATTGACGAGTCTTCAGAACCGATTGGGAGCAAAAGACATGGAGAACACTCGACTGAACGAGGCAGTCATGGGAGGACAGAGGGAGCGTATGGAGCTAGAACAGTTAAGACATGCATTGGCAAGAGAAAGAGCCGAGAGAGAAGAAGAAAGAGCCGTGTGGACGACGACTTCTTCCTTGTCTTCCTGTCCTACTTCACCCTCTTCCTCCACACCCATGGTACCTTCTCCTCTCCCACCACTGCCAAACACATCACCACACACATCACCACACACTGCAGGCACCATGGAAGCAATAGAAGCAGTAGGAGCAATAGAAGAACATCCTAGTTCTTCCCGATCCATCCTGTCGTTGGATGCCTTGCCCAACACACCTCAAAAGGGCTGGGACATGGACAGAAAAGGCGAGTTTGGCCACACGGAAGAAGACTCCCCACGCTTCTACCATAAGATAAAACACGCAAAAGAAAAGGTGGTGGGACTGGAGGCTCAGGTGGTGCATCTGACACGGAAACTCAGTCAGATGAAGGAGAAACACATTACAAAGGCATCCCATCTCAAGGACAATGTGCAGGAAGAGGTGGAAAGAGTCAAGGAGATGTTCCTGCATGAGAGCCGCAGAACATCGATGCAGCACGAGGCCCAGATACAGAACCTCAAGTCAGAGCATACAGAAACCCTTCGAGAATTGGAAGAGCAGTTTGAGAATGAAAAGCAGGTGTGGCAGATTGAACAGCAAACAGCCACGGATGAGCTCACTCGACAGCTCAAGAGAGATCACCAGAATGCAATGCGTGAGATGGAGATGGCATGGAAGGAGAAGTTGGCGGATCTCGAGTCCTTGATGTCGATGGATGCCCTTTCTGTGCAGAACCACTGGGAGAGTCGGTTGAGTCAGATCCAAAAGGACAAGGACATTACATTGGCCCATCTGCTGGGTCAGATCCAAGTGATGAAAGGGAGACTTGGGAATGAGATTGAAAAGAGGCGACAGTGCCAGGGAACACTTGAGGTGATGCAGCAGAAGGAGAGTGTGGACATGCAACACATAGCCCAGTATCAACAGCAGACAGTGGCATTGGTCCATGCCAACCAAGTAGTGGGAGAGGATCTTTCCAAGGTAACAAAAAGGGGCTCTGGGTGGCCTTGTGTGGGGGCTGAGATGTCTTTTTTCTTTTGATAGATGAAGAAAGACCAGCAATTGGCGTATCGACTGGCTAAGGATCTTCTGTCTCTATCGACAGCAGCAGTCTCTTATGGAGATCAGACAAGAGACCTGGTGGGAGATGTTTCTCTTTCAGATATACTTCGTCAGGCCATCTACTATTTTGCCATTTCTTCTTCTTCTTTAGACGACGGTGCTCTGTGGGGAAGAGACGGTGTGTGTCTGTAGAGATAAGCAGGGCAGGGCAGGGCCTGTGTTTCTTATGCTATCTACATTTTTATGACTAGCACACCAGGACAATGCCAACCTGCTTATCTCTTATTTCTTTGTCTATCTACCCATCTAACCTACCTATCCACTGTCCTGGTGGTGTCTATTCTTATAATCCAGGCATAGATTATACCAGTCTGTTGCCTTGATGCCTTTCTCATGTACAACAAGATCCATTTACATACACTCTTAATAAGAGGAATATATATATATATATATATTATATTATATTATATTTTATTTTATTTACAAGGTTGTTGTTGTTGTTTTTTCTTTTCTTTTTCTTTTTAAATATACTAGTTGCAGAGAAAAAAGAAAAAAAAAAGAAAAAAAAGAGTGGATATCAAGATTCAAATAGCAATCATTGATTTCATGGTATGGATAGACAGGCAGATAGACAGGCAGATAGACAGGAAGATAGACAGGAAGATAGACAGCCACCAGAACATAGAAAGCTCCTTAGAAATAAAACGACACCAATCTGTCCATATTCTCTGACTTTATGCGTAGGCCTTCTTTTTCTGACGTGTGACTGAACTGGCGAGCAGGTACGTTCAAGAACCTATCAAAGCAATGCTCCTCCTGGAAAGACAAGTGCTTCTTCAAGGACTCTGCTGATTTTGATCGATGGCGGCTCAGGTGGTGCTCTCTAAGGAAGAGCAGGTCCATGTCTGAAGGATATGTCATTATGAGTACAAGTCAAGAACAAGCAGCAACAGAGAACCTGCGTTCCTTTTCACCTTGACAGATTCAAACAGCGCCAAATCAGACTGTAAATAGATGAAAAAGGAAATAAGCAGGACCCAATCCAGTGAGAAGGTATGCCTGAATGAGACAAATAGGAGTATTCTATTGGACTGTAAAGATATCCAACGAATGAGATGGGTTCCTGTGATAAATAGGGAACACGGTGGATTGCCTTTTATAAAAGCACAAGGGAAAGCCAAGTGTGGGTGATCCTCCCACAAAGGATTTCTATTTTTAGTGCAGTGTGTAATCTCTGCCTCTAACGATAAGAAATCGCCACCTACAATGACATAATAAGCAGCGGGTGATCTTGAGAGTGGATTATGCACCAGAAGCATGGCCAATGACACCAATGTTCGAGTGCATTGTTATTGCTATTGCTATTGCTATTCCCAGTGGTGTCTATTCTTATGTCATCCGCCAGCCATAGACATCAGGCCTTGCTTACATTCCACTCCACTGTAGAATACACTTTAATTATATTTATAATAAATATATAGATCCACCTATAGACTACATGGTACATTGAGCTATATGCTTATATACTAGAATAGTTGCTGTGGATTGTGTTTACACGAGTTGCTGCTGTAGTGTTTTAGCAATGTTTCTGTAGGCTGGCTTGTGTGCAAACATGGAAAGTACATCATAATAGCCCACCAAATCTGCTACCTTTTGTGGTGTGTAGGTGTGGACATAGTCGAATATCAAATGAGCCAAGTTAAGTCTGTTCTGGTGCACTGTAGAGAAGAATAAGAGAAGAATGAGAGAGAATATTCACACCAGCGTAAGTCATCTCATTGCAGCCCCTCACTGCATCCTAATATAAAACATCCTTACAGAATGAACCGTCTTCTTGGAGAGGTGCACTGGGGAGACGCAGGAGGCCATGGTAAGCAAGTGCTATGGCCATATGCACAGCTACTATCTGAGTCTCTTGATGGCTGTACAAACACACAATGGCCTTTTCAAATTGGAGAGAGCAGAGCAACACTACAAAGTACTTCCATGACCCTCCATTGGCTTCAAAGTGGGTGGGATTGACCTTGTTCAGTTCATCCACAAAGTCCTTGAGGGTGTACGTCTCCACCTTTCTTCCTAGTTCATAATCTTCGGATACTTCCTGGACCAAAGTCAACTATTTAAAAAAAGAAAAAGAAAAAAAGACGTGCTTCTTAGTGGGGTCTCTATGGACTCTAATGGATTCCCTTGGTGGTGTGTTCTACCTGAAGCCACAGGTAGTCTTCAAGAGAGAAAATCACAGCAGGAATCTTTTGGTTTCTGAGTGCACATCTTCCCATAATCTTGTAAATAAGACACTTGTAGGGATCTGCTGGAGCAGAGCCAAACTCAAAGCGGTGGTAGTCCATAAGAATGTCCTCTCTCGTGGTAACACTTAATCTATTCTCTCCTTACATAAGTCATCCTTCCCAGCCTCCATCTCCATTCTCACCCGTCACCTATTAAGAGAACGAAACACTTCCTACCTCCCATCAGGACTGTCGATGTACTGAGTAAAGTAGTGTAAGAAGCGAGGTTCGGCTGAAAACTGTGCCTGCTGCTCTGTTGCATAACGAAGGGCAATGCGAGGCTTACCACATCTCAGCAGCAGATACACTCTAGCCCATGCCAATGTCTGTAGATCGATGCACACAGGTGAGTAGGTGGGAGGGGGTTTTGTTTGTTTGTTTTTTATATTATTATTATTGTTATTATTATTATTATTATTGTTATTATTATTATTATTATTATTATTGTTGTTATTATTATTATTGTTATTGTTATTGTTATTGTTATTGTTATTGTTATTGTTATTGTTATTGTTATTGTTATTGTTATTGTTATTGTTATTGTTATTGTTATTGTTATTGTTATTATTATTTTTGGATTTGTCTCTGCCATAAAGACATCCACCCCACACTCCTCTTCCTTACCTCGATGTTTTCCAGGGCCCATCGTGAGTTTTCGTTGATCATCAAATCAATGTATACTTTCAGACGGTGTTCCATGGAGGGATTACCACCTGCCTTTAGAGTACCCACATTCTTTAGCAGCATGGTGTTGACATGGTCTCTGAATCTACAGACACCATCATAGAAGCACAGAAACACAGGTCATTCCCCCTGTGTGGTAGAAGAGTGTACACCCTCCCAAGTGGCTTACTGTTTCTCTAACCAGGCCTTGGAGCAGTGAGTCAGGCGTTGGCGTATGGAGATCGCCTCTTTGCTATCCTCACTGTACTTTGTTCTCTTCTCTTGCTGTTGGTGGTCTTCTTTCTTCTTCTGTCCTTCTTCTTCTTCTGTATAGGCCAAGATAAGATCCCAAGCATCCTTCTCCTCTATAGAAGACTTGTAGAGAATAAACCAAACCAACCCACACTCCCTCACTTACTTTCTTTGAAGGTGGAGACAATGTACTAAAGTCACGAGCAATGGAGAGGGTCTCCTTCTTCTCTTCCATGGCCTTGTTGAATCTGTTCACAAGCGTAGTGTAGTGCCACAAAAGATTCTTCATGGTCTCCTTCTCTTTTTGTGTCATGAGAGCAGTCTCTGGCAAAACAACCTTTTCTTTCCACGATAGAAGCAGAGTTCTCTCATTCTCTGTTCTTTTCTCTGACTGCACCTTGCTTTCATCTTCAACATGGGGTTGTATCTTTAGATGTAGATGTAGATGTAGATACATAGATATATAAATATTTGTATAGAAAGCAGACATTGGGTTGGAGGGGCTATTTTCTGTTTTCTGTTTTCTGTTTTTATTACCTCTACAGCATACTCTTTTCTCAATCGCTCAATGATCTTTGCCTGTTCATTTCTGATATAGCTCTATACATTGCATTGCATTGTGTTTATCAGCCACTTGTAGATAGGTGTTTATGAGTAGGTCTGCAATGTACCTCAATATCTGTATCATTGGGATTTTCCAGTTCAAATGTCTTTGATGTGTCTAATGCACTCACTGTCTGGGTTGCCTTTTGACTGTCCACACCAAGATAGGCTAAAAACCGATGTCTATGGAATCATTCCCCCCAACAAACACACACATAAAAAAACATATATGTGTAGGTGTAGGTGTAGGTGTACATGTGTACATACATGTATATGTACATGTATGTATGTATGTATAAATAGATAGATAGATAGGTAGGTAGGTAGGTATATCTTGGTATATCAGTCCACCTGTCTCTTGAGACATGAATAGAGATACAAAGAACTCACGCGTGGTGAATATCTGCTTCTGTTGGACGACTGGCCACTCGCTCAGTTATTTTTTCTGTTTCAATCGTCAACTGCGACAATCCCCTTTCTATAGTAGGAAGCAGTCTATCGGTGGACGGCTTGAGGAGTCGCTTTGAGTTTTCATACAGTTGTTCAAACAAGGTGTTGCTCATTATTACGTGCAGGAATAGATTGAAAAATAATAATAATAAAAAGTCCCTCTCTCTACGAGAGGAAATTAAACGGTCACGGAAAGAAAGAAGTGCCGTGCAAGATCCAAATGGACAAGTGTGTGCAAAGAAAAAAAAAGAAAAGTGTTTCTTCTTTTTTCTTTTTTTCTTTTTTTTTCTTTTTATACATAATAGTTTGCTCTAATGATTCAAAAAGCAATGGTAGGACTGGCCTCTGTCCATGCTCCCAAGAGAGTGGCTATAAAAGCAACTGTCTCCATGACAGCAGGTATAACTGTAAGTGGAAGGAGAGAGAAAGAAAGAAAGAAAAAAAACTCACCTCTCTTCATGGTGTGCCTTGTGGCTAGCCTTGGTTGCGCCACCACGCCACTACTATCAACAAACCCACGAAAGACGCCTACAGCAGTTCTCGATTGGATGACCTCAAAGCAAGATTAGCTGCGGAAAAAGTGGACTCTCTTGATCAGTTTATTGACTCGAACACTGATCAGAAATTGAGTGTAGAAGAAGCTCTTGAACTCAAGGACACTGTGGTTGGAACGACAACCTCCAGAAAGTCGTAAGTTGAAAGAGAGAGAAGAGAGAGAAGAGAGAAAGAGAGAAAGAGAGAGAGAAAGAGTATCAGGTCCACTACTGATCCACTCTTTTACCTTTGCGTGTTTCTCCAGTAAGCACATTCGTCTGCCTGAATGGTTAAAGACAGACATTGCCTCAGGAAAGAATTTTGGTCGTATCAAAAAGGACCTTCGTGGACTTGGGTTACATACTGTCTGTGAAGAAGCACGTTGTCCTAACATTGGTGACTGTTGGGGAGGTAAAGTAGTCTCTCTTTCTTTTAGGAGGGTATGAACTGTCTTGGTGGTTGACTGTTGGGGCTAGGTGGAGAAAACCAGACGGCAACTGCTACAATTATGTTGATGGGAGATGAGTGCACTCGTGGGTGCCGCTTTTGCTCTGTAAAGACCAACCGTACACCCAAACCACTGGATCCTCATGAGCCTGAGAAAACAGCCGAGGCCATTAAGCATTGGGGTCTTGACTATATTGTACTGACAAGTGTAGATCGTGATGATTTGTCTGACGGTGGTTCGAATCACTTTGCAGAGACCATTCGCAAAATCAAATCCAAGTAAGGTCTCTTTATTAGTGTTATTGTGTATATGTATGTGTGTGTATATATATGTGTGTGTGTGTGTGTGTGCTAGACCCATGGATGGGGATGTTCATGCATGTCTATACTTAGGGCTCCTCATATGTTGGTGGAATGCTTAACAGGAGATTTCGGTGGTGATCTTGACTGTGTAAAGACAGTTGCATTGTCTGGATTGGATGTCTATGCCCATAACATTGAGACAGTAGAAGCCCTCACACCCTATGTCCGTGATCGTCGTGCTGGGTTCCGCCAGTCTCTTAGTGTACTGAAGCACGTCAAGCAGGTGAACCCAGAAATGATTACAAAAACATCTATTATGCTGGGATGTGGTGAGACAGATGAGGAAGTATTGGAGGCTCTCCATGAATTGAGAAAGATAGACGTGGACTGTGTTACTCTGGGCCAGTATATGCGACCTACTAAGAGACACATGAAGGTGCATGAGTATGTGACTCCTGAGAAGTTCAAGCATTGGGAAACAACAGGCATGGCACTAGGATTCAAATATGTAGCCAGTGGTCCTTTAGTGCGATCCAGTTACAAGGCGGGTGAATTCTATATCAGCAATATTATCAATAAGAAACCCACGGCCTTTTCATCATCTGAGCCTAGTGTAGCGTCAGAGAAACAACAGTAGATGGCATATGTATTGATAGGAAACGGATCTTGTTCTTCTTATCTATCTATCTATCTATCTTCCTACCTATATATCTGTACTTTTATATTTTATTTGGATTAAAACAAAGATATAAGTGTGTTCACTTTTATAATACAAAGAAAGGAGAGAATCCATCCTGAGATAATGACTGGATTATGGAATTATCAAGACATTCTTCTGCTGGAGTTGTTTTTACTGTGGAAGGAGAACAAGACGAAGGATGATTGTGATAATGAGAATGAGAATAATACGAATACTAAATACTAAATACTAATGCTAATGCTAATACTAATACTAATGCTAATACTAATGCTAATACTAATACTAATACTAATACTAATACTAATACTAATACTAATACTAATACTAATACTAATACTAATACTAATACTAATACTAATACTAATACTAATACTAATACTAAAATACTAATACTAAATACTAATACTAATACTAATACTAATACTAATACTAATACTAAT
Organism: Spinellus fusiger; assembly: GCA_025094145.1. Classification (NCBI taxonomy): domain Eukaryota; kingdom Fungi; phylum Mucoromycota; class Mucoromycetes; order Mucorales; family Phycomycetaceae; genus Spinellus; species Spinellus fusiger. Next base: position 134,364 of record JALLLS010000033.1, on the reverse strand, counting down.
ACTAATACTAATACTAATACTAATACTAATACTAATACTAATACTAATACTAATACTAATACTAATACTAAATACTAATACTAATACTAATACTAATACTAAATACTAACACTAATAATAAAATGAAGAACGGAAGATTATCTCTATCAAATTAGCACACAAGTGTAAACCTAGTCTCTAGACAGCATTCCTGTCTTTATAGAGTACTTGCAATGTTGAAGGATAACCAACAGATTAGTTTCTAAGAAAGTAAAGGGTATACATCCCATGGAAAAAGGCATTTGCGTCCTTTTCGAGATAACTATTGGCGTATCATTCTTTAATATGTATCCCATCTCCCAAACAAAGAGGGTGATATTGATGCAATAAAAATGACAAGTAGACTAAAAGTGTTGATAGACACTATAATTAAAGGGTGTTGAATGGTGTTTATTAAATTGTATTTCGATGAATAAAATCAATGATAAAGAAAAAACGAGCTCTTACTTTGGAAATACGCCAAATATTATTCAAAAATAAAGGCGCTAATTGTTATTTTAAAATACGCGAATACTTATTCCATGGGATGTAGATATGAGCTTGTCGTCACATACTTCTTTTACACCACTATCTTTGGTGGTGTTTTGACTTATTCTTCTATTCTAATGCCCTGTTTAGATATTATTGAATTCATTTATAAATGAGTAAAGAGTGAATAGGATTGTTTGAAATATTGCTTAGCATTGAATTTTCTTATTAACAGAAGCGCTATAACTGGGATTTGAGCCGAGAACGGCAAGAATGATAAGAGGATATTACTACTAAACTAAACAAAATTTAGAATATGAGTGTCGATTGATCTCCAACACACTCATATATTAACGTAGATATATCATTGTGCAATTCTATAAAAGGGGAATAAAGAAGACAGGCATCGAATGATAAATAAATATATACATATAAATACATAGAGATATGCCCATACTCATGTGCTGTATACACCATGGGAGTGGATGAGATATATAGATACGATTATTATAACCCATTCTCGACATGAATTATAAAACACTATTTAAAGTAGGATGTACTTTTGATTCTATACTATTTTATGGAGTATAGAACTGTTATAAAGGTGTCGATGGCTCCCTCTTGGACAAGAATGGCCTGTGAAGGCTGTGGATCTCTCATACCACTCCATGATCAGACCAGACCCTGCTTAATAATAGCCTCTAGTGTTCTTAGTGTTTTATTACCACAGTTATATGCCTACACACCAGAGTCAATACTAGAGTAGCTTACAAGGTAAGAAAACATGCGATATTCACATCTTGGCTTATTTCTTTTCCCTAAGAATCTAATACTCGAGAAAGAGGCCCTGTTCTTGTTTTGGTTGGTCGATTTGTTGGTGAACAGGCGATTATCAACTCAAAATTACTGATTTTATCACAATACACCATAAACATCAACAAGAAACGTGCTTCAAAAGGGGGAACGGTCGGAAAGCAAGTAACCCCCGAGGGCTTTTTTTTTTTCTTTCTATTTTATTTCAGTGCCTATGCCATGCTAGCCCCACTGCTTTCTTTTCCCCTTTACCTTTCCCCTTTGGAATTGTACGTCTTTCTTTCATTTTCTCTCTCTCTTCTCTCTCTTTTCTGTTTTGATAACACTAAAGAGAAAAAAGAAAAAGCCGCCAGTGTTTTCTGCAGTCATCTTTCCTGGTTCATTTGTCATACACTTCTTTTCATCCACCTAGAGAAAGAGAGAGAGAGGGTCTATTGTCCCCTATCCAACACTATGCCCGGTAATACTCAGAAACCCACCACTACCACCACCACCACACCACCCGCAGGAAACACAGCAGCAGCACAAGCAGCAGCAGCAGCAATAACCACAGTCGCCATACCCCACACCAACCCATCGGCCTCTCATAACGTTGTCGGTGTTCACTACCGAGTCGGCCGAAAGATTGGCGAAGGCAGTTTTGGCATAGTCTATGAAGGTAACGCAATAGACTTGTCTTTTTGCATATCTCATTCTTCTCCAAGGTACCAATCTTCTCAACAATCAGCATGTGGCTATCAAGTTTGAGCCTAGAAAGAGTGATGCACCTCAACTGCGCGATGAATACCGTACTTATAAGCTGATGGCTGGCACCAGTAAGTCAAGGCTTGTAGTGTTATATAACAAGATAACAAGATAACAACTATTTATCTATTTATCTATTTATCTACATTTCTATCTATCTATCTATCTATCTATCTATCTATCCTACACATGCTTATCCACTTTGTATAGACGGAGTACCCTCTGCCTACTACTTTGGTCAGGAAGGCCTACACAACATTCTCGTCATTGATCTCTTGGGCCCTAGTCTAGAAGATATGTTTGATGTCTGTGGCAGAAAATTCTCTCACAAAACAGTGGCTATGCTTGCTCAGAATATGGTAAATAAAATAAAAAATAAAAATAAAATAAAAAATAAAATACCACATGCCAACCACTATGGAGAATAACAAAATATGTCCCTAGTTAACCCGCGTCCAATCGATCCATGCAAAGAATCTCATTTATCGTGATATTAAGCCTGATAACTTCCTTGTGGGGAAGCCTGGCACCAATGAGACCAACGATGTCTTTATTGTGGACTTTGGCATGGCTAAATTGTACCGTGATCCAAAGACAAAGCAGCACATTCCTTATCGTGAACGCAAAAGTCTTTCTGGCACTGCTCGCTATATGAGTATCAACACCCATCTAGGAAGAGGTAAATATACCCTTTCTATTCGTCCATAGCATTTGCATTCACTTGGCCTATAGAAGAAGAGTGGGGGAGGGAATCAATAAGAGGGGTAGGATAATCATCGTAATAATATCAATAACAATAATGATGATGATAACAATAATAACAATAATAACAATAATAACAATAATGATAATAATAATAATAATAATAATAATAAAAAAAAAAGCTCATCTATTCACTCTTGTCCATCTCCAAAGAACAATCCCGCCGTGATGATCTCGAGGCATTGGGCCATGTCTTTATGTACTTCCTTAGAGGATCTCTGCCCTGGCAAGGATTAAGAGCAGCCACCAATAAGCAGAAATATGAGAAGATTGGTGAAAAGAAGCAAAGCACTGTCATTAAAGATTTATGCGATGGATATCCAGGTAAGAAAGATCTACTAACAACAAAGGGTCCATTTCTTGTGACAATATAAGACAAGAAAGGAAACAAGTGGAGTTTCTCTAATATTACTTTTTCATGACCATCACCTTATTCTAGAGGAGTTTGGTATTTATCTGCAGTATGTTCGTAAACTCGGCTTTGAGGAAACTCCCGACTATGATTTTCTGCGTGAGCTGTTCTCAAAGGTCATTCGAAATGCTGGTGAATCTGAAGATCAGGTCTATGATTGGATGCTTCTCAATAATGGCAAGGGATGGCAGGTAAATGTCATTAGAAACACACACACACACACATAGAGAGAGAGAGAGAGAGAGAAACAAGGCAATAGAGTGGTCTTTGTCAGCCACATCCAACGCATCGATGGAGTAACATTGGATTTCTTTCTTGCACTTTAGACACTCTCTAAACGTCAAGCCTCTCGCCAAGGTCTTCCTGCACCTGCAAAGAGAGCCATCGAAAACAGCAAGCGTCAATTGAATGGCAACACACAGGCATCAACCCCTGTCATCGTGTCTGCTCAGAATGAGGAAGGTGTTCAGAACCTCGTCATTCATGCTGAAGATGAGCCTCACCGTAAAAAGGGCATTTGGGCTAAATTGACATGTGGTTTGTGTCATTAACCAGCCAACAAGATACACCCACTTCCTCCTCCTTCCTCATCCACAAGCAAAGAGAGAATGAAAAAGCCTTGACGTTTTGAAAACACCTTTGCTTTTAATATTAAAGTTTATACTATAGATGAAATCCTTAAGATATGTAATTACAGATTAAAGGATGATAATACACATGAAGAAATGGCTTATGGTTCATGTCTTTAGAAAACAAACATTACAAGGAGAGAATAGGAACATAAGAAGTGTTGTTTTTTCTTGTTTTCTTTTCTTTTTATGTTTTATAGAGATATATTTATACTTTTATTGAAAGGACACTTTGGATAGATGTTGGATAAAGAACTACCCTTGTAAATCAGTGTAGTCATTTTATGCTAATCTTTCTTTCTTTCTCAATTAGGAAAGAACACCACGCCTTGTTGATAATGAAAAGCCGCCAAGTTCCTATTGAGAGCAGACTGATCTTTTTATTTTTTATTTTATTTTATTTTATTTTTTGCGCGTGAATTATTTTTATTTTTATTTTATTTTTTATAGACACTCATGTTTCTTAGTTGTCCCTTCTCGATATGACTAGGAGATGGCTACTTACAACGTACTAGATGAATTCCATGCATTGTTTCATCACAACAGATAAAATTCCAGAGTCTGACCCTACGGAAACTGAAACAGTCCAAAATGAATTGTACGACAGTGTTGATTTGGAATTGCACTATTGGGAACAGCCAGAAATAAACAGAAAGGTAACGGAGCCCGACATTAAGAAACGTATGGATTCATATCAAAGGCAAATGGTAGCAAAAAGAAAAGATAACAACTCAAACCTATTACCTGTTAAAGTGTCTACTGAGAAGATTCAGGGATCCTATAGATCTTATACTCCAGAGTAAACACAAGTACTTCCTGATCTTATCATTGAGGGAGGGCTATCAGTTAAAAAAAAAAAGAAAAGAAAGAAAGAAAAAGGATGGAATAAGGGCTGTCATTCTTGAAAGAGTAACTCAGCATAATGTAAAGCTTTATAGAGATGATGAAGAGAAGCATTTGCCTGGTTCAAGAAAGTCTCAAACCAAGGGGTCCATGAGGCTCAAACTACAACCTACTGACTTTATATGCACTTTTTATAGAGAAAAACCACAAGCTGTTCTATGGCAGGCAAGAGAATCATTACTTGAGCATTTTCCGAGATGAGATCTTTTTTTCTCTCTTTCTGATCTTTATCAACATCTAGTTCGGCACACATCAATAACACTTAGAAATCTTGAGTGAACCGTAACTGTAAGAGCAGCCCACAGAAATCTCAATCTACACAAAGAAAGAGTTCTTGAATGGAAAGCAGATAAACATATGGATTGGGAAAATAAGTATGTTTTTTTTGTCGAGATGAACACTAGAATCAGTACACATAGTGAGCATTTCCTTGAGTTTCCGAGTAATTTTATGGGTACATTGGATCAACATGGGATAAAGGACTGTTACCTGATGATGGATAACGCTGTCATTCATAAAGTGGATCAGTCCAAAATTTGATTGAAAGTCGTGGCTATAAGGCTACCTACTTATCCCTTTACTTACCATTGTTAAACCCTATTGAATTGTTCTGGTCAAAATCCAAAGGGAGTTTAAGGAGAGATTGTTTGACACTTGATGATAATTTTTATTACCAGAATGATTGAATCGGCTAAGAAGGTTTTGGTTAATGACTGTGTCGACTGGATAAGGCATTCTTATTCAATTTTTGATAGATACTTAGCTCTTGAGCCAATACTTTAATTATATAAAATAAGTACATAATCTACAAAATAAAATAAAAAGATTCAGCAAACTTGGAGTAAAAAACCAATATGCCTTAGGCTGTGGGTTACCAAATAAATAGGGTATTAGCTTCTCTGTTTACCAGCAAAGTCATGAATACTATGTATTCTTAAACTAATAGATATTTCTTTGGAAGAAAAAAAAAAGAAGCTCTGTAATTATTGTATGAATCTGGACACAGATATATTACGTGCTATTGATTACATTAACATACTTTAATAGACTTTAATGAATTGAATAGGTGAACCTTAATTGATGATTTTCAATTAATTAATAAGACTTAAATCAGTAAAATTTAACAAAGCCAACTTCATTTTGACAGAGATGTCTCAGGAATGATAATAAAGCTGTCTATTTCAACCAAATAAGTGTTTAGCCGATCTTTCTTTTGTCGGGCTCTGACTGGAGTAGATTTCAACAGGTTATGAATATCAGTAACATGCAATTCTAAAACATGTGTCTATACTTGTATAGGCACAATTAATTCTCTAAACTTGCTAATTGACCTTTTATGAATCATTTTTATAATGTATCCAATCTTCTCTACATACAGAACTTGCGAGATAAGGCCTATAACATATACAATATCTATACTCTGATATTGTTAAAAATAAATTATTCATTACATTTACTTGAATTGATATTGTTATGGATGTCAATATCTTTTGTGATTTCCAAGTTCCTTTGTACGATTAAAGTATCTAGCATGTTTTTTTTTGTTTTTTTGTTTTTTAGTAATTTGAGTAGCTTGGAAAAATTTCACGAATTGTTTTATTTTCTACACACTTAAAGATTTTTATGGCTTTTAAGCGGTAACATCACCTCTTTACGTCAAAAAATAGATTCCCTTTTATAGAAAGCTCTTTTAAATCAAAAGTTTGGAAGTATCCAATTTATTGTTTCTTTTTGTAGAATGCCTCACTGTCGTAAAGATATTTTCTATGATTGGAACTACAAACCTTTTTGGAAACAACAACTCCTACTACTAAACTGAGAGGGGGATGCTATCGAATATTTAGGGATGATGATAGTTTGTAGTAGTCAATAACATACCCCTGAAGCTAAATACTAGTAGTAGAAAAGTATAAAAGACATAGCAATACAAATTAATAAACATCATAGTTTAACTACCTGTTAACTGATAGGGTTTCCTTTGGACTAACAAGCCATTGACGACATCACTATTAAATCGTATTATTAATAAATAAATAAGAATATTGCTTATGAATATAATATAGTGTTTATAATAATAATATAGCTACTGCATAAGTGTGTTCCCTCATAGAAATAGAATCTACACACTAAAAGCCTTGTGATCTATTCTTGGGAGATAGATAGATATGCTCAGGAGTATACCCTAGACACTGTTGATAGTATAGAAGACCATTTGAGACTGACTTTAAAGGAGTCTTTGCTTGCTTAACAACAATAGAATGAGTGTATTGTAATCTACAATAAGCTCAAGCCCAGATGAAGACACTGCTTACCTTTTTATCACTAGAATAGCCTTTAGTGGTGTCTATCACTTCCCTCTATTGTTTCTCTTTGTTAAAAATAGTACATTGCCTTACTCAGTTATGCTCATCTTGACGAGTACTTGGGTGTTGAGTTGTATGTACAGTGTAGGAAATAACAAAAATAGGAGATAGTCAAAACAAATAACGTCTTTCTCTCTGTTCTGGTGATGTATTACAGTCTAGCCTCTTCTTTCCTAAAATTAATCAAGTCAGACAATTTACACACTTTATGTCTTGAGCTTAAAGGATGGTATTAGAAACAATATATTGTTCTCACTAATTAGTATTGTTCCCACCAGTTAAAATGACATAGTTGCTCAAGTGATTATGGATATTGCGTCAATGAATAACTATAATGTTCTTCACATCAGTGAATTTGCTTTGAGCAATGATTAATAGAGCTAATTCAGTGATTGAGCTGTAATACTAGCTTCATTTCTTCTTTTTATATCCAATCTTATAGCGTTTAATTGCAAAGTCAATCATCACTGCTAAAATAGGCAGATATAGTTTGAAATATCCTATTTACACAGCGAAAAGGCCTTTTCAAACATATTATCCAATTATAGAAAGTGTGATATTATTGTCCGTGGCTTTCTTTATATATCCCAAACATCTTTAGGTGTGTAGGCAATACGCTATCATATTATTTTGTTTATGTGGTGCCTTTGAAAAAGTTACACTCTGAAAATTCACTTTGTGTTCAACTTTCAACTTTCTGGCTGTTAATGATTTTCATAGAACTTTTTTCTAAAAAAAAAGAAAAAGAAAAAAAAATTGCATTGCATTGTGTGCCTCAACAGTCATGTAGACTTAGTATAGGGTTTATGTATCCATTTAGAGTCTACCGGAAATGTAATGTTTAAACAATGAAAGGTTGAAGTGGTAATAGAGTAGAAAATTCTTTCAAGTCGTGGTGTCTTAAGGTAACCTGGGCTCCTGTGAATTGTTTGTTGTATGCTGATGATGTAGCTCTTATGGGCTGCCCAGAAGATATACATCAAATGCTGGCACTTGCCGAAATTCACTCGACCCTCCTTGGTTACAAATGAAGTTCCTCCAAATGTGAAGTACTCAATGTCCCGGCCAATGTGCCGTTTTATCTCTATGGCAACGAGCTTCCAACCTGTGATACTTTCAAGTACCTTGGTATCCCATTTTCACGTCAAGGTATTAACCAAGACGCACTGTTCTCACACTCACAAGTCAAGGCAATTGCAGTAATGCAAAAGCTGAGCGGAATGGGTGTAAACATGTATGGCTTTGGGATTACAGCAGCCCTAAGAGCGTATACTGTTTTTGTTTGGCCTATCCTTGAGTATGGGTTGGCTATTTGTAATGTCAATAGACTAAGCATCTACCCACTACAAATCTGTCAGTCTGCTTGTCTGAGACTTTGTCTTGCTAGATCTGCTACTGCTAGGTTTGGAACGATCCAGGTTGCCCAATTAGCCGCCCTCCCTAAGATATACTCTCGTTTCCTTTATCTGCAAGCCAAATTTGTTGAACGCACAGCTACCCTTCCTGAAGACACCCTCCTCTGGTGCCTTGTCCCGCAGCTTGAAGTACCCCAGAGTAAAGCCAGATGGATTAAGCTACGTGGCAATGTACTCTGGCAAAATGCTCAAAGAATAGGACGGGCTCACAACCCTCCTAAATATTCATTAAAAGTAGCTTATCTTGAACGTCTTCAAAGTGAAATTACTAGTCTAGTACGTGGCAAGAATCCGCTGGTGACGGTAGCCCGTGGACTCTATAGACCTGTTTGGGATTCAATTCTTCTACTACCGTGCACGCGCAAAGAAAGACATCGTCTACTAAAATGGAGGATTGCTTGGTTACCACCAACACCTTCGGTTTCTTGCTAATGTGGCCACACATCTGCCAATCAGGACCACTTTCTCACTTGCACATTTGTTGATCATCAACGTTCCATGTTCTTTTTCTTCCTAGTTCTTGCCCCACCACAAGACGTTCATCCAATTGATTATTGTCTAATTCTTTTGCTGAATACAGCTAAGTCTTTTGTTAAATGGCGAGATCTCTGGCCCATTTTGTCAATACTGCTGCAAGCCATTGATTGAGCCACGTCTACTCGAGACTTTAAGGTAGAGCCATCAGCTGGTAGCTTGCTCATTGAGGCTGCTGATGGGTGTGTTGAGCGGCAACGCCAACACTGCCATAGAGTGCAAAGACTCCTTCAGCAACAGACGCTGTATCCTCACTTTTCCTCTGATCTCTCCTCTACCAACTATTCTTAGCCCGTTTAGCAAAGCCAGAAGCTGCTAATGTAGTTGTTACATATATTCTCAGGATTGTCCGAGTTGCTCTAAGTATCCCTCGTTGGATTTCGAATCACCACAGGATGACGGTTATCTTTTTGGTGTCCTGGTTTCTTTGCTGACTTTACGGCCTTTTGGATGTTTATTCATAATTCTTATCTTACCATCATTTCTCATTTTCTCATAATTTTTCCCTCGTGAGGTTTTGTATTCTCTGTCCTTCTGTCCTTCATTCATTCTTCATTATTATTATTTCACTTTTTATATTTGAAGTGTTTACATGTATATCTTAATTGTTCAAAAGCTCTCATAGGGTGGTTAATATGCCCAATGTGCGAATAGCAAATTACACCCAAAAATAAAAATAAAATGCTTTGAACTGTCTTAAGGTAACTATAATAATTATGATAAAAACAGTGATGATAGCAACAAAAATAATATTTAGGTTATAGATAATGAATAAGTTATATCCACTCAGAGGCTTGGTGAGAGTGATAATAAAGCTAGCTATCATATAGCAAATAGTTTTGAGTTTGCAAAGGCAGGAAGTACATATATAGCATTTATGATCAAGTTCTACTTTGGCAAAAGTGTTGAAAAATTTGTAAACCTTGTACCTGGAAAATAAAATAAAAAAGCAAAGATTAGCCTTTAAGTGTTTAAAATTCTTTTCTCTTGCAATAGTGTTAATGATGGGAGTTTTTTTTTTTCAGTACCATGACGGTTGAACCAGAAAGATGTACCCTGTGCTTATTATGAAAAGAATGAAGTTAGACATTATAATCCAAACAAATGTTTCTTTATACATACTCATTAATTAAAAGATGAAACATACAAAAATTTTATCTCCTGTCAATAACATGATCTATAAGATTCCCTATAGACAATACATTTGAATCCTGGGCAGTATTAATAATGAGCGCTGAGTAAAAATACCAAAATGTTTTATATTTTTTTCATAGGAATCGAAGCATATTTGGATAAAAATCAATGCCATATTTCTTCTAAATATGATATGTTATACTGATTCTCATAAAGTAGAACACAGAAAATCAGATATTCTGAAAAAGTATTCATAATCTGTGCTATACGTGAATCTACTAAGCTTGGAAACACTTGAGTTGTACAAAAAAAAAACAATCCACTATTTTTCCCAATAAGCGTTACCTTAATTTTAATCTTCACCAAACAAATGCAAATCAGTAAATATAGTGCTTACCAGTTTACTAAATCGACAAAACAATACCATTAAAGTACTATTTAACTAGTTATAATATTTAAGTTTTTATATTACCATCTCATTTTAACCAAACACTCTTTGTTGTTTTATAAAAGATTATTAGAATGCTTGATGTAAAAGCGGTCATTATAGGCCTTAATCATAATACTATGCAGCTATCAACTAACTCAGTAAAGTTTCGTCGGATAGTCACCGATAGTTTTATCATTTTATATATGCATTAATTAATATCCTTTATATCTATACACTGGTACTATATGCTAGTCCAGTATAAACTAAAAATTGATATTTTTTTCACGTTATAGTCTACTATCTCTCTCTCTACTTTCTATTATATGGTTTTTCATAGAGAATAGATTATCTTGAACGAATTAGAACATATATATTTATAAATACAGTCCCATGTAATAAGTGACTAGACAAGAAATAAACTATTTTGATTTTCTTTTTTAAAAAATAAAGGTATATCTATCAGTCTAAGATGTTCATAATAAAAAATTCATAGAATAACACAATTTTTGGAATAGTTTTTCTTTTGATGATTGTCTACATCCTCATAATAAATATATTGCTCAGTACTTTGTAGTATAGCCTTTGTTCTTCATCACAGCGGAGCACCTCTTTGGCATGTCCATTACTAGATTTTCTAGAAATTCATTTGGAATCTTCTCCCATTCACTACGCAAGCATCGTTCAAGCTGTTTTGTATTCGATATGCTTGTAAGTGTCATAATAGGTTTTCTTGATGGTGGGGATGAAAAAACCCGAGTTCATTCATGTATTGTAAAAATGTGCTACGGCAAATATTCACGCCTGCATCATTCATATTTTCAAATGATATGCAATTGTTTGCATAGGGTTTCTACGAATATACAAAACAATAGCCAGTTTTGAAGTAGAAGACACCTTTTCAGGTCTTTCTGTATACATTTTGAGTTGAAGTGTGCCTTTATTTTTATACAATAGGACGATTCTGCCCACTGTGCTCTTTGGGATGTCGAGATCGTTAGCAGTTTTTTAATAAGTAGCATGTCTTTTCCATTGTCCTGTAATTTGACCTCTAATAAATATATCATGCTCTCTTCTTTTGTTAGGACTATCTTTATGTTCTTGGGTAATATTTGACTAATTTTCATTGCTTAAGGTCATTTCTTGAATAAGTTATAAAAAGAAAAGAAAAAGACGTCTATTTTATTTTTGAAGAATAAAAAATAGAAATTGATTTTTTGTCTACTCATTTATTACATGGGACTGTATATTAAAGAAACAATAAGCTGTCAGTTAACAATTCGAAAAAAGAAAAAAGAAAAAAAAATCAATGGTATGGGATGAAGCATCTATGATAGGCTGTAGTGCATTTAATGCAGTGGATAGATCTTTCATAGATATTATGAAAGTGCAACAGTCTGCGTTGGAATTAGTACTTTTTGATGGTGATTTCCGCCAAGATATTCTATTTTCTCTGAACTAAAAATACTTCACAGTCAGCAAGATACAAATATAGTAAATAAGACACAATATGCTTATAGAATCCATCTAATGTTCTTAAATGTATTTGATTTTTATAGGAGACTGATGAGGAGCCATTAGCAAGTTCTTCATGTATGAATTCTACCAGAGTAATAACAATTAAGACATCTTTACATGATACTGGTTGAAATTCTGAATATTCACCTGTTTTGCAAGATCTGGTCCACAGCATCAACACCATCGTATTCCACACATATGCATTCTCCAAGTATATCTTGATCCATCTATTCGAAAGTGAAAATGAACCTATTTTGAATGATTGCATAACCAATTATTTCTTTCGTGAGGTATTTTTGTCCCTGTTAATAAGCAAACCAGAGAAGGTAGTACTTCTGGTAAAACATGCCTCACACTCAAGGTGCATCAAATAAGAGAGAAGATCAACCCGTTGAAAGATGATGACTGTCGATATGCGTCCTACACTCGAGTCAAACAACCCAATGCTCAACAAACCTATATCTATGAAAACACCAAGCTACACAACTACCTTATCTTAAAAAAAAACAAGAGCTATACTGGTAAAATGTTTGATCTTTGGGGTCACATCGTCAATTTAAAATCAAAGGTGTTCAAACTAAGATTGTATGAAAGACAAGACATTGAGGCTTTGGAATCGTGATCTAGCTGCTACATTGAACTTTATTTATAGTCTAATGTCTCCAAGAGAAAATAGTACTCTTTCAGAGCGCTTTTGTAGATATAACAAAAGAAAGCACGACACAAATGATACTACTAGAACTAATAAAAGGTCCAAGCCTTCTGGTACATCCCTATCCTTCTCTCTGATTATCCCTAGAGCCTCGGTCGAATAACTGAAGGAAGCTCATGATACAGTTAAATCATCTAAAGAATAATGAAGTGTGTCTTAATGGATTTTGTCATGCAAAAGATACTATAATGTCTAGTATCCATTGACTAAAAAATAACTCTCACTTGAAAATGTTATTTCAGGCAATAATCATGTGTCGTATGTCCAGGTTGTTAGCTTTCACTGAGTTATCCTGGTCAGTCACACACAGTGTTCAGATTCTTTCTTTCACTGCAAATCATCCAGTTTGGTTACACATTAATACAGTCACTATTGCCACAAGACAAAGTGACTGAAACCTGAGATTACATCAAATCATGTTTCAAGTCGTCATCTTTCTCTCTATTCTATGGTTTATTACACTATTTTCAGTTATTATTGCCGCACGTCTGAGAAAAAAACTTAGCACACAAGTTGAAAAAAACTTGTCGCATTAATAAATTAAAAGATGGCGTATAAGTTGGATGCGACAAATGCGGCATAAATGTTTTATTGTTAAAGAGGCTTCTCTTGTAAGCAATCCTCAAATCTATCGACAGAGTATTTGCAAAATCCTTTGAGATCACCGAGGAGAACTTGATTAGATGCATCGGCGATTCTAGATGACAGTGTTTCTTCTTCCAAGAGTCTTTCTCTTTTTAACTTACTTTTGTAAACAGACCATAATTGCTCAATGGGATTCAACTCTGGTAAGTAAGGAGGAAGATAGACACATCTATACCCACGGTCTTCAATGAAGCTTCTAATGTCTTCATTCATGTGGATAGGAGTGTTGTCCATAATCAAATAATTATCCTTGTAAACATCTTGAAATTTGTCCATGACATCCATTGTATCGCTCAAGAAGTTAAGATAGTGGCCAGTAACAGTGCCTTTGCTTTGTTTTTGAGATGGCCCACCAGATCCAGTAGTTCTCTTCTTTGAAGCAGGCAACATTCGAGGCCGTCTTATTTTTATATTGACAATGCCCTGAGCAGATGTTGCTCCCATGATAGTTGTTGTTTTAGCCCTCGTTCTTGGTACTTTTACTACTGCATGAGTACCTACTTTTGCTTGGTCAAAAGTACGCTTCATGTTGTTGTGGAATGCTGCCTCATCTATGAAGACACAGTTGCTCATGTAGTCCATATCTGTCTCCATCCATTTTTTTACCCACTCCTTTCGATCCTTGATCTTTTCAGGACTATTACGGTCAACTGAATGAAAATAGGTTCTTTTCAGACTGATCTTACAATTTTTGGTGATGAAATTGTAGAGCTGTTTTCGATATTAATAAAAGACTTTGTCAAGCTCTTCATCATTTGATCCAGGACTAAAGAGGGCTGATCGTCTAATAAATCGACCAAAAATATTTTGTGGCTATCGTCAAGTAGTGCTGGCCTACCAACTGGCCTTCCACTACCTTCTTTACTGGCAATAAATGTCTGAGGATTCTGCTGATCGTTTGAGTACCATCGCTGAGCAGTGCGTGGGTTGATTTGAAGTTTCAGTGCAGCAGCTCTGACGCTCATACCCCTTTCATAAATCAATACAAATAACTGCTCTTTCTCAGAATCTTTGTAGTGCCTGTGGATACCAGGAGCTCTGTTATCCTCTTCTGTATTGACATCTCTGTCTACAGATTGTTGTACAGTTTTTCTTTCTGGCTTCTCAGGTGGTTTGAGGTCAAGGTACATCCCGAAATTTGTAACCGTCTCAATGGGGTACGTCTCCTCGTCTACCTCTATCTTCACTACTGTAACGGCTATGCCTTCATCATTATAAAGATTTCTCTGGCCGTCTTCATACACCATGTTATTCCTTTTATTATTATTATTAAGTTATTATTATTAAGAAAAGTAAAATCTAAGAAAGCCTCAAGTACTTAGAATACGCCAATTTTAAATCTTTTACTATGCCAAATTTTAATTTATTAATGCGACATATTTTTCTCTAAAAGCGCGACAATAATAAGTGAAAATAGTGTATGTGTAAAGGTAAGAGGAATACAACTTTACAATTGTTTGTTTAGTAATACTCATTTATCATTTTTTCAAGTACAGAAGCTATCCTATGTGCACAAATACTCATCTATTTCTCGGTGAAAAGGCGTCTTTCTTGATGTTCAAACGTCGACAGATATACTCAAGTCATGTTCATCAAGAACTTTAGAAGAAATATTAACAATACAAATAGAAAGAGAATGTATATTCTTTTCTTTAATAATATTTTTGTTGAAAACTACTGACTAATGTATCTTAATAGACTAATTAAAAAATATAAGGTTTTCAAGACAAACAGATCAATTCAAACATCTTTTATGGCTAGGACGCATATTTATAAACTGGTCAAGATTTCATCTTATGTCAAATAGAATTGTTTGTAGCTAATCTACCAAAACTTTTGTTCCTTTTTCTTTCGTTCAAAGTTTTTTTTATTAAAAAAAATAGGCTGATGAATAGTACAACCATCTTTTATCTAAAAATCAAATAAATAGTATTCCATTGCGTCGATTCTTCTAAAAAATGCATCACATATCTCCGTATCACCGATGCGGTGTTATCTACAATACCCCACTTGAATAACCAGAAGTATTTGTAATAATAGGGTTTACTACGCATATAACTTTGGGCACCACATATTATATCTGTTCATAATCCTATATGCATAAGTGCCTCAAAAAAGTAGATGTTCTATTTTTAAAAATAAAATAAAAAAACTTTAGAGAAGCAATGAAGATATAATTATACTGGTATATTTTTATAGAACTGAATAAATGACAGACCACCTTTTTTAGCTAAATTTATAGGCAACAAAGTCTTATTTGGTTTTTCTTTGGTGAAATTTAATCCTCATCTTCAAATGATAGATTTGCTTGTATAATATTTTAATAAGCATATGCTACACAAAAAAAAACTATTTTATCAATAGATCTGATAAGTCTCATCAAGTTTAACCACCGAAATCAATGGAAGTATACATCTGATAAATAAACTCACTCATTATAAATAGAGCATTTCACTCATCTCTTTATTAAATCTATCTTAATTCTTTTGATTCTTTCATATACTCTATAAACTATCTAATATGCGCTTCTTTATTTTTGTAACTCTTTGCTTGCTTATTGGAAGTGCTATGACTGCTACTGTCCAGAGCAATAGATATTCTATTGAAGAGTCGAATGATTTGGTAAGTCCTCAATCTCATACATTTAATACAAACTTATTTATCAATATGATTTTTATAATAAATAGCTTTCCTCAAGTAAAGATTTACTTCTCGAGTCTCATAATCATGAAGTTCATTCCTCTGGATCCTTACATAAGCGCAAGACAAAAACCAACTTTGCTTCTCCCGACATTTTGCAAACGGGTCTTTTCTTCTACATTGCTCTTTCTGTCTCTACCCTGCTATGGTGTACTGGTAAAGGAATTGACATGACATTAATGCGTCAAGAACGTTTGGCAGAGACAGTTACTTTCTAGTCACTCTCCACATCTTATTCTTCATACCTTTTCTGGTTCATAGGCTTATACCTTCATGAACTGTACATGTGCTTTCTTTTACATAGCCTTTCTCTTTTTCCCTTTTAAATGCCATTAATATGTTAATACTCCTTTTCTTTTATACTTTTTATCTACTGTTTACTTTTTCTTTTATTGACCAGTATTTTATTTATTTTTATTAAAAAAGAGAAAACTTTAATCTGTACAGTAAAAGAAATAATTTTCTCAATCCGATTTTTCGACCTGTGACTTTTTATCTAAAATGGCATTGATAAGATAGTTTAAAGATTGTTTCATGGAGATAAAAGACATGGGGTGACATGATGAATATTACTGGGTATTTCTGCATAGCATAGTACATCATGCAAAATAATAGTATCCATTCTTAAAAGATGAATCATCGTCATAAGAATCAAAAGATAGTAGATACATTGCTTATTATTAAAGTAAAATAATGTGTTGAAGATTATAGTCTAATGATCTCATAGCATTTATGTTTGTTATAGACTATTTAAAAACATCTGGTTCCTCACTGAGTGAAGCATTCTTGTTGAATACACAAACGTTTTTAATAAGCTAGACATTAAATAATAGTTGATTTATTTTACTCTACTGTAAAATAAATACTAAGAGGAGATGCCTATAAAATATTATAAATTTTGTAGCTGAGGGTTATTTATTTGCACTGTTATAAGATCAGTACACTAGAATATTTCTATTTTATTTTTGGTTAAGGCTTTGTCAGAAAATAAACTAATGTGGGGAGAAACAATTACGGCGATTATAATGACTAATATTTAGAATAAAAAAAAGACAATGAGATTAAATCACAATGTCAAACCGTTGTTATTAGTATACAGATGAAAAGATAAAGATATACCGGTTCTAAGAGGCAATGTCGCATTTACTCATCACATCTGTGTATAAATTGTATTATAAAATTTCATGAAACGCGACATTACCTTTTGGAACTAGTGTAAGTTTACACTATGAGAAGTGTCCGTCAATTAAAACAATAAAACTACCTATTGAGGCCATATTTATGCAAAGTTTGAAACCAAATAATATTTCCCTCTATTTCTTTCAATTAAGGCTATATGGCTCAGTTTATTTGTTGATTTAAAGATATTGCTAAAGAAAAGATATACTAAAAACAAATAAGGCAGACTTAAACTGTTTACTTTAGATAGAGGCACTTTTATTGATGAATTCAGCCCAGTTCTTTGAAGAAAACTAACAATTTTAACTGAAAAATCAAGGTTTCTTTGTGATGACAAACATTTTGAAAGATACCCATTGTATTACTTGTATAGGCTAGACGCAGGTCCAAAATAGGTTTGATTCATAGTACAGAATCAGCAAGATGTCTTATAAGCTAACAAGATCGCTATTTAAATTTCTGAATCTCTATCATGTTAAGAATTATCTTATTCTGAACGAAACTCTGCTCATCACCAATGGAATGCACTATCTAGAAATAGTTTATTAAAAAATAGTTTAAAAGAAAAGAGAATATATTCACTCAAATCAATAAATATAAAATAACATATGTATAGTACTGCTTAAGACTCTGGCTTATAATAAATTGTCCTTGTTTGCTATAGTTAATAAACTATGACTATTGAGTTGCACATATAAATATAAGAAGAATACAAGTATACCGATCAGATAAATGGAGGCATATATTAATGGCTTAAATATACATAACATGGAATAGTACTGTTTTAAGAAGAAATGGCACATACATCACTTTATGCAGTTTGATTATAACCTAATCTTTGGAGAAGAAATGTGCTTACTTTTAAATAATGACGAATAGGAAAAAGTGTTGATTGATACTGTCTCATTAATGATTTCACAAATACTTAGCTATGTATTTTTTTAGCACTTGTAATATTACAGATATTAGCTAATTGATTTACATTTAACATGACTTATTCGTGAATAAAGAGTAGAAATTGAAACAGTATATTTACTCATTGTTAAATACAATATATTAAAAAAAGTTTAATTAAGCCTTACAGTGGCTAACTATTCTTGTAATGAAATTCGGCTTCTTATAAAAGTATACTTTTATAAATTCGATTCCTTATGACTTTTTAGGTATTCTAATTGACCTTTTGATTTATTTGATAAATGCTTTAATGACTACTCATAGCTACTCATAATTTTATAAACTAAATATCATATGACTCAATGATCATCTATTGATATTTATTCATTGAATACATTAAATATGACTATTCAGTATACCTCCTATACTCTATACATTTAAGATAAAAAAAGTTTATAAATGCATACATAGAAAAAACATATTGCATAACCATAAAATACAGATTAATGCTATAGAATTCTGTAAACAATGATTGAAAAATCAAATATACCCTTTTAATACACAACTATTATTCATGCAATCCCTTTTCTTTATCTGTGAGATTAAATAAAAAAAATTACCGGCACAAGAAATGGCATTTCTCTAGTTCTTTTGAAATGGGAATAATAGCAATCTTGATGGTCACAATTCAGATTAGATTAGATGACATTTTATTTCATTATTTTCTACTGCTCTTCATCAATTTCTTACAAGTAATATCTGATATGATTAATATATCATTTTTAGCCTCACTTTGGGATGTTGGAAAGAGTCATCTGAAAAACATGTGGTATACTGACTCGGTACTATAGGTACCTAACTTATGTGAAAATACTATATCCTCTTGGCCTTATCTCTATAGCATTCATAGTTAAACAAGGCATTAAGAATAATTACGAGTTGCTTGCCAATGAATTTTAATGTATACGCAGTATGCAATCCACGATAAAGACATTATTCACTTCTTTTTCTCTTTCATTAAAAGATCGGTAATGCTATTCATAAAGAGATCCAGCATCCCAAGGCTTACTCTCTCAATTTTCTTTCTATAAATAACGAGATAAAATAATAATAATAATAATAAAAGCATTAATCAAAGAATTGTATAGCATTTATTTGTAGTTTTTTTTAAAACCCCCTCCCCCCACTAAAAGCAATACTTTGTTAATAAAATAACACTGTTTTTCCTAAAGAAAATAATAATAAAAATAAGCCAACGACACTTTCACTTGCCTCAGTAAATGGATAAAATAAACAACTCTGTCTTGATAAACATGAGTTCTTTTTTCTTTCTTTCTTCAAATGAAATAGACATGGGAATGATTTCTCTGTTGTTATCATTTATTCACAGTTGGAATATTAATATAAGTTTTTCAAGATATCAATTGACAAAGCAAAGAAATACACCGTGCTTTATAGACACTTTGGGATAAAAAAAATTGAAACACTAAGAACTGAGATGTACATCTGTTCACAAATTCAATTGGTACTCACTCAACTTCATTAAAGTGCCAAAAAAAGGGCGATAATTATTGCCCCATATAAAAAAAGATATTGAGAGGCATATCCTGTTGTTTTAATCCATCTATCGATATATTTTTGGAGCTATTTTCTCTCTCATTGACTGTCAATGAATGAATGCTACACATAATATCAATCATTTAGAATTGTCGTCTTTGAGTTTTTGGGCCAAAAGTATATGTAGTAGAATGTGTAGTTTAAATCTAATGTTTATTATTTTTACATTAATAATTCTTTTATAATTTTTCTAATGGTATTAGCTTCAAGGGTATGCTATCGAATACTATGAATTGTTATCATCCCTTGATATTCGATGACATCCTCTTCTTAGTTTAGTAGTAGTAGAGCCATAATTCCCAAAAGAGATTTACTACCAATTTTGGAAAGTGTCTTTACGATATTGCAATTGAACGCTAAAAATTTGGATATAAAAAGAAATAGCAAAGCCACTTTTGTAACTCAGTTATTGCTATTCTTCTCTTAACATACAGTTTAAAGTATTTTTATTTTTTGGGTGTTGGCTGCTATTCGCGCATTGGGCATATCAGCCACCCTATGAGAACTTTTGTAAAATAAATGAGAATAAAAATAGAAACACTTCAAATACATAAGTGAAAAAATAATGCAAAGAGAAATGAAACAAAATGATAGAGAAATACAAAACCTCACGAGGGAAAAATGAGAAAATGAGAAATGATGGTAAGATAAGAATTATGAATAAACATCCAAAAGGCCGTAAAGTCAGCAAAGAAACCAGGACACCAAAAAGATAACCGTCATCCTGTGGTGATTCGAAATCCAACGAGGGATACTTAGAGCAACTCGGACAATCCTGAGAATATATGTAACAACTACATTAGCAGCTTCTGGCTTTGCTAAACGGGCTAAGAATAGTTGGTAGAGGAGAGATCAGAGGAAAAGTGAGGATACAGCGTCTGTTGCTGAAGGAGTCTTTGCACTCTATGGCAGTGTTGGCGTTGCCGCTCAACACACCCATCAGCAGCCTCAATGAGCAAGCTACCAGCTGATGGCTCTACCTTAAAGTCTCGAGTAGACGTGGCTCAATCAATGGCTTGCAGCAGTATTGACAAAATGGGCCAGAGATCTCGCCATTTAACAAAAGACTTAGCTGTATTCAGCAAAAGAATTAGACAATAATCAATTGGATGAACGTCTTGTGGTGGGGCAAGAACTAGGAAGAAAAAGAACATGGAACGTTGATGATCAACAAATGTGCAAGTGAGAAAGTGGTCCTGATTGGCAGATGTGTGGCCACATTAGCAAGAAACCGAAGGTGTTGGTGGTAACCAAGCAATCCTCCATTTTAGTAGACGATGTCTTTCTTTGCGCGTGCACGGTAGTAGAAGAATTGAATCCCAAACAGGTCTATAGAGTCCACGGGCTACCGTCACCAGCGGATTCTTGCCACGTACTAGACTAGTAATTTCACTTTGAAGACGTTCAAGATAAGCTACTTTTAATGAATATTTAGGAGGGTTGTGAGCCCGTCCTATTCTTTGAGCATTTTGCCAGAGTACATTGCCACGTAGCTTAATCCATCTGGCTTTACTCTGGGGTACTTCAAGCTGCGGGACAAGGCACCAGAGGAGGGTGTCTTCAGGAAGGGTAGCTGTGCGTTCAACAAATTTGGCTTGCAGATAAAGGAAACGAGAGTATATCTTAGGGAGGGCGGCTAATTGGGCAACCTGGATCGTTCCAAACCTAGCAGTAGCAGATCTAGCAAGACAAAGTCTCAGACAAGCAGACTGACAGATTTGTAGTGGGTAGATGCTTAGTCTATTGACATTACAAATAGCCAACCCATACTCAAGGATAGGCCAAACAAAAACAGTATACGCTCTTAGGGCTGCTGTAATCCCAAAGCCATACATGTTTACACCCATTCCGCTCAGCTTTTGCATTACTGCAATTGCCTTGACTTGTGAGTGTGAGAACAGTGCGTCTTGGTTAATACCTTGACGTGAAAATGGGATACCAAGGTACTTGAAAGTATCACAGGTTGGAAGCTCGTTGCCATAGAGATAAAACGGCACATTGGCCGGGACATTGAGTACTTCACATTTGGAGGAACTTCATTTGTAACCAAGGAGGGTCGAGTGAATTTCGGCAAGTGCCAGCATTTGATGTATATCTTCTGGGCAGCCCATAAGAGCTACATCATCAGCATACAACAAACAATTCACAGGAGCCCAGGTTACCTTAAGACACCACGACTTGAAAGAATTTTCTACTCTATTACCACTTCAACCTTTCATTGTTTAAACATTACATTTCCGGTAGACTCTAAATGGATACATAAACCCTATACTAAGTCTACATGACTGTTGAGGCACACAATGCAATGCAATTTTTTTTTCTTTTTCTTTTTTTTTAGAAAAAAGTTCTATGAAAATCATTAACAGCCAGAAAGTTGAAAGTTGAACACAAAGTGAATTTTCAGAGTGTAACTTTTTCAAAGGCACCACATAAACAAAATAATATGATAGCGTATTGCCTACACACCTAAAGATGTTTGGGATATATAAAGAAAGCCACGGACAATAATATCACACTTTCTATAATTGGATAATATGTTTGAAAAGGCCTTTTCGCTGTGTAAATAGGATATTTCAAACTATATCTGCCTATTTTAGCAGTGATGATTGACTTTGCAATTAAACGCTATAAGATTGGATATAAAAAGAAGAAATGAAGCTAGTATTACAGCTCAATCACTGAATTAGCTCTATTAATCATTGCTCAAAGCAAATTCACTGATGTGAAGAACATTATAGTTATTCATTGACGCAATATCCATAATCACTTGAGCAACTATGTCATTTTAACTGGTGGGAACAATACTAATTAGTGAGAACAATATATTGTTTCTAATACCATCCTTTAAGCTCAAGACATAAAGTGTGTAAATTGTCTGACTTGATTAATTTTAGGAAAGAAGAGGCTAGACTGTAATACATCACCAGAACAGAGAGAAAGACGTTATTTGTTTTGACTATCTCCTATTTTTGTTATTTCCTACACTGTACATACAACTCAACACCCAAGTACTCGTCAAGATGAGCATAACTGAGTAAGGCAATGTACTATTTTTAACAAAGAGAAACAATAGAGGGAAGTGATAGACACCACTAAAGGCTATTCTAGTGATAAAAAGGTAAGCAGTGTCTTCATCTGGGCTTGAGCTTATTGTAGATTACAATACACTCATTCTATTGTTGTTAAGCAAGCAAAGACTCCTTTAAAGTCAGTCTCAAATGGTCTTCTATACTATCAACAGTGTCTAGGGTATACTCCTGAGCATATCTATCTATCTCCCAAGAATAGATCACAAGGCTTTTAGTGTGTAGATTCTATTTCTATGAGGGAACACACTTATGCAGTAGCTATATTATTATTATAAACACTATATTATATTCATAAGCAATATTCTTATTTATTTATTAATAATACAATTTAATAGTGAGATATTCTACAAAAAGAAACAATAAATTGGATACTTCCAGGCCTTTGATTTTTTTTTTAAAAAAAAAACTAAGTCTATATAAAAAGAAGGTACTCAGACCATTTATCAGGACAATTATACTATCTATTAATAGCCAAAAAATCTTTGAGTGTGTAGTAAATCTTTGTAATTAGTACTAAATATTATAATGTCTTTATACAGATATTCATTGTACTGTATTTTAATAAATTTTATATAATGAGGAAAAACTAATGGTAGTTTCTAATAAATAAGAATAGTAATTCCATACCTAATATTAATTGTATTATTAGATTATATAATCTTTATTTATAGTCTTTTAGCTATCATTTATAATACAAAGAATTACTTTCTACCTTTATTGAAGGTTTAGACTCTACATATAAAGAATACATAAGGTTATAATAATATCAATATTAGCTATGAAAAATTGTCATTGATTTTTCCTTTGTTTTAAATAGTATGCGTGTGTAATTCAATAATGCTACTTTACCTAGAACGATAGGTCCCTATCATGAGCCCTTTTTTTCCCTCAAAAAATAAGTCAGTGAATGATTTCTCTACTGAAATAGTAATAGGAGAATCCATTTATTCATTGTTTTGAACAAGAAAATGTAAATTATTGACCAAAACATTAAAATAATCCTATTCTTGCTTAAAGTTTTATTTCTATGAAACCTGTCACTGTCACAAAATACTAAGAATACTAAACAGGTGAAATAGATTACTCTACGGAGGCTCTTTTGATGGGTAAAAGATATTTTAGAGTTTTGTACTCTTGTAACTATTATGAGAATATTCGATATTGAAGTTTATCATAGATTGCCACAACCTTACCATATAATACTTTTGTCTGAACTTTCTAATCTCTTATTCAATAAAGGGATTTTCATTTACACCAAATTTAACAGACACGTACAGAACAAGGTGTCTATATTATGACACACTAGTTTGGACTCCCTTTTTTCTATGTATTTTCTCATGTATTATTTTTCTGTTTTAATATATTTGATACCGGTCATATCTCTATCTAGAGCACAAAGTTAATCCTTTGACCCACATGTTTAGTGACCAACATTTGCTTTATATTATTGAGCATCACTATTATATTATTTACACTTATTCCCATATAGCATCCTGCTCACTCATTGATAAAGTTTAATAAATGGGGGGAGGACTCCAGAGTGTAGTAGATCGGTTATGAGCAGATGATTCTGATTCCCTTTCATTCATTCTTTTATTTTTTTATTTAAAAGAAAAATCAGATGTATAATAAGAAATAAATAAATATAATTCATAGGGAATCAAGTATACCGAATCAAGTCTTTTGATGATCATTGTATATCAATGAATGTAGTATAAGATGTGGATGATTTAGAACACAATCAAATTTAAGTATAATAGAGTGGCTATGTGCACTCTACTGAATCCCCAATCACCACTCCTGATATAAAAAACATTACAATAGTATTGTGCCAACCTTCACATTGATCTATTACTAGATTTTGACATCTTTCTGGATTATTTGCCTGAGATGAGCTGAATAAAATATATTTAACCATGATGGACTCACGGGCTTTAGACTGACTGTTTTATGGCAAAGTGTCTATTTTTACACTGCAGAAGAAATAAAGATCACTGACATGTTGGATAAATTTAAGAGGGTTAATAGTAAGATAAGGTTTGATGGGCACAGGTAATTAAGCAATTTTAAACAAACAATGTTTATTTTATTCATTATAAGGTTATCTCTATAGCTTGTTGAGAAACGGAGCCACAAGACGTCCAACCCCTTGTATATTATTAATTTCTTGGACACTTAGCTGAGAGTCAAAGTATTTTTTTACAGATGTACTTACATTTTGCTTTACTCTAGTAGATTATACATTAGGTTTTATTCTAAAATTAGACAATTATAGAAACGAGTGAGACGATTTAAAGATTAAGATTAGATGATTGTGAATATGTTATATATAGACATTGTCCATAGTAGAATTAGATATTGTAACATATTTTGCATGACAGAATCCAAAATCTAAATAATAGTAATAATAGTAATAATAGTAATAATAAAGAATACATTCTATCACTTTTTAGATAGCTTGTCTGTACCTTGGTCTGCCTTCAGCCATTTCAACTTTAGAGTGTATTGATTAATTTATATTTGAATAACTCATGCATAGAAAAGACTATAGTATTGACAATATGAACAAGATATTAAGAAATAAGTAGATAATCAGATCTCCAGCCAACATCACATAAAGATGTCTTGATGATTATTACTCGAGTAAGATTAGCGTCTAAAGAACATGCTAAAATCTCCTAATAAAAATCAAATATATGTATCAGCTTCCAGAAAGAAATATAAACACCCTGTATTTTTTTTACTTGCTTGAATATGTGGTAATACAGTTTGTGTTTGAGATTCATGTATCAATCCTACTCTAGTAATAATCATCAAGACATCTTTATGTGATGTTGGCTGGAGATCTGATTATCTACTTATTTCTTAATATCTTGTTCATATTGTCAATACTATAGTCTTTTCTATGCATGAGTTATTCAAATATAAATTAATCAATACACTCTAAAGTTGAAATGGCTGAAGGCAGACCAAGGTACAGACAAGCTATCTAAAAAGTGATAGAATGTATTCTTTATTATTACTATTATTACTATTATTACTATTATTTAGATTTTGGATTCTGTCATGCAAAATATGTTACAATATCTAATTCTACTATGGACAATGTCTATATATAACATATTCACAATCATCTAATCTTAGAGTGAAACTCTGTACTCAGACTCTTCTTATGTTGATCACACGTAGATCTATTGTAAGGGTTTCATGAAGGTCTTGGTGTTCTCTAGTTTCTTTATGTTTTATTTTTATTATTGTAGATCAAAGGTTATAATTTGTAGAAATATCTACTATGATTTCTGCTGAATGTTTATTTCAGAGACTCTGTGTGTACACTTGTATTTAGTATACTTAATAAAGTCTTAGAGAAACACTAGGCTATATAAGGATATACTCTTTTATGAATAGCATTTGTGAAGTCATATATTTGAAAGATACTTTTATTCTATATCTTTCTATACTCTCTATACTCTTAGTATTCATAGTACCGAGATAAGATCTAGATAAGAAGATTATATGTAACTTTTTTTTTAATAATCATTATAAATAAATGAAAAAGTAATACCAGTATGAACAATGCCAGAAAATTAATATATTTTATAATAAATACGTATATATTTTGGTTTATTTTACTAAAGTATTTATCTTGTTTTGACTACTTTAGAAATACTAGAACTTAAACAGTGAAAAAAAATTTGACCATTTTCTGTTGAATCACATTACAGATTATAAAATAACAAGAGATTTGTCCGTGGCCTTTGTAGATATCTGTTGATTTAAATACAATATATCCATGTTATTGAAATAGAGTAACATTCAACAACCGTCTAAGCAAAGACATAAAAGAAAGTTTTGGAGAAGTAAAAAATATTTAAGGAAAATGAATAATAAAAGGGTAGAGAACAGATGACAAAAATAAGTCAAAAGGGCAGAAAACAGAGTCATCATTGTAAATGTCTAACTTCTAAGATGTAGATAAAGGGAGGTTTATAAAATAAGATATCTCAAAACCAGTGAGGGGTCAAACTCGAGTTAGAAGATGATAGAAAAGAATGAAAATACAGGCAACAATCTATGTCTATTGATTCATTGTATACCACTAAGAAGGTGATATACAACCACAAGGATCTTACTGGATCCGCACAAGTACTATATTCATTGGTTGGTGTAACAGTTGGTGTAAATGAAATGTACTATAAAGTAAGCATAAACAGAAATTTTACCAATATTTTATTATTTTATTATCAATGTTTATTATACCCTGAAAATTGTTTTACTCAATGAAGGAACACATTTTATTTTTTAAGGGAGTAAAGAAAGGGAGCAATCAAGTGAGGTGGGAGTAAGGCTACCATAACATGACATCTGGTGTCACCTCCGGCTTGAGTTCCGTTACTATGGTTGTGATGATAGCAATTGTGATTCATTATCCAATAATTCATAACAAAATGTGTAATAACAAAACTGAGATTTCTCAAATGTATTTAATGTAATTATTCATGATAGTTGTCTATAGAGTAGTGGTATACTCTATCCTTTTCTCTATCCTCTTTCTAAATCAACTTACATCCAAACAAATATATCTTAAAGTGAATGTTTATAGATAAAAAAAAGTGCATCTTTACTTGGAATCTGCA
Source organism: Spinellus fusiger (assembly GCA_025094145.1). Taxonomy (NCBI): domain Eukaryota; kingdom Fungi; phylum Mucoromycota; class Mucoromycetes; order Mucorales; family Phycomycetaceae; genus Spinellus; species Spinellus fusiger. The sequence continues at coordinate 106,730 of JALLLS010000033.1, read as the reverse complement.
CTACAGCATTCCATCACGATGTTTATGAAAATTATACCAACAAATTCTTCTTACTAAATTGAATTATTGACGCTTCATCCTATCTTTTAGATGATCTTATTGAATTTAGGACGTTACCCGGTTTGGAATTCAGAACATAGATGTGTATGGATGTATGTTTTTTTTGTATCTATGATTGGATTACGTTGATCTGTTTTTTTAATCTACTTATTATCCATTATGAATATTTCTGTAAAGATATCAAAAAGATTTAATATTATTTTCTCATTATATGCACAATACAAATAGAATATTAATCTTCATGGGGTCATCTGATACGGAAAAAATCCTCTTCTTTGAAACCTCCTTGTTAAATGCTTATTACTCTTTATCATTCATATGTACGAGTAAATGTGGATGGGCGTATCCAAGACAGTATTTTTTGTTCAATGAGTTATATTCAATGTATGACATTGTATTCTCCTTTTCCAGAATGACATAAAATGCAAAATATCCAATTTAAATAGCATAGATGCTATTGCCCTTCAATAGCATTATCCCCCTTTTCTTTTTACTTTATTGACTTGTATCTGTAGGAGACATGTGTTTATCAAAATAAATGATAAATAAAATACTTGTAGTTTTTATATATCTCCCTTTCTGCTAATACCTAATTCATTCCTGATGATTTCTTCTCATATATACAAAAATGATGACTGTCAATGGTAACAGAGGTGTTATTGAGAATAGAGTCATCACCCTAGTATCATTATTTCTGCAGTAATAATAAAAAATGTTTTTGATTGTTTTCCAATTCCAAATAAAGAGTGTATATAAGTATATATAGACATACCCCTTGCTTTATTATTATTTTTTGGCGCCAAAATAAAAGTGTATTACTTCATCAGCAAAAGTCTTCATAATCATCAGGTGTTTGTACCCATGTATGGAAACATTGATCCAGTAAACACGTCTTTGCTTGTTGGTACGTAGCAGCGTGTTGCTTCCATTCCCTATACGTATATTCTGCTTCCTTTTGATTGAGTGGTCTTTTTATTTGTTTGTATAAAAAGTAATTGTAATCATAATTGTAATAATATCAACTAGATTAGAAATCTCTTACGGTAAAAATTATAATTTACCTAATGAGCGCCAACACCTCTTGGAATTTTTGAAACAAAGTCAGTTTGCAAATGGATGGCCTGCAGGTGAACAGAGTTAATGACAATAACAATGAGCTAGATATAAAAGAAAAAATACAAATGTATATGAAAGAGAACAAGGGGAATAAGAGGAGAAGGCTAAGAAAAAAGGAGAAAGGAGATGAAAGACATAATAGAGTAATAAATTATTTATTTCAGCAGTTATCAAATGAAGACGATAGACTTGCCTTGTTTTTGGATTAGTTGGTTTGCCTTTTGGAGTGCCTTGCTTTCTTCCATGTACAATCACCTCTGATCTAGACATTCCTGTAACCCACATTATGGCTACATTTTATGCAGCAATCTTGTGTGAGATCAAACAGATGGAAACAAAGATAGTTGCATATATATGTATATGTATATGTATAGATGTGTGCATAGATACACACTCATAGATACATAGATACATATATACATACATACATACATACATACATACATACATACATACATACATACATACATACATACATACATACATACATAAATACATACATAAATACATACATACATACATACATACATAAATACATACATAAATACATACATACATACATACATACACATATATATGTATAAAAAAGGAGAAAAAGAAAGTAAAGAGGAAAAGGCTGTGTGCACGAGACAGAGGTGTGCATGGACTCAAACAAACATAATAAAAACAGCAAAGAATTCCATTTACCTGATCCACTAGAGACTATTGTTTCATAATTTGCTGATGATCCTAATAAAACTTTTGATGACTCAAATGTTCTCTCTGTTGACGATATTATGGGTTGGTGAACAGCATATGAATGAGGCAGACCTGTTCACAAGCAATGAGCATAATGAAAAATAGTCACTGTATCGAGATATAATTATTCTTTTTTTTTGTTTGCCCTCTCTATTTCATCCTGTTTATCCTTTATCCCTGTATGTTAATCTTACCATAAAGTGTTTCTAATCTGGCATAAAGAGCCCTTTCGAGTGATGCCCTTTCAAACATATCACCTACTACCACTGAGCTCAAATACAACGGATCAAAGATATGAGAAAGCAACGCCGATTGTAATCCAAGCACATTCCAACGAGCGATCTTATCGCTATGTCAATATAAGTCCCAACACTAAGCAAGCCATGATTGACACCCTCCATTTATGTTACCTGCAAGACATAGACAGGGTTGGTTCCGAGTCAACTCGACCTAAACAGGTAAATAAGAGAGGAGTTAGATGACAAGGAGAATAAAAAAATAAAGATTAAGGCTTTTAGTACATGAAAAAAAGAATGGTGATAATAATAGTAATAATAACAATAGTAATAACAATAGTAATAACAATAGTAATAACAATAGTAATAACAATAGTAATAACAATAATAATAACAATAGTAATAACAATAATAACAATAATAACAATAATAACAATAATAACAATAATAACAATAATAACAATAGAATCCTTACCTGGTTTTGTTCGGAGTATACCCAGATGATCGAACCCATAGCGACCCCTTCGTACCATGGCCTGTGTAGGTGCAGGTGCAGGTGCAGCTGAATCTTCATCTACTCTTTTGTATCTCTTATTGGCATACATATTCTCTGATAGACATTGGTCTTGTTGACTCGATGCTGTGCGTTTAGTACCCGCTAGAAATGAGTTAAGAGAGTTCTGTGTTTGAGATTCTGCTAACATCGACATGGAAGCATCACCACCTACATTAAGTTTTGTTACAAAGAATAAACGAATAAGTATGTACAGCATCATCAGTGACTCTTCTTTAAAAAGAATCAAACAGAATACTTGCATGGAGATTGACTTATGTAAAGATGAAGAGTATGACAAGGACTTAGCTGTAACAGTCCTTTGTCTGCTAAACAGAAAAGACTGTCTGGAGGTAGTTCATTCTCTTTGTTTTTGTAAATATAATCTGCTTGTTCTAGTGCATATCTATATATATATATATATATAAGTGGATGATATAAACATAAACACAATAATGCTTATGATAGAAAGCACACATTCTTACTTTAGGAAGCCTCTCCGAGCAATGATCTCCGCATGATTATCATTGACAAGTTCTCCAGTCTTGCAGAGTTTGCTGTAGGGTAAACATTTGAGTCCTGTACTGCATTTACATTTCGGTGTTACTTTTGTATCTTAGAATGGCATGAGAATTAAGTGAAGAAGAGGAAGATGCTATAGGATAGAAAGAGATAATAATAATAATGAAATCCATAATACTTTTTTTTCTTCTTATTGTTCTCTTTATCTTCCCAATAATAAATGGATAGATAAATAAATGAAATAATAAATGAAATAATAAATGAAATAATAAATGAAATAATAAATGAAATAATAAATGAAATAGATAGCTTGCTTTACCCTAATGCAATGACTTTGATAAAATAATCATCATTGGAGGCTGTACAAAGACTTTAGCAATTGAAATATACAGCAGCTTATAGAGTGTTTAAATAGAATATATATCTCTAAGAGAACTGAGCTTTTATTTAACCTACGAGTATAGACAGATAAAATACAAGCAAGCACTGTCCATTCTGCCTTGTTTTTATGAATAATGGGCTTTCCTTGCCTTTGTAACTGCTGATAACATTTCAAACTTTCAGTAGCAAGCAGATTTGATAAATCTGGAATAGACTGCCAATCCCCCTTGTAAGGACTGCCTTTAGTGCTCATACTACTAATAATAATAATAATAATAATAATGTATAACTACACTTCAAGGAAAGGAAAAATATAGAAAAAAAAGGGGGAGGGGGAGAGAGAAAGAGATAAAAAATATATAGAAAAATACAAAGGGAAAAGGGAGACTGTAAAAATATCAAGTCACTTAATATTCATTTGTTGTCAAGGTAACCCTAACATAGAATCTAAATAGAATCTAAACAAGGCCTTGGGTGCGGAATGATGTGCGAGATGAGGAGACTCTTTTTTTTGTTTTTTTTTTTGTTTTTTTTGTTTTTTTTGTTTTGTTTTGTTTTGTTTAGTTTAGTATAGTTTATTATTTCTATTTATGACATATAATGGGGGGAGGTAGAAAATAGAAGGGGGGAGGAGGGGGGAGGAGGGGGGAGGAGAGAAAGAAAGAGAGAAAAGGAATAATGATAATAAAAACAAAGAAGGATTTTGGGGGAGAAGCAAAGAAGAGGAGAAAGAAATATAAAGTGTAAGTGCGTTTGTAGATGTGTGTTGGTGTAGGCGTGTGTGTGTGTGTGTGTGTGTGTGTAAAAAAGACGAATTTCCATTTGGAACGCTAATGAAAAATGTAAAGGGGCGGGTGTTTGAATCCTAAAGCGGGTCCGTGTTACTTTAGGAGGGCACCCAACAAGGTATAAGCAGTGGAACAATGATGAAAAAAGTTCCGATTTATTTTGCCTTGATATAACACACTTGTCTATCTTTTTTATTTTTATTTTTTTGCCCTTTGAAAAATAATAATAAAAAATAATTACATTTGTTCTTCTTTCTCTTTCTTTCTCTCCTCTTTGTTTCTTTTTCTTCCTCTGTTATTCTCTGCTGAAATTGTGATTGTTATTCTATTTTTGTATATATATGTGTGTGTGTGTATATGAGTTGATAAAAAAAAAGCGATTTTTTTTTCTTTTTCTTTTCTAAGCAATTTATCTGTCTTTGTCTTTTTTTTTTCTTTCTTCTTTGTTTTTTTGATTATTATTTGTTAGTTATCACCTATCACCTGCCACTTGCTTCCTGCTGATCCACCTGTCTCTTGTTTTTTTCATATTTTTTATATTTAAAAAAAAAGGCCAATTCACACCCCTACATTACAATACAAAGACAACAGGCACTTCTTCATTATCCATGCCACCCTGCACCAAAGGCCCAATGTACCCAGCCTCTGTCTCGCTTCTTTCATGCACAAACACCACACAACTCGCTGATTTTTGTTCATTTATTGTCCCCAACATATGGGCAGGATCCCTTAAATCACCCATTCTACCAAAAAGACAGGGTGCTTTCAAGTTCTTTTGTCAAAAGATTATTAAAGCAACTCAAATATCATGTGCATGCATTGTACTAGCACTCTACTATGTGTATCGCCTTCGATCAGCCTATCCATGCGTACAGGGCTCAATTGGCTCTGAAGTACGACTCTTTACCACTGCTCTTGTTCTTGCCAATAAATATCTCGATGACAATACATTCACTAACAAGGTAACATCATCACTCACTACAAAAAAGAGGGTATCTGTGAGAGGAGGGAGGGAGAGAGGGAGAACACACATCCACTCTAGCACCAGAATGACTTATCTTGCTGTATGTGTACCTTAGACTTGGTCAGATGTATCCAACATTCCAGTTCACGAGCTGAATATAATGGAAGTCGAATTTCTTGCTGCACTTAATTATCGTATTCATGTCCATCACCTGCAATTCTTTTCTTGGGCTGAACAATGCCAACAATGGATGTCATTATCACAGCTGGCTCGACCGGTCAAAATGCCGACACGCTTAACCCACCTTAAGCCAGTGATTGCACCACGCTGCCCCTCTCTCTCCCACCACCTGCCATTGTCCCTGTCACTACCTATCCTCCCGTCAAGTTTAAAGCGGGCGGCTCATCAAGCCACAATGGCAGCAGACACATGCTATTATCCTGAACAACCTGCAAAACGACTGCATCTGCAGTACACCCCACCCTCTGAGACAAATAGCCGGCCTCATACTCCTCTTTACACTCCACCTGCCGCCCATGTCCACTCACACTCACAATTGCACTCACAGCTACATTCACACTCTATTTATTCTATTTCATCGTGTTCAAACGTCAATGCATTGTCAGCACCCTGCGATCCACTATGGAAACCCATCTTGAGCTGGTCCTCATCCTCTTCTGCCCTTGCATCACGTCACATTTCTACATCAACAACATCTTTACCTTCTCTCTCCTTTCCTAATGACTCATCTGTGGCATCCACAATTGCACCCACTGCTGCTGCCGTAGCCATGTCAACAAGCCATTCTGCTATGCTCTGTGCTAGAGTACAGTGTCTGGAGATTGAATAATTATTCTATTAATGATAATACTAATTTTATATAGTCCCTTTTATACATATAAGAGAAAGAAACAATAATGTACATAATTCACATAAATAGTATATCCACTTGTGTGCACTGTAAAATAAATAAGTTGGTTGTTCTTGTTTCAACTCATAGAAATGGATGAATAGACACTGAAAACCACAAATGTATGTGTAGAGAACATGCAAGACCAAGTGCTAATGATGGGCGAGCTATTTTAGAATCAGTCTCTGTAGTGGTAGTGGTCTTTGCAATGGTCTTTGTCGTATCAATTCACACCTATTCACCTATTATTCCATGTCAATCGATGCCCTTTTATTGTAGCCTACACCAGCATCTGAACACTCATCTATTAATGCAGTATAGGGTCATTACAACAGATACTTTGTTATTCAATAAAAGAAAATACATCAACACACTAGCATAACAGTAAACCCTATGAATTGAGATAGAATCCTACTGCTATTGGTAATAGTGTTATAAAACAAACTATTTTTTCCCTTCATACCAGCAAAATAAAAAGTAATGATTGAAATTCCTTGCATTAAAAATTAACATGTCATCTATGATTTCAAGTCATCATCAACATTTCTACTAAGAAATGAACTCCCTCATGTAGAAGCTATATAAATCATTTGTTTTAAAATGATCCAATGTCTCTTTATCTCCTTCTCTCACCAACACAGCCTTCTTTGTATATTAAAAATAACAACCTCAGTCAAGAATGTCTGTATAAGATGGCAATGCAAGTTCTGTTGTTATCACTGTTCTATTTATATATACTCTTATACAAAGGCACGGGCATCCATAGGTAGCCCAAGCATTGCTTCATGTCATGGGAGCATAGACCTACTCTAGTCTAGGTAGAATCCACTGGATACACACTCTAGGCATTGATTCAACAGGATGCCATGTGAAGAGTCTGGGTGGGTAGGATCAAAACTCCTACATTGAAAGGTAAAGCATTCTCTCGTTAGCATTTTACGACAAGCAGCGCATTCTGTAAAATAATAAGGGCTGAGCTGCACTATAGCATTTTAGACCAGGAGTGAAATCTGCATCTACTCTATGAATGAAAATATACATTGCTAAAGGATGTGCCCACAAAACCAGTCCAAGCATTGAATGCAATGCCGCACTCAATAAACCATATTCTCCATTGCCACCTGATATCCCTCTTCATGTTAGGACAAAGACCCTCTACAACGACAGAAATAGAACCCTTCACTCGAACTCCATTCTCTCATTGAACATAAAAGGCAGGAGCATGCATCATTTGATGAAAGATGTTTTACAAGGCGAGGAGTAGTAAACATAGACACACAAAGAAACAAAGAAAGAAAAAAAAAGAAAAAGAAAAGAGGGGTGACAATGATCGTAGTTGTAAAAACCAGAATCAAAAAGAATACGCGCATATCAGTGGGTTTTATCACTCTTTTTCTACCCATCCTATTCTATGGAGGGCAGGGTCATTAAGCTACGGATATGAACAAGTGGTTCATGTCCCCCTTCCTCCATTGATTAGTGTTCCTTGTTCCTTTCTCCTCTTTATTTCGCTCTAGTTGTAACAGCAATTAGAATCAACTGGTGACTGTAGGCAATTAACAAGGGTATGTGTTAAGCACGTGATTGATCTTTGAAAGAAGATAGTTCTGTATTACATGTTGAACCAAGAAAAGTACTTCTTACTCTCCATCTTTTGGTGTTTTGCCCTACATTAAGCATGAAAAAAATATTTGTTTATCGAGATTTCACTTTGCTGAGAAATAAAATAAACATAATACCTTAATTTACTGAATAGTAATATTAGACTGTAACATTGCTGTCTTGTAATATTCATGTAAATAAACAAACAAAAGTGTATTTGTAATTACAAGTGTATTTTTATTTGTATTTTTATTTGTACTTGTGTTTGCCTTTACACTTGTATGTACATGTACATGTACATCTGTATTCTATTATAAAGAAGAAAAGAATAAGAATAAAAAAAATCAGTCTACATTTTAGGAGAGTAAATGAATACCATCCTATTATTCTCTGATACTCTTGTTCCAAATAGTAAATACAGAATCATGGCACAAGGTTTTTTTTTTAAAATAAATAAATAAATAAATAAATGCTACGCTTATAATTACTGTGCACTGTACTTGGCATAATGGATTCAATTCCATTATGCTCAAAACACAATGATGAAATTGAGTCCAAGCAAGAGGGACACCCACTAATGTTGGTAGACATGTTACGAGTGCCTAGAGTTTAATTAGATTGAGTGTAGCTCACTTTGGCTATAGAGTGGTGTCTGTAGGAGAAGCAAAATAAAATAAAATAAAAACATGGTAACTATAGTAAAAGTGGCCTACAGGTGCTATCAAAGTATCATGGATAAGAAAGAAAGACCACCAATAAAGACCAACCACAAATAGGAATCTTATGAATTCTATTTCTCCTAGAATAGGTACACTAAGTATCATTTCATCTTCTTTTTGATAGTCTTTAGTTTATACTCTAGAGTATAAAAGTACCAATGAAGATGACTTCTTCCTCATATGTAATACAGATTCCGATACACAGTCTGTTAAAAGCAGACAGTGTAAAGCAGAATGACTATATTTAAACCCTATCTAAGCTATAGTTTATTATTTTACCTATTAAATGAAGATCAATAGCTTGAGAATGAAAAACTTATATCGACTAAAGAAGGAAGAAAACGATTTTTTGGTAATACTCATCGTATTTTAGTAATGATAGTGTCGTGTAGTTTTCAATTTATAATACTTCTCCTCTTGTTATGCTGATGAATTCGATATAAATGACTCGTTTATCAATTAAATTAGCAGAACATTGATCATTTCATAAATGTCCTCGATGGTAGCACATCATTCTGATGATGGAAAAAGCTGGCATAGAATTATGAAAAATAAAATAAAGTCTGTCTTTTATCTTTCTACTTTATGAGAGAGAGAGAGAGAGAACACTCTGCACAAATGTGGATATAAATATAAAGGCGTTGGTTTTTATTATGCTTTGGCAGTGTTTCTTTATGCATATATGCTGATAATGGTAGTTGTAATAACCCACTTTACCAATACATTGACCCATGTCTTGATGTTTTATTTCTAATAACTTTTACTTATCATAGTTCTTATCTTAGTTCCTATGAGTAAAGTGACTATCCGCTTGTTTAACTTGAGAAACGATGTTTGTGGCTATAGTGTGACTGGCGATGTCTAGAAGGAGAGCGAGAAAGAGAGCGAGAACGAGAGCGAGAATAAGGGCGGGAGGACCGATACTGTCCTTGGCGACTAGAGGAGGAGCGTGAAGAGGAACTTGATCCATGATAACGAAAAGGACGCCTGTCTGGGGATCTTGCAGAAGAGGAGTGGCGTGTAGAAGGCTCTAATCGTCTATAGTCTCTAGAGAGATCTCTTCTTTCTTCGCGTGTTCTATCCTGTGTCTGTCGATGGTTTGTCTCCATCTTTTCTATAGTCTCTGTCTTTGTTGATTCATCTTGTAATATATCATTCCAGGCACTCCATCGACCATTGTCTTCATCGTCCTCCTCGTCTTCTTCTTCTTCATTGTCTTCTCCACTGTCCTTTTCTTTCTTTTCGTCGTCTTTTGTCTCTTTCATTGACATCTTGTGTACATTTGGTTCTGTCTTTTTGGTCTTTCTGCGTCCAAATTCATCCCACTCTTCATCCTCTTGTCTTGAACGGTACTCTACAACAGGATCTCTTTCCATAAATCCTCCTCCTGCACCTTCTCTCCGTGAAGGGGAGTTCTCTGCACCAGGTTTAGTTGTAGAACACTGGTTGCATTCTTCGCGCCTTGACCAGTTAATATTTCCACATCTTTCATGGATCCAATAGGATAAACAGAAGAATTGAGTAAGCTGATCTGATGTACAGTAGAAGATTTATGCAAAAATATAACTTACAGAGGGCATTTCCAATCATGTTGGGAAAAGAGACCCTGTAGTATAAATATAAACAAGTCAATACACAAGGGTCTCTTTTGTATATCTCCATTCTTTCTCTCTTTCTTTCTTCTTTGCCTTGTACTTTGTAGCTCCCGATTTACCGATATTCATTTCATAACCTTCTCTTCGTGACATTTGCTTTCTAAACTTGCACTCTTCAAGTTGTCTTTGTGCAAAACAGTACACTTGTTCAAAAGAGAAGAATAAAAACAATAATAACAGTCACACATTATCACATGAACAAGATCAAGACAAAAAAGACGTCTTTTGCTCTCTTGCTCTCTCCCTCTCTTTTGTTAAGTACTATGTGTTTTGTTCTTTATAAATATATATTTATTCAGTCCAGGAAGAGTGACATTGCCACCAGTGTCCATATAAATAATAGAAACAGACTAATTCATTAGATTTGTATAATATTTTGTTTTTTAATATGAAAAGGGGAGAGTGAGTCATTGTACAAGTTCAGTTGGGTGGTGGATATAGTACTCTACGCGATCCATAAATGCCGCTACCTTTTTATCCTTCAAAATAGCACCTGTCTTATCATTGGCCTGAAGCTTCAATTCAACCTTGTAAGTGTATTTTGCTGGTTGTTGAGTGATATCCAGAGGCATGGCACCTGCCTTCCAATGAACAGTGCGTGGGGTGGGTTTACGCACTTCTCCCAAATATTCAATCACATCCAGCAGGGTGTCTTTCTTCTGCTGACTCTTCTCAATGTCAATACGCTGGCTAGGGCTAACATGCAGAACGTAGGGCTTTGCTGTTTCTTCTCTATCATAAATGAAATCATAGACAGGAGGTGCGAGATGGAGGACTCTAATAATAACAGTAATAGTAATAATAAACAGTGGTGAGCCAGTAGAGCCCTACAGATCCATCGATAGAACTGTGGTGTGCCGTATTATGTTACCTGAATTCACCACCCTTGTAGTTATCACGGGGAGAGGAAACCGAGGGAGACACTGCAATAACAGAGCGACCCGTAGGGCTGACTACTTTGTTGGTGACATCGTACAAGGCACGAGCAGCAGCCTTCTCAACCAACTCATCTACACTGACATGGGTGTTGTGTTGTTCTGTAAAGAAAGTTATGCTCTTGTCACCCTCCATTCTATCTAACTTACCATTTAATTTACGACGCAATACTAATAGATCATCAATCACCACTTGTTTAGAGACATGGTTTGGCACCACTTCCTTCTTTTTGGCTGGTGCAGCTTCAGTAGTCTTTTGTATCAAAGAAAGAAAGAAATTAAATATAGGCCATAGGGGTATATTGTCTGTGATGATTTACCTTTGCAAACACAATCTGGTCTCTTGGAGGAGCAGCAGAATTGTTGAACTTGGGTGCAGGCTTAAAGGGAATCTTTCCCAAGTGTGCAAGAACATCCCCCTTGAGAATACGACCCCCAGGCCCAGAGGCTTTGATTGCAGTGACATCTTGAATGTGATGCTTCAAAACAAGACTCAACACAGCTGGTGACAGTGGCTTTTTTAACTGAGTAGTATCAATGGCTCCATGATGTATGGGCTCAGAAGGTGCTTGGGGAGTCTCTTTGGTGGATGGAGTGGCAGCAGCTTCTAATCTCTCCCATGTTAATAATAGTCATTCTCTCTTGATGTAGAGCTCAATCCCAACCCTCTTCTTTGCTGAACAAAATTCTCCATCTCTTACTCTACTACACTACCTTGTTTCTTCTCTTCGGATTTAGGGATTTGAACATTTGAGATATCATCTCCTTCTTCCGCCAACAAACCAATGAGTGTATTGACAGCTGCCTTTTCTCCTTCAGGTAACTAATAGTGATTACAATAACAACAGCAACAATATACATATATATATATATATGAGGGTCAGTACATGGAGCAGAAGCCATATTAAATCACAATAATACAAACAATAATCTTGGCAAGAACACCATCGTCCTGTGCTTCTACATCAATCTGAGCCTTGTCTGTAGTGAGTTCAATCAGCACGTCACCAGCAGAAAAGCTCTCTCCTTTATTAGGAAACAGGCACAGAGAGGTGGTGAGTTACAGTGTACTGTTGTATGGCATAGTCCATTACCCTTATTTGACTCTGTTTACCTTCTTTTATCATCCACTTTTGGATAACACCTTCTGTCATGGTTGGACTCATGGCTGGAAGGTTGAACCTTGTAATAGCAGCACGGGCGACCGAGCTATGGATACCTGCAACGAAAAAGAAAAAACACACTCTGGATGAATAGAGATATCATTATTGTTAATACTATCCAGTTATTACCAAAGGTCTGTCTCTTTTGCACAGGACCGTAGATTCTTCTAGTGATGTGGTGCATGGTGGAGAGGGAATAGGGTGGAGAATGAAAAGAGTGAAAGAAATAAACAAAAATCTACATTTTATTTTCCCGTGTTTATTAGGGTAAATCCCGCTCATTTCTGCCCTTTTTACTCTTAGTATCTGTCAAATGCTTGTCTGGAGAATACTTGGCCTGTTTCTTTTCTTTTTCTTTTTCTTCTCTTTCTCTTCTCTTTTTCTTCTCAATGTGGATCACTGAAATACAGTGTGCTGTAATAAAAGTCAGGCTTCTAAGCAGACTGTCTATTGTTTATATAGAGATGTAATACAGGTGTACGTGCATAATAGGACATAAAAATAGACCCCATCCATTGTATAAAAGTTGTAGAGAAATTATATAAGAATAAATCCAGGACTTTATAGAATAAATAGTATTCTTCAGTATATGAAATAAATAAATAGCCATCCTATTCATCAATGAGTCAATAAAGGAGTTGATTTATTATGTACTCTATCACTGGCCCTTAAATAATTATAGTCTAGTATTTTATGAGCATATACTGTCCAGATGTAACTCGAAAAAAGAAATCATATCATGCATCTGTTATTCAATCATCTTCCATGGATATTTTGTGCTTTGTTTCATGTCACATAGCTTTTATTGATCACTATAAAATATATAATGTACACTATTATCATAGTTGAATAGATACTTGGTAATGGTTCTCAAAAAATATAAAAAGTATAGTTTAAATACACACACACACACACACTCTCTCTCTCTCTCTTATTTTTTATTTTTATAACAAAAACAGACTAGACAATAAAATGCACAAGGTATTGGTCTTTAGTCTACAAGTAATATGCTCGTATGATATAGATGGTACAAATATAAATAATTAAAATACATTATGAATACATGTCTATCTTTTTATGTTTACTTATGTATTTTAAATATTTTTATCTGATAATAAGTATATAAATACAAGACACGCTATCTCCTATTCTTTGGATAAAGTCTATTTCATGTACTATTATTTATAATATTATCAACCTGATCCATAAAGCTCTTATATATGTATATATACTCAAAAAAGATAATTCCAGTTGAATGACTATATAGATATTATGATTACATGATCTAAAGAACAATAATATATATATATATATATCTTTCTATCAACAATTATATGTTATTATTAATATTAGTATTAGTATTAGTATTAGTATTATCTTTAAAAAGAAATAATATATAGGTTGAATAAATACTTAATAACTTGCAATATACTTACATTTCAACTATTACGAAACATTTATCACAATGCATTGACCCTATAACCACTGCTACAAAAAGTAATCTAATACAGTAAAGTTATATTATCTACATCATAATTGTTATAGTTGATATAGAATTAAGTATTCTGGATATATTAATGTAGCTAAATAACACTGACCTATTCACTAAGGTACAGAAAAGAATTTTATTACAAAAATAAACATCATGTTAGCTAATGCATCAGACAATGCTAAACATGTTGAATTAAGATGAATATTAATTGATAGTGTAGTCTATCTGCTTATATATGAATAGAAAATATTAGTAAAACTATTCATTTAACAATACACTATTCTCGGGAAATACAGTTTAAAGTATTTTTATTTTTTTTGGTTGTGGTTTGCTATTCGCGCATTGGGCATGTCAGCCACCCTATGAGAACTTTTGTAAAATAAATGAGAATAAACATAGAAACACTTCAAATACATAAGTGAAAAAATAAATGCAAAGGGAGAGGAAACAGAAAGAAAAGAAAAGATAAAACCTCACACGAGGAAAAAATAATGAAAAATAAGTGGGAAATGATTGTAAATGAGAATTATGAATAGACATCAAAGAGGCCATAAAGTCAGCAAGGAAACCAGGACACCAAAAAAGATAACCATCATCCTATGGTAATCTGAAATCCAACGAGGGATACTTGGAGCAACTCAAACAATCCTGATAACATATGTAACAACTACACTAGCAGCTTCTGGCTTTGCTAAACGGGTTAAGAATGGGTGGTAGAGGAGAGATCAGAGGAAAAGTGGGGATACAGCGTCTGTTGCTGCAGGAGTCTTTGCACTCTATGGCGGCGTTGGCGTTCCTGCTCAACACACCCATCAGCAGCCTCAATAAGCAAGCTACCAGCTGATGGCTCTACCTTAAAGTCTTGCGTAGACGTGGCTCGATCAATGGCTTGCAGCAATATTGACCAAATGGGCCAGAGATCTCGCCATTTAACAAAAGACTTAACCGTGCGCGGCAGAAGATTTAGACAATAGTCAATTGGATGAACATCTTGTGGTGGGGCAGGAACTAGGAAGAAAAAGAACATAGAACGTTCATGATCAACAAATGTGCAAGTGAGAAAGTGGTCCCGATTGGCAGATGTGTGGCCACATTAGCAAGGAACTGAAGGTGTTGGTGGTAACCAAGCAATCCTCCATTTTAGTAGACGATGTCTTTCTTTGCGCGTGCACGGTAGTAGAAGAATTGGATCCCAAACAGGTCTACATAGTCCACGGGCTACCGTCACCAGCGGATTCTTGCCACGTACTAGACTAGTAATTTCACTTTGAAGACGTTCAAGATAAGCTACTTTTAATGAATATTTAGGAGGGTTGTGAGCCTGTCCTATTCTTTGAGCATTTTGCCAGAGTACATTGCCACGTAGCTTAATCCATCTGGCTTTACTCTGGGGTGCTTCAAGCTGCGGGACAAGGCACCAAAAGAGGGTGTCTTCAGGAAGGGTAGCTGCGCGCTCAACAAATTTGGCTTGCAGATAAAGAAAACGAGAGTATATGTTAGGGAGGGCAGCTAATTGGGCAACCTGGATCGTTCCAAACCTAGCAGTAGCAGATCTAGCAAGACAAAGTCTCAGACAAGCAGACTGACAGATTTGTAGTGGGTAGATGCTTAGTCTATTGACATTACAAATAGCCAACCCATACTCAAGAATAGCCCGAACAAAAACAGTATACGCTCTTAGGACTGCTGTAATCCCAAAGCCATACATGTTTACACCCATTCCGCTCAGCTTTTGCATTACTGCAATTGCCTTGACTTGTGAGTGTGAGAACAGTGCGTCTTGGTTAATACCTTGACATGAAAAAGGGATACCAAGGTACTTGAAAGTATCACAGGTTGGAAGCTCGTTGCCATAGAGATAAAACGGCACATTGGCTGGGGCATTGAGTACTTCACATTTGGAGGAACTCCATTTGTAACCAATGAGGGTCGAGTGAATTCCGGCAAGTGCCAGCATTTGATGTATATCTTTTAGGCAGCCCATATCAAACCATGTACACTGTGCTTTATACACGCTAAGTAGGAGTTTATAAACATTTCGTCAAGCGTTAAAATAAAAACTTCGGTACTAACTACGACATTATACATTTTTATTACACTACTACTTACTAGGCAACTGTCAATGGCACCAGCTAGGTTGTTATTTCTGCTAAGCCTTGAATTGGTACGCAGTCTATTCCCCATATTGTAAATAGGTATAAAGACCGAAAAATAGCCATATGGTCTTATGAATCAAATTATCAGTTGATGAGAACCAACAATATCACCAAAATGCTACAAATAAAAAGGAAAGACTATTTTCAAAGAATATGAAATCAGCTTTTTTTTTGTGGTGATGTTGTAATAATTTGGGGTTCATTCCATAGAGAAGATATAGGGATATTATTATCTATAAGAGACAATATAGACAGGAAAGATATATCGAGATATTAAATAATTATTACTTCTGTAAAGTCAGTCTAATAGAACTGTCTACTCCCTCGAGACGTGACTGTCAGGGGAAGAACCAGTACTTCAAACCCGAACACTATAACACTCCCTTGTACTATAGTAGAAAAGCTATAAAACTAGACGTTTAAGACATAATAAACATTATTGGATTTTGGTTCTTTGATTTAGTTGTGTCTGCAAGTTATATACTTACAGAAGTTATCCATTAAGTCAGGGACGTAATCCTACTATTTAATTGCTCAGTACCTGCCTGGAATTCATCTTGCCGCTGGTATTTGGTCCATCTACAAGGTTCGCCAGCGTCTTGTATTGCCCGTTAAAATTGTTCTCGTTAAGTACCCCCCTTGTTCAGATATCCTCCTGTGTTATAGTGTCGTAGACAACTCCCTCACGAGCTCTACTTGTCTCAATTGATCTTTACGTGCCAATATTATACTGCCTACACACTAGGATTTTTTTCTGGTCTTTAAGCGGTAATATATCCTTCCTTTTACGTCGAAAAATATTTTGCCCTTTTATGGAATTGTGTTTAAAATCAAAAGGCTTGCAAGTATCTAAATTTTATTTCCTTTTATAGTACAGTCACACACAATTGAATTTAATACTTGCCTAAATTTTAATAAAAAAAAACTTTTTTTTTGCATAAAACTCTTCTTCTTTCCAAATATTATTAAACCAACACAATATATCAGATACATTTTCAGAAACACACACTCGTGGAGAATATGATAAAGCAGAAGATAAAAAGCTACAGAGCATTTATTACCTGTTTAAGGCTGGATTAAAAATGACTATCATCGCAAACGTAGTTGAGATGAAAAAGGTCCACAGTTCAAAATAATATCAGAAACATCAAAGAACGTGGGTCACCATTGCGTTTAAAAAGTCATAGAAAACCTAAGAAAGCCAGTGGGAGGGATCTCAGACACCTGGAAAAAGTCATTAGAGAGGACCCATTTGCCTCATATAATCAGTTGAAATTGGAAATGTCGAAGATTCAGGTTGATGTATCTAGAAACACCATTATCCGTTACTGTAAGCAGTTAGGATTCGGATATTTTTCTCCAGCTCACAATCCAGCCTTAACTGAAAAACACAAAGAGAAACGGCTTCGTTGGGCTAAAGAACATGTCAATTGGACGAACGACCAGTGGAAAGGCGTTGTCTGGTCTGATGAGTTCAGGTACACCGTGAAAGGGAACGATGGAGGTGCCCATGTAATCAGAAAAGTTAGAGAAAGTTATGATTCTAATCATAGTGCTCCAACAACAAAGTTTGGTGGCGGAGGGGTCATGCTTCGGAGCTGTTTTTGGGCAGGCGGATTTGGCCCATGAGTCTTTGTTGATGGCACTGTAAACCAAGACGAATATATCAATATTTTGGCTGGTGAGTTCCATCCTTGGTTCATGGAATTGCACCATAAAGAATAACAGTGAGTTTCTGTTACAATAAAAGAGTGCTGGCTGTCATACTGGGGTCTATGCTAGATGGTGGAAAGAGACGCATCAAATTAGGGGCTTTGAGTACTGGCCCACACAATGTCCTGAATTGAATCCAATTGAACATGTATGGTGGACCTTGAAAAGACAAATTAAGGAAAGAAGGGTATCTATTACCAATGTAGAAGGTC
Organism: Spinellus fusiger; assembly: GCA_025094145.1. NCBI lineage: Eukaryota > Fungi > Mucoromycota > Mucoromycetes > Mucorales > Phycomycetaceae > Spinellus > Spinellus fusiger. The sequence continues at coordinate 88,815 of JALLLS010000033.1, read as the reverse complement.
TGAAGGCTCTACTTGCAGAGGAGTGGGAGAGGGTTGGTGTTGAACTTGCACAACGATGAGTTCTGGGTATGACAGATAGATGCCAGGCTGTAATAGATGCCAAAGGAGGCCATACAAAATATTAGTTGCATTATTATTATATTATTTTCTATAATTAAATATGTTGAGCTTTATTGTGTGAAAGTTTGAAGCTTCTATATCAAATGTGGAGTGTTTTATCTAATGTTGAACATATCCTAAATATTTCGTCCTGAAATTTATTTTCAAAAGTATTAAATTCAATGGTGCGTGACTGTATGCCTCAATATCAAACTGTTGTAGAATAGGTGAAGAGACGTCTCCTATTCGCATGAATGGCTGTGACGAAGGAGGGAAAAAATGAAATTGCTAAAATAGCTAGAAGGAAAAGATGTTTCAGATGGAAACTATATATAATAGCAAATTTCATTTTTTTAATAAAGAAGTTCATCATATACTTGGATTCCTAAAGTAGGGTAGTTTAGACCCTAAGGTCAAGTTTAGTTGTTGTTTCTTGCTCTGTTCCTGTTTGTTCTCTTTGTTTGTCCCTTTCATTGGTCCGTCGGTAGGAAGATTACCGTTATCTGTTCTCTCGTACCTCCACAGACCTACTTCCAGAGTGTCCCCTCCAGACTATCACAACCATGGTTCCCACAGCCATAAGAACAGAGTTCCCCCGACACACCACACAAGAGCTCACCCAACTTCTACATATACAAGAGCAGCCAGCATTTCCCCGAGGTCCTGCGTATCTTAAAGAACGAACCCCTTGCCCAAACATACACTGTATTAAAGTGATCCGACAAATGTAATCGACCATTTCATATACAGATTTCCTTTTTTGGATTCATACTTTATCTTAATAGTGTTATAACTTCATGAACTCATTAGCTAAAGACATAAAACCTTCAATGGATATATATATAACAGTGTTTAAAATACATAAAACAATGTTTATTACAAGGCCACTCAATAGCCACTATGGCTACCCTTGGCATCAATGACGGCCTGGCATCTCCGCCCCATGTTGGCAATGAGGGTGTCTGTCACCTTTGATATTTTGCCCCATCCCAGCATCAGGGCTACCTCCAAATTCTCCTTGGTGGTATATACCATCCTGTTTTTCCTGATAATCTTCTTGAGGTGGGCCCATAGATGCTCAATTGGATTGAGATTGGGACTTTGTGAGGGCCAGTAAGGAAGAGTTTCCACACTCTTTGCTGCCTTCCTTTCACAAGTTTCTTTGCTTGTATGGGGTCTAGCATTATCCTCCTATAGGCTGTAACTGACTCCAGGGTTTAGGAGAGAGACACTCGAGTTCATGGCAGCAGGCGTCTCCAAAGGCATTGATGTGCTTGTTGAAGTGTATCTTACCCTCCACTACAATCCATCTCCCAACACCCTCCCCACTGAAACAGCCCCATACCATCACTCCACCACTTCCAAACTCCCTTGTTTCCAAGTCATTCTTAGGCTCAGAGGCCGTGCCAGGCTGCCTAATGATTTTGACACCCATGTCAAGGCTCATTGGCTCTATACTAAACTCATTAGACCAGACGATTGCTGTCATTGTTCATGAGTTCAATTAATATGTTCCTAAGCCCACTAGAATCAATACTCTATTTATTTATTTTGTAATAAGAAATCCCACCACTGAACTGAATGAATAGAAACCCATTTCATCGAGGTAATTCTTCAAGGTTAGTCTTGAAGCCTTGATGGCTATGTTTGCCATAATGGCCTCTTTGGTCTGATGCGAGTCACTGACTACTGTTCTTCTCAACTACAGGAAAGCTCTGTCGTCTAGATTTATTTTTCTGCCACTCTTGGGTGAGAATTTAACTTGGTTGGTTTTATTTTAGTGCCTTACTATGTCTTCCATAATGGAAGAAGGCATGTTGAACATACAAGATGCCTTGGCCATTATAGTGTTCATGTTCAGCACCTCATGCAGGACAGATGAACGATTCTAGAGGCTTTTATAATTACTACACACAGTGGAGGTCTTGTGGAAGATGTTCATGGTGTTGGATGAGTTAGACATTATATGAAAAATGTGTTATGAAATAAAAGAAATAGTGTATGTTATCTTTCAATATAGAAGTAGTCCGGGATTATTATTATTATTATTATTATTATTATTATTTTTAAAAAAAAAGACGGTTACTTATTGAGGGTTACTTTAGATTATAAGTTGTTTTATTCGAAATAAAAGATGTGCCAGAAAGAGATGATTGATTTTATGTGACTGTAGAATGTAAGATCTCGAGATCTTAACTGATAGTGTTGAAATGCAACATATCCAAAAACAAAAACAAAAACAAAAAGAATCTACAATATGTGTAAATAAATTAAAATAACTTTTGTATAAGAAATTAAAAATAAGTATTGATATCCAAGATTTCATGATAATATAAAATAATAATATTTTGATGTTCTTTTCTTGTGTATTTTTCTTTTTATTATTTTTCTTATTTTTAGAATAGCATAAGTCTTGTGGCCGATCTTTGACAAAAGTCCTATAAATATATCTGTACAGATCGACGTCCTCAACGTTACCTATATTTTTTTCTTCAATGTTACCTATACTAATACAGTTCCCACAACTACCGAAAATAACAGTCAAATAATAGTGGAGTTCTAATTTCTTTTCTGATCTTTTGTATTTCTGTCCTTAGGTTCTGATATAAGTGAATGACTCTGGGATTTAGTTACACACTATGAGAAAGACAATAGATGTTTAGCAAAAGTACTATATCTATTGATATTATATCATGATCTATATTTTCACTTATTCTTATCAAAGCAAATGTGGTACTTTTCTTAAGAAGAACATACCAAGATGTGACTGTAGACTGAGAAATAGATCCGATTCACCACCCATCGATAGAGTCTTGTTAGTCTTACCTTAGCTAACTCAGTACCTTTTTTTTCCCTTCTGTACCAATAACAAATCAATTTGGATGATAAGATGCTATGCATATCTATTATCATTTCTCAACTGATATTATTTAATGTTTGATATTTTCAGTTCAATAGAAAATAGTAACGTAGAAAGCATTTCTTCTCATTTGAATAGTTCTAAAACATTCGTGTAAAGAAATAATTATAACCCCACTGGGTTTACAAGGGTTAAATTCAGGCAAAACAGGGTCAATAACATGTCTCCGAATGTGACAGTGGTCTTTACTTCTCGTCTCTTTTCTCTCTTTCTACTTGTTTTCCTTTTCCCTTGTTTTTCTTATTAAATTTAATCACTATGGTGCCTTTACTTTCCTTGTCCTATATTACTAGTCACATAAAGGCCATTGCATGCTGTACATCTTCTTTATCTGAAATGAAACAGACTTGCCAACAATGGATAGCAAAATCAAAACGTAGTAAGAATCACAACTGCCAGGTTCTTTACCCCCAACGACTGAAAGAACAAATTTCCATGGATGCTTTCTTTGCCACCACATCCCCTACCTATTCTAAACCAGCAGTCACAACATCACACCAAATGCGTCCTGTGTCTGGCCTAGATATGCCCGTGACACCTCATTATATACCACCCCGTGCACCTATTGTTCTTTGCCATGGTCTTTATGGGTTTGATAAGCGTGGGCCTGATCTTCTGCCTCTGTTACAAGTGCATTATTGGGGAGGAATTGAGAGCACACTGACAAAGTTGGGCGCCAAAGTAATTATTCCTAGAGTGCCTTCTACAGGCAGTATATGGGAACGAGCACAAACTCTTCATCATTTATTAAGGACTGTTTTGGAGGGAAAAGAGGCCAATCTTGTAGCCCATTCGATGGTAGGGCTTGCTGTAGATACTAAAGAAGGGAATATTGGGACGAATATTTCTCTGTCTCTGTTTCTTTCTCGGTTTATTTATTTGCTTGTTTGCTTGTTTGCTTGTTTGCTTATTTGCTTATTTGCTTGTTTGCTTATTTGCTTGTTTGCTTACTAGTCTCTTGTTTTCTGTACAGAAAGAGATAATGAATCTGTATTTTATTGTAGGGTGGCCTTGATTGTCGGCATTTACTGTCTCATATTCATAACAGACCTTATAGAATTCAATCACTGACGACCATCTCAACCCCTCACCGTGGCTCCCCTGTGATGGACTGGTTCAGAGACAAAATTGGATTGGGGATGGCGGGTGCATTAGTCCATGCAGCTGCTTGTAAAATAGAGCAAGACAATGCAGACAAGGGCATTTCTGGCCCAAGTCTGACTGCCCATACACCATCCCCCCTCCACCTCTCTCTTCCATCATGGAAATGGACATTGGCAGATATTGCAAAGATGCCCAGACATATTCTGGACCCTGTAGTGAGTCGTGTAGTTCAATTATTGGATACACCTGCCTATGCGAATCTCACTACAGACTACTGCACCCAACACTTCAACCCAAGCACACCCAACGAACCCAATGTCGCCTATTACTCTTACGGTGCTTCTAGCAATATTCCTGTTTGGTCTTTTCTTGGACTCCCCCACCAAATCATCAATGAGAAAGAAGGCAAAAACGATGGCCTAGTGAGTGTTCAGAGTGCCACTTGGGGCAAATACATCAAGACATTGGATGCAGATCATTTAGACTTGAATGGACAAAGGTACGTTTTGTCACTCCGTTAACCCAGCCAAGTGATCTTTACACTGTCCTTCACTAGATACCGATGGGGCACTTCTCGATCCACTCCTGGCACCCAAGAAAAGTTCAATGTGAAGGAATTCTACCTAGAAATGGCCACACATCTCTATTGCCAGGGACACTAAAATAGAAAAAATAGAAAAATAGAAAAAAATAGAAGAAAAAAAAAAGGCATCTTTAACTATAAATACTCAGAGATCTTCTCGTGGAGATCTTCTTTCACCATTTGCCTTGTCAAACAAGGCCAGTGACTTTCAATGTAGGACGGTGTTTATTTTGGAAATGGACCGCCTGGGATGACATATTTCTCTTTTGTTTCTTCCTTCTCCTTGTTTCTTCTCCTTGGCATGTCGTTGAAAATGAAAAGAAAAGACAAAGAAGCAGTTTTTCAGAGCAAACAGCCCGATGATGAGTACACTCAAGTCATTGAGGGCATCAAGAAGATATACAATTCAAAAATAAAGCCACTGGAAACTACCTATAACTTTGAAGGTAGGCTCATGACCTCATGTTTCCAGTACTGCATAACCACAGCCTCATCCACTGTCCTTGGAGTTAACACATGTATACCATAGGATTCCACTCCACACCCCTCACAGACTCTGATATTGAAGCCAAACCCATTGTTCTGCTTATTGGCCAGTATTCCACGGTAACTTCCATTCTTTTTTTATGACCTGTACTTATCATACCAAGGGAAAAACAACTTTTATTCGTTATTTGCTGGACAAGGCCTATCCAGGAGAGCACATTGGTGTAGAGCCCACCACCGATCGCTTTGTTGCTGTTATGCATGGACAGGAAGACCGAGTGATGCCTGGTAATGCAGCCACTGTGAACCAAGACTTGCCCTTCCGTGGTCTTAATCGCTTTGGACAGGCGTTTTTGTCTCGTTTTCAGGTACTTCTCTTTTTCCCTGTTCTTGTGTGTGTGTGTGTATGTGTGTGTGGAGGCAGACGCTTGGTGGCACATGACTCTCTAACTCATGGCAAGGTATCTCAAAGCAATGCACCTGCACTGGAGAATATGACGATCATTGATACCCCTGGTATTCTTGCAGGCGATAAGCAGCGCATAGAACGAGGCTATGACTATACACAAGTCATTGAATGGTTTGCCCAGCGTGCTGATCTTATTATTCTTATGTTTGATTCCCACAAACTGGATATTTCGAATGAATTCAAGTTAGCTATCCACAGCTTAAAGGGACAAGAGGAGAAGGTACGTGTTGTTCTTAATAAGAGTGACATGGTCAACCAGCAGCAATTGATGCGAGTGTAAGTTGTTTGGGAAACAAGACAGCATTACTCATGGTGGATGGACTGGATTAGATATGGGGCTATGATGTGGTCTCTTGGTAAAGTAGTTCAGACACCTGAAGTTATGCGAGTGTACTTGAGTTCTTTCTGGACAGAGAAGCCACCCAATTGCTTTGATGACTGTCGTACTTTGATCGATGCAGAGTGTGAAGACCTGTTGCATGATCTGAAGGAGCTCAAGCGAAATGCAGCCATTCGAAAGATCAATGAGATTGTGAAGCGAGCACGCTTAGCCAAGGTAATAGAGAAGGAGAGAAGGAGAGAAGGGGAGAAGTGTGAGGAGGTTCAAGTCAAAGTGCTTACAGGCAAAATGACCTTATTGTGCTGATACCTTTTCCTCTGCGAATGACGATCACCACCACCAACACCACCACCAACACCAACACCAACAACAACAACAACAACAATCGCCATCTTATTTGCCACCACCCATATTGCAACAAATAGGTTCATGCATTAATCATCAGCCACCTTAAAAAAGAGATGCCATCCATGTTTGGAAAGAAAAAGAAGCAAGAGGCACTTTTAAAGAACCTCGAGCAGGAGTTCTTAAAGATTCAACAGCGCTACCATCTTCCTGCTGGAGATTTCCCTCACCCTGAGAAGTTCAGACAGAATCTCTCTCTTTATGACATGGACAAGTTCAAGGCATTAAAAGAGGATTTGATAGAGCGAGTGGACGAGTCATTAGCAGCTGATCTTCCTCGATTGATGCATACGTTCCCAATGAGCAACCCCCAGTTGGACCAATCGCAACGCAATCCTTTTGAGACGGAGACTGTGCCTGGGGAATTGCCACCTTCTTACTGGCACTTTGCTGCTGTGGACAAGGCCTCTTGTCTGTCCACTTTCCAAGGCCTGTCTCCACGGGAGGGGAAAGTGGCAGGGGGAGCAGTGAAGCCTGTACTGATGGAAAGCGGACTGCCCACAGACACTCTGGCTCAGATATGGGGATTAGCGGACTTTGATAACGATGGTTACATGGACATGGATGAGTTTTCCATTGCAATGCATCTGATAAAGGCCGTGCAGAACGGAGGCAAACTGCCAGAGAAACTTCCAGCCACACTTTTGCCCAATCGAAAGTTTTAGAGCTGTCATCTGGGTTTAAATTAATATAGAAAGTTGTGAAAGAACAATGGCTTTTTTTTTTTCTTGACATAAACCTTTACGTCAATCATCCTTATTCTCTTTTCCCTGTGTGCATATGTGACGTCATGGAGACTATAGACTGAAGTCTATTTCGCTTTTTTATACTTTTTTTTTTTACTTTCTGAATCTTAAGTGAGAAAGTGTATACATTGAGGATTCTTTTTTTCTTGTTCTCATATATTTTATAAACTACAAAATCTCCTTTTCTCTTTTAGGAATATGAAAAAATAGAATAAAATGAGAAAAGAAAAAGCATTTCTCCCCCTTTATTCTTTCTTCTCTTCTCTCAATTCATCCATGTTGGAACCAGAGACAGGGACAGAAAGGTCTTTAGAACAAGAGGAGTCAGTGGAAGACGGTGGACAGCAGCAACAACCTTCCTACTTGGATCTGCACAGAGATACACTAGAAGCAAAGCAAGACTATCTCCCGGATCACTGTGGGATAACAGGTCCTCGTTCCTATGATTATTCAACACCAGGGACAGTCTCACGGATGCCTAGATTGCCCTTGGAAATCCTCACTGAGATTTTCATGTACCTTACTGGACAGCAGAGAACACTCCAGCAAATATTAATTGTGTGCAAACAGTGGTCAATGTGTGTTGTTCCTGCTCTCTATCACTCCCCTCTCTTTAAGGATACCTTTCGATGGGCTAATTTTCTTATTCATATGACTCGGAAGGGAAATGCATTTGATTACTGTAGCTATATCACTACATTGGACTTATCTTCAGGAGCACACATTGGTATGTGTTTCTAATTTTGCCAATATAGAAAAAAGAAACAGAGAAAGAGAAGGATGTAGATAGATATACATAGATATACATAGATGGACTCTTTTCTACTGAGGAAAGCAGTGGATATAGGATAAGTAACCTCACTTGCATGTCCTTGTTTATTCTCTGTGTAGATGACATGTTATTGAATCATTGCACTGAGTACATACACATGGAGCTTCATGAGTTAATACCAGATGGAAGAAACTGTATGGTGTTCTATAAAGGTGCTTCCCACATAAACGTGTCCACCTCTTCACTTCTTCAAATAGCCAACAGTTGCTCTCGTCTCACCACCCTCAATCTTACCAATACTGAACTTACAATAGACTGTCTTATACAAGAGACAGGAGAGTACATCTCCAACGTGCAACATTACAGCAACCACTTGAAATATACTCTTGTGCCACTCTCACTACGCACAGTCATCAAGACAATGGGTGAAAAATGCAAGTTCCTAAAAGAAATCATCCTACAGAGATGTATGTGGTTAAGCAACAGGATCATCTGGCTATGGACACTTCACTGTCCTCAACTCATGAGCATAGATGCACGCCACTCACTTCCATGCTTAAAGGCATTGGAATGGCCAAACTACAGGTCAAAGAAGATGTTATGGAGGGTCTGAAGAATGTTGCTTTTCAATCCGGCCGTATACCTATGAGAGGACCTAAATTCTTTCAATATGTTCATGGGCCACACCCTTATATCTATGACGGTAATGATGGCATTGAATACCATTTACGTAGATATCAGCCCACACTTGTTGGTGCAATGAATATGCAGATCTATGAACCTGGCGAGATAGATGGCATCAACAATCCCAATCACTATACAGTGGATCGCAATGACCTTAACCAACATGTGGTGGTGGTAGAGCATAACAAATCAAAGATAGTCGATGAAGAGATACTAGTAGAAAACGATGAACACAGTAGAGCAGTCTTTGGTACACTACAACATATCTATGCTTCTAGGAGAATCTATACATGTACTAAATTTGAATCCATTCCGCCTTTTGGTGAGTCCACTTGCCTATCCACTTTCTGTTTCTGTTTCTGTTTTGTTGTTGTTGTTGTGTATGCATGATGGAGTTGCTTATCCATTGTCTATAGCAAACTTCACAGTGATAACACATCCTTCTGTTACTGTCATTACACAAGACAGTAGGACAACTAGAATAACTACAGGGCGTCGTAGGGTTTACTACTATTATCTGGATAATCCTAGAGAATTCCCTGTCCATACATGGGATGATGATTTCCTGGAGAATAATGAACTAAGACAGGGCCAAGATGGTAAAGAGTATATGCCAGTGACTGAATGGCGTCGGTCGTCTCTCTATTCACTCTCACAGGCATTAAGAAGACGTCTTCATGGTGATACACCTACCTTGAGACATCTTATTGCTGCGATCATTGAAGATGCCCAACGACAAGGCCTTGTACAGATGCCAGGATTCAAAGGAGAATCCATCTTATTCTGATAGTGTCTTTATAGTGTGTATTAGTTTTGATGATAGTATAGGTAAGAGCCATTTGTAGGGTGTGGATATTTACTCTTTCCATGTCTTGACTATGCTGGATAACAGTCAATTACATACTTGTGAGTTACAGTGAAGAAGAATAGCCCTCTTTTTCTTTTCTTCTTTCTCTTATGCTATGATCTTTTGTTCATATGTTTATATATATATATCAATATATATATATATCTTGTAAATAATAAACTAATTCTTATAAAGTATTTTTATTTTCTCAATATAAATGACTTCAAAAAATACGAGTACAAATCCATACTGGCATGGAAATAAGTAGATTATTAAAGTGGAATGACGATTACTATGATAGTTACTTTTTTATTTACTTTTATTTATTTACTTTTATTTACTTTTATTTATTTACTTTTACATAGGAGAATTAGTTTTTCTTGCTATTTTCTACATCAGCAATCCACATGGCAGCTCTAGAAACAGGCATGTAAATGTATAAGTTAACCTAGACAGCAAGATGATGCTTTATGACTTACCCAATCTGACTGGTAAAGTTAAAGATGAACCCAGCAAAGGGAATCATCTCCAAAGTAGTAGCCACCATGCCAAACAACTGATAAGACCAAGTTGAGTCTTCAATATGTTTCTGTCGCTTATCATCGTTCCAGTGATAAAGATCAAAATAGTGCTTATGAGCCTCACCCCCTCGGAACATGGCTTGGAATGTCATGAACAGAAAAGGGCCTGCCACAGGAATAAGGTTGAGTGGCAATGTGGCAATGTACAAAATAGGACGGACAAACATTTCACCATAGCTCTGCTCTTGTTTGGCACAATTCATCATAAGACCTACAGGAGATAGAGCATAATGTTTGTGTGGCTTCTGAGCATCCAGACTGGTGTAGACAGGTTCTTGCACTGCTTCTGAGGAAAGAGGAGGAAGAATCTGACGCTCCTGGAGCACAGTGTCAAAGAAACGATCAGGAAACGACCCCACCACATAGGTGTGGATTTGAATTGTAGCAGCAAAGGATTCAAAGATACAAAAGAAGATACTGGCCATACTAGCACCTGTATGCACAAGCCATTCGTGGTGCTGACCGGGCACTATTGCCATGTACAACTGGGAAATAAGACGGGCTTGGATTCCATAGCCATACTTGAACAAGGGAATAATAACAATAAAACTGAGTACACTGGCTTTGAGGGCTGACAACAGGATAGGCCCAGCAATACGGCGCGGATGATGAATAAAATGGAAAATGCCTTTGAAGGGATACACTACAGAGGGAAGAGCACCATTTCTACGAAGAGTTGGAAGGCTCACCATTGAGGAAAATGGGGGAAAAGATGGAGAATAAAGAGAGAGAGAAAGAGAGAGAAGAAAAAAAAGAAAAAAAGAAAAATGCCTACTTGTACTCACATACCACCTTTTTTTGTTTTGTTATTATTGTTATTTTTGTAGGGCGTTGGGCGCTAGGACTTTTTCTACACACAACATCTACAGAAAAAGGAATAAAAAATAAAGGCCTCTTATATCGGATGATCAAATTCCAGTTGTGAACTCCACTTTGATACATGAACCACAGCAGCAAGGTGTTGGTAGTGGGGTGTTGGTAGTGAGGTAGTAATGATGATACTAAATACTAATACAAATACAAATACTAAATACTAATACTAATACTAATACTAATACTAATACTAAATACTAATACTAATACTAAATACTAATACTAATACTAAATACTAATACTAATACTAAATACTAATACTAATACTAAATACTAATACTAATACTAAATACTAATACTAATACTAATACTAATACTAAATACTAAATACTAATACTAAATACTAAATACTAAATACTAAATACTAAATACTAATACTAATACTAATACTAAATACTAAATACTAAATACTAATACTAATACTAACAATAACAATAACAATAACAATAACAATAACACAGGTAATAATAACTGCACTAGTAATTCCACTCATCACAATAATACTAATACTAACACTAACACTAACACTAACAGTAGAGCCTCATCTATTCTTAATGATCCATAGAAGCCTCCTAAGAAGCCTATATCACAGCCCAAGAGAGATAAAAAAGACAGAGAATGAAGTACTTCATAGGCATATAAAAACAACAATTCAGTCATTAAAAAGACACAGAAAATATGCCTTTATTTTTTTTTCTTATTCATCACCTAATCTGTCAAAATACACCCATGTTGATAGTCACACCAAAATCTGTTACTAGAATAGCTTATCCTACAGAGAGATAAGACGGTGTTCTTATCATATAGAAAGCACTCTATTGCATAGAAAGCACTCTACTGCATAGAAAGCACTCTATTGCATAGAAAGCACTCTACTGCATAGAAAGCACTCTATTGCATAGAAATTACCCCATCGTATAGAAAGCACTTCATCGTATAGAAATTACCCCATCGTATAGAAGTTACGATGCTGAATAATAAAAAAAGAAAAGAAAAAAGTCCATAGGAGAGAAAGAGAATCGTAGTCATCTTTAGACTCTTATTTTCTGTAGACTCTTCCTAGTGCTATAAAAAGCCATAGTCACTGCAATTGTTCCTCTTCTCCTGTGGGGTGTGGTGCTGATTGCCTTAACAGCGTTCAGGAGCAAAAAAGACGTCTTGTGACTGCATAATGAAAGACTGCCCATTCACCCTAAATAAAAACATCAGCCTGTCTCTTTCTCTCTCTCTCCTACCCTCCTTCATTTCCATGGCACTTTTGGAGCAACCTGTAGAACAAGTGTCAGATAGCCTTCCCGCTTTTGAATGGAAAACAGACGACACACAACACCAGACGCCTCGTGCAGTACTACGAACTTGTACGTTTGTATTGGACGAACTAGTATCCTGCAGCGAATGTTTTCCTTTTGTACAGCCTGTGCCCAGAAGTGCTACTTATTATCACCAAGAAATAAAACAGCCCATGGACTTGCTAACCCTCGAGAACAACCTCTACCGCGGTATTTACCAGACTTTTGAGGCCTTTGAGAAGGACCTCACACTGATATGGGAAAATGCAAAACACTTTCATCGCTCATTTGACACAATCTACCACCAGGCAGAAGAATTACGACATCGGTTTGAACAAGTCAAGTCACACATTCATGGAGGAGAGTCGTAAGTCATAGAGAAAAAACACATTAATATATATATGTAAATATATATACCTACCGACATGGATTAGATACATTGCATTTTCAACGTCTTGTACAGATCCTTCAATAATACCAGTACCAGAAGAAGAGCAGGAAACACCACAGCCTATAGAAGCAGCCTGCCATCAAGAAAGGTAAGTGAATACATAACAACAACAATAATAATAATAATAATAATAATAAACGATACTTGACTGTCTCTTCTCTTGTATTCAATGGTCTTTTTATTTCTTTCTGTCTATAAAGCTATCTTTATTTTATTCAAGCTGTTAATGCTGTCGAAAAGGGCTCCAAAGCAACACGGGGATTTACACATGTTAGACCTCTTTACAACACACTCAACTATCGATTCTTCCACTATGTCAATGTTCTCAAGTCAGGCGGCTCTGTTCCTTCGTACCCTTTCCCCCGCCTCTACATCACAAAGAACCGTACACTATTAACAGAAGCACGCCATCATCCACATGGGATGTTGGCAGTGATGACCAATGTAATGATTGCAAAGTGCACAGACAACCCCAACCACTGTCGCCTGCTCTGTGATGTTGTTCTTGTTCGGCCCTTGGGAGAATGCCACAGTTTTGATGAGACCACCGTAGATCCTGCCATGCGATACGAATACTTCCCAAAGGCATGGTCCAAAGTACGCATTGTGCGTGTGGTCACTGGTGTCAGCACTCTCATCACAGTTGACATGGAGAAATGCTTCTTTAGACGTGCTTTTACCACGTACCGTCTGTCATTTCGGCCGACAGATGTGAAAAAGGCAGGCGATGCTAATATTGTAGGCCTGTTTATGAAGGCTATTATGGATCCAAAGCAAGGAGAGCACCAGGACCCATTAGAAACAGAGTCATTAGAGTCCATAGGATCCATGGAACTCATGTATTCGCCTCATTTGTCGTATTCACATTCACATCTACATGCACATCTAAACTCACATTCACATTCACATTCACATTCACATTCACATTCACATTCACATTCACACTCACACTCACACTCACAGTCAAACTCACGATCAAATTCACGATCAAATTCACGATCACATTCACAATCACATTCACAATCACATTCACGATCACATTCACAATCACATTCACAATCACATTCACAATCAAATTCACGAGAATCATCTGATCCATTGGTGTCTTCAGAGAGATTGGAAACAGTAGCCAAGGGATCTTTAGAGGCTGCTGAATCTCTCTTGTCATTGTCTTTGGCAACAGAGGCAGAATCTTCATCATTAAAAGAGATGGCAGTAGCAAGAAGTGATATCGGGGTTGCTGTAGAAGCTCCTTCTCCTCTGTTCAAAACAAGGGCCTACAGAAGAGCACCTCCTTCCACCATGGCACAGGAGTATGGTCAACGTAAAACGGCAGAGAGAAAGTCACAGGGTATAGCCAAACACCGTAAAACATCCTACATACATCCCAGCAGTGATAGTGAAGACGATATGGTGGATACAAAAGATTTCTTAATGGAAGAGCCATTGCAGAACAATGAAGAGATAAAACACTTGCAGAACAATAGTCAGGAAGTAGAAGACGATGAAGAAGAAGAACTCGACATGTACGATAATATGTTGAATTTAAGCAAAGTACCCATTCAATTCGAAACAGTACGATCTATGGAGCTTATAGCAGAAAGTGATTCTTCTTTGACGGATTATAATATTCATTTGAGACACCTTTGGATAAAACTAAAGAAATGTAAGTCACATCCACATAATAAAGGTAGGCTGATGAACATTGCTATAGTATGCCAAGAGAAAGGAGTAGAGATTGGATCTATTGAAAAGTATGCCAGTACCACTTCTTCTACACCCAACGCAGAAGGCTATTTTAAACATGTGTATTATGTCAAAGGAAATAACAGCTTAGTAGTTCAAACATTTCGACGTATGACTTTGACTCAACGTATCACTGAGCTTGTTAGTCTTTTAAAATTACACGGAGAGAACCATATGGGACAGATTATAGAAGTACTTCAAGAAGAACAGGGAGAAATCATTGGTCTTTCTATGGAACGCTATGACAAAACCCTAAAACAATACACACATCTTCATTCTCACCATCGACTTACGGCTTGTCAAAAGATGGACTTGATTGAACAAATATTTGTGTGTATGTCTACTATTCATCGTCTTGGTATTGCTCATCGTGATATATCTGAAGTCAATTTCATGGTCAGTGAAAATACAGACAAGGTACTTCAAGATGGTAGTATAGGTGCCAATATATACATGATTGACTTTGGGAAAGCTGTCTTGACAAAAAAGAGGATGTGTTGCATTGGTGGATTGAACGGCCAAAACTAGATGGAGAGTATGATGGACAAGTGCAACCAGAGACCATGGAGAGTTTAGAAGTATGGTGCAAGCAATTGCCTTGGGTGATGGCTAAACCTGATCATGGGTATCGACATAACCGTTCTATCCAAACCCTACCAAAGACACGTACAGATACGAGTGTGATGAGTTGGCTTATCCATCCAACAGCAGAGGACATCTATTCTATTGGTACAGTAGTATGGAAGATATTTGCAGAGACCGAACCATGGCATGGTATTCTCGACACGGATCTGAAGGGTCTACGCGAAACAGTCAAAGAAAATTACAGAATTGAGCGTGCTTTGGAGCGTGAAGTGGCGGGTCAGCTCAGCCGACAGTTGTTGCTGTTATGTTTAAAGACGGATCCAAAAGACCGTAAAACAGCCGATGAGATTGTGGCATGGATCTCACAGCCAGACATACGAAAAGGATTGATTCAGGAATGGGAGGCGTATGCACCCGACAGTCGTCAAAAGAGACGAGCTAAAACAGCCTTTGAATATGAAGACGAGCGAGTACGAGAAGTAGATAGAAAAGGAAAACGAGGCCGTCCAAGAGGCCGTCCAAGAGGATCCAAGACGAGAAGAGAACGAGATAATTTATTAATACCCATACCACCTGTACCTAAATCCAATGTACCTAAATCCAATGTACCTAAATCCAATGTACCTAAAACACAGTCAACATTCTCCACACTCCCCACAACATCAGCAATACCATCCACATCCACATCTACATCTACATCTACACCTACATCTACACCTACACCTACACCTACATCTACATCTACATCTACACCTACACCTACACCTACACCTACATCTACATCTACACCTACACCTACACCTACACCTACACCTACACCCACACCCACACCCACACCCACACCCGCACCCGCACCTATATCGGCATCCATACCACCTTCTCTACCTCATCTCCCACCTCCTTATCACTCTCCACTGTCGCCTTCCTCAGCAATCCTCACTCCTATTCCTTCCTCTCTTCTGTCCTCTGATATTCCACTTAAGCCCAATGGATTGCCTGTAAGAGGACCTGGATCAAGAGGAGGCATTGTACGTCCCCGTGGTGGATCAAGAGGCCACAATGCATTGGAAAGACCTATCTCGGCAAGAGGGGCTCGATGGCCTGTCAGTGGTCCAGGATCAAGAGGAGGCATCGTCCGTACATCCAATAGCACACGGCATTCTTCTGCTACTACACCTGCCCGTGGTCCAGGCTCAAAAGGGGGTCCAGGCTCACGGGGCGGGATGATCCGTACTCGTGTAGCCCATTTGACAGGTGGGGTTCTACCTTCTCATGGTCCAGGCTCACGCGGTGGCATGGTACGCATTCGCGGTGCAGGTACAAGAGGAGGGAAGGGATCAAGAGAAGGAAGAAGTCCCCGGGAAGGAAAGGCAGCCACAGTGCCTCGTGGAAGACCAAGAGGAAGACCAAGAGGGAAAAAGATGGGACTCGCTGGTCTACAAAGAGAAGATGTTATGATAGGTGCAGATGGAAATGAAGAACAAAGTACTACTACTGTGGCTGCATCTGATGGAGCCTCTCAAAAGAAGAACTATGGTCCACTAGAGACTGTTTCCTTCGAACCCACCCCATTCACCACCCCATTCACCACCCCATTCACCAACACATCTACAATGACTGTAAGTCCGATATCTACCATTGAAGGTTCTTTTGAAGGAAACACCATGCAACCCGACAGAGTAAAGACAAGCAACAGCTTTTCTTCTATTGATCCTAGTCATCCTATGAAGGAAGTATCCCATGTCCCGAAGAAGGAAGAAAAACTTAGCACTGAAGAAGTAGGTCCTTTAGCAGACGGTTCCTCTTTACCTTACCCTAAACAACTCTTCAGCAGTAATGATTATTACTAGTGGCATGGGTGAGGGTATCCAAACAGCGTCCTCTAAACTTTCCTGTAGTGGCAAAAGAAGGAGAGCTGAGAGATGAAGGAAAAAAAGAAGCAATATTAATATTGATAATAATAATTACCCACGTCCTTTTCCTTTCTCATATCTATCTTTTATACATACATACCTACATACATACATATATATTCCTCGGTTCTGTAGATATTTGGTTTGCTTACTCTATTTACTTACTGTTGCACACATTTTATATTTCAAATGATTCAAATGATGACTTTTTTATTGACTGATCTTTGTGTGATTATTACTCTCTTTTTTTTTTGTTTTTGTTTTTGTTTTGTTTGTATTTCAGGCACCCCATGGCATTCTCTTACATGTACCAGTAGTTCATTTCTCTTTGTACTTGTATCCTGCGAATAAATTATGCACATACGCATTTACACGAATCAATAGAAGTGTAGATAACATTAGATGGATGTCTACATACTAATACATGTATAAATGTATAAATGTATAAATGTATAAATGTATAAATACTCTTCATCTATTGTTTATTGTGTTTATCTAGCTTTAACACACAGGCACATTCACTGCCAATCCACCTTGACTTGTCTCCTTGTACTTGGACATCATATCTACACCTGTTTGGCGCATGGTCTCAATGACTTGATCCAAAGATACTCTATGTTGACCCTCTCCATTCAGTGCCAGCTGAGCAGCAGCAATAGCCTTGACAGCAGCCAATGCATTCCGCTCAATGCAAGGCACTTGGACAAGACCTCCAATAGGATCACACGTCAGTCCCAGGTTGTGCTCCATGCCAATCTCAGCTGCATTTTCTACTTGCTCAACTGTGCCTCCCATCACAGCCGTAAATCCAGCTGCTGCCATGGAACACGCCACACCCACTTCTCCCTGACAGCCCACTTCTGCTGCTGAGATGCTGGCTCCTCTCTTAAAGAGCATGCCAATTGCCGCTGTGGTCAGCAGGAACTCCATGGCATCCTTTTCTGGATTCTCAGAGATGAACTCCAGATAGTACTTCATGACAGAAGGAATTGTACCAGCAGCACCATTGGTAGGGGCTGTCACTACACGACCTCCACAGGCATTCTCCTCATTCACAGCAATAGCATATACAGACAGATAGTCAAGAGCTATCTTTTCTGCATTAATACTAGGCCTATAAAACAGACTTGGGTTTACCTGGCAAAAAGAAACGCTTTCGTTGAGGTCTAGGCAAGACAGAAAAGGAGATGGGATAGGTCGTGTTCAAAGCGCCGTTCTCGCTCTTCTCCTTTATGGGGGTGGAGATAGGAATCTGATTTGCTTGGTAGCTGCTTGTTAACTGCACAGGATCGTACAGTCCTTTGAGAAGTTTGCTGTAGAGAGCAGGGGCACGTCGACGCACATTGAAATTACCAGGCAGCATTTCTTTAATACAAAAATAATAGAAGACAAAAAATCCCCCCCCATAGGCAGAAAGAAGAGTGAGTTTACCACACAAATACAATGGTTTGATTTTCTCTCTTTACTGACTTACCTGTAGGAGGTGCCATTACACCGTTACGAATACTTCGGTCCATCGTATTCCACAGATTGAGTAGCTTTGTACGGATCTCTTCCGGAGTGTACCATCGAAGTTCATTCTCATACACCACCTGAGCAATTGTCATGTTCTCTCGCTTGCAGACAGCCAACAGCTCTTCTGAATTCTTAAAGGGAAGAGCTACCACAGCAATGTCCTGCTGTTTACGCTCAATGACAGCAGAATCCTTATTTTCTTGCTTGTAGTACACATTCTCACCATGATCCAGCTGTGTTTCTTCATTCACAACAAATCCACCGCCAATACTAAAGTATTCATTTGTGGCGATCATATTACTTTTGCTGTCATAGGCACAGAACCTCAATCCATTGGGATGTTGTGGGAGTGACTTGAAGTAATTAAACACCAAGTGCTTTTCAGGATCAAAGTGGATTCTGTGCTTTCCGTTCAATCGAATAGAGCGGTTGGTGTGGATGTCCTCAACACGTGATCGGATGGTGGTTGTTTCTACTTGATCGGGTGTCTCCCCTTCAATACCCATTAAAATAGCATCGGGTGTGCCATGGCCGGCGCCTGTCAACGCCAACGAGCCGTACATATCTAGAAGAAAGGGTTGTGATATGCCTAATTTAGTAACTACTGATAGCGGGATTTTCTCTTCTTTTGTCTTTCCTTCTTTAGAGTACACATGCTTTTTATAAATATAGATCTATCTTTATCTCTATCTATCTCTATCTATCTATCAATCTATCTCTATCTATCTCTCTATCTATCTCTATCTATCTCTCTATCTCTCTTGCAGTATAAAATGATAAAGAGAGAGAATAAAGAGAGAGAATAAAGAAAAGCATTTCTACTGACCTACGCGTAATGAATGGACTTTATCAATGACCTTGTGTGTCTCCAAGTCATGGATGAAAATCTTGGCGGCTCTCATTGGACCCACAGTATGAGAAGAAGAAGGTCCAATGCCTATTGAGAACAAATCAAAAGTAGAAACAACTGCATGATGTTCTTGTGAGGCAGGATCTGAACTGGTGTTGCTAATAAATGCACTACGGGCACTAGAAGACAGTAGGCGTTGTTGAATAGGTCTGTAAGGAAGACGAGTAGCAGAAGAAAGTGAGGACAGTTTGAGAGGAAGGCGAAACGTCAACATGGCAAATGATATACTAGAGAGAAGGGAGAGAGAAGGGAGAGAGTGTGTGTGTGTGTGTGCTTAAAAGAAAGTGTCCAAAAGAGAGTGGATTTATTATTATTATTTTCAGAGAAGAAAAAGAATAGCAAAGGGCTCAAGACTGTCTTTTAAAGCACAACAAGAGAGAACAGAAGTGTGTTTGTGTGACTTAGAGCTTCTCTTTGATACGAGCCAATGTAGCTTTCAATTCGTCCTGGGTTGGGCTGATTTGAGGCCATCCAATGGACATACCATCCTCAGGGTTGGTCTTGGGAATGATATGGAAATGAACATGAGGCACCACCTATAAATATCAGAGTGTGAATATCCAACTGTACTTTTATGTATAGAACTTATTACCTGATGGGCCATAGGTCCATTGTTCTATGGATAAGTGGTTGATAAGTAATAAGTAACAAGTAATAACAAGTAACAAGTAATAACAAGAAATTCTATACAGAACATCCTGCTCCTCTTTCTTATCTATACCTGGAGAATATTGTATTGATCCAAACCACTGGCCAAGGCTATCTTACGTGCCAAGGGAAGCGTATCTGTAAGGTAGCTCTCAGGCAATTGGTGCATGAATTCTGCATGGACTATGGCTATGAATGAATACCACACACTATGTGACTATCTATGCTAGGAGATGACTCACACTTGGGAATAATAAGCTAAAGAAAAAAGAAGCGTGTGAGTCTCTCCTGTGTGCAGAGCAGTGTGTGGTGTGGCTTACAGTGTGTCCCTCACTCAGTGGGTTAATATCAAGGAACGCGAAACTAGAAATTAACATAGAATAAGATACATTAGTAAAGGCCCTCTGCTGTGGGTGAATGTGTTGCAAAAGAACAAGAAAAAGGGTGGTCTATCCTGTGGGCTTACCTCTTCTCAGTCTCAGCAATTTTATAAGAGGGAATACCACCTCTAAAAAGACAGTGTTCACTTTTTGTTTCTTCTTTCTTTCTCTTACCTGATGATCTTGCAAAAGATACAATCGTCAGCCAGGTGGGAAGTGGACATGTTTAGGAGAACAAGAGAAGAAGAACAAGAGAACAAAAGTGGATACTTTAAATTGGGTGTGTATCATTTGAATCGGCCGATAGATATTAAGATTCCAGGTGTCCCCTTCATGTGCAGTCACAGAGATAGCCTTTGATCAAAGCAGTACATATGTTTTGGATTTAAATATTTTTATTCTTATTCTTCATCGTAGTGTTGGAAATAGACATCTATATAAGCTACTCTTTTTGTTAAATGTTTATTAATAAATCATGAATATGAAATGTGTAAACTGCATTAACAAATCGTAGGAGCAGAGATAAACTAGGGGAAAAGATGAAGAGAAAGTCCACCCAAAATGAATCTGGGTAAATAAGACTCCACCATGTCTTTGATCAGAGGCAATAAGTCCTTTCCCTTGTTCAATCAATGTCAATTAAAAGAGAGTCATGGAATCATCAACTATATAGTAATAGTAATAGTAATAGTAATAGTAATAGTAATAGTAATAGTAATAGTAATAATAGTAATAGTAATAAATAACAATAATAAATAACAATAACAATAATAATAGTAATAATAACTTACTTGAATGGGACAAGTGACATTTGCTGTGCCATGGTACACTGGCTTATAATAAATACTAAGGACCTTCACCACAGGAAACACAGTATAATGAAATGTCAAGGCGGATGCATCTGTGTTTGCCTTGATAATACACAGATCCACAATTTCATTTAACATTGTGTGGTTTCTATCTTCTTCTGCCCTGTAGACTGTCCTAAAGGGAAAGGTAATATTGGTGACAGCATTGCCTGGAAGATGTACATTATACAATAGACCACCACCTACAGGCTGATCAGGCATACTTGGATAGTAGGCCTTTTATTGGCATAGATATAGATATAGGCATAAAAAGAATACAAAACATGAAAATAGCTCTAGGAGGGTTCTAATAACATTACCACTATCTCAACCTGCTCAAGTTGAATGTCTTGCCTGTTCTGATTGGTAATTCCAACCTCAAGACCCATATTAAATACAAATCCACTGCTGCCTTTATTACGCTCAAAGGGAGGTAAATGGTCAGGATGCAGTGTGGAGCCGTAATAGTCTATTGTGGGGATCTTGAAGGTGCCTATAAGAATGCCCACTACCATACTAGCTACAATTATAACCACAAGCAGCAAGCAGCTAAGAGTGCGTGCCCATAGTGGGATACATGGAAAACAAATGCAGCATAAATAGTGAATCCATGGCTTTTGTTGAACTGTAGTTGGTTGCTTCTCTGTGTAATCTAATAAGCAATATGAATCAGCAACATATAGAGTGAACTCTCCTGCCTCTATTTATTATTATTATTATATTAAACAACTTACCATAATTTAATGCAGAATGAGGATGATCATGATCATAAATATTCAGAAATGATGTAGAATTGTCTTTGTTCATAATAATAAAAAGATAAAAGCCAACTATTAAATATTAAATGGCTGTATATCTTTTTAAAAGAAAAAGAAAAGGAGTAAGAGAAAGGAATCGGAAAAAGACCCAAGGTGTTCTCCTGGTTTATACTTTATAGACCAAACCCTCCTAATAAAAGTGTAAGTTTTCTTTCTTTCTCGTCTGTTTTAACAGTCTCAATCTTTATTATTCAATAATAGTACAATGATAAAGAGGTAAAAATGTAAATATATACCACTTTAATTGAGTGATAGCGTATTTAATAATAAGTATTGATAAGCAGTTAAGAATAAAGTATACTTTTTTGTTTAACAATCCCTTTGATCAATGGCATCACTCTATTAAGGCTGCTAGATAGCAAATTAATAAAGATGAAACATTAGCAGCATATACATGTTTTTTTTAAAAAAAAATAAAAACATAAATCCTCTTATTACTGTTATTATTAGTATTAGAAGAAAGGAGAACATAGATTTTCAAGGGGGAGATATCCTCTATGACGGACAAAAGACTAAAATTAAGGGAAATGTCTATCCGTAGCAAAGATCAAGCAATCTGTGTACTTAATGCATGGATATTTATAGATATATATCTTTCTTTTTACATGACAAATGAAGAAGAATACATGAATAATTCTCTTTACTAAACTAGGCAGGTATAAGTTCATACCAATTGTCCATACTAAAATATACCCGATCCTATCTTTCTTTGCTTTATTTATTTTATTCAGTTTCATTTCTTGGTGTCATGACGGGTATTTTCATCCCACCTGCTTTGGCCTTGTCAATGATCTTTTGGGCCCACTTCATCACTGGCATATCAATCCTATAGATTATTGTTTGGTATTTAAAGTGTATTCATAGCCATACCCCTTTCTACTTACATTTTTCCATCCAGTGCAAAGGCACCTACACCTTTTGCAGCAAACATCTCGGTCTTTTCCAGGATACGGGCGGCCTTCTCGACATCTAATCCACACGGTTACATACAAACAACCCAATGTATCATCTACCTGCAGGATCCGGAAGAAATGTCCTTTGTATAGTATCAATTTGGCTGGGATGAATGGCTTGTTTACCACTAAATCCAAACTCTCTTCCTTCTTTGCACTCCTCTAATAGCACTTGTTCATTTTGATAGTCTACACAAACCTAGGCAGTATAAGTGTCTAGTGAATATATCAATTAACATGCCAAGTCAATTGCTTGCAATCCATAAGCAGTAGCAGCATTCACAATAGTCTGTCTTGGGAACATCATCTCTTTACGACTACTTGTACGAATAAGGCCTATGCTGGTTGATCAATCTTCTTCTTTATCTATAGTAGCTTCGTACCCACATCCGCACAGTAATCTTCAGCAGCGAACTATAGTAGAATGGGTTCGGATTTATTTATTCCGGGTCAACAGTTACTTACAATAAGGGCATCTAGTCGAGGATCTGCTGTTGCAATTTCTTTGATATTCATTATACCAAGTGCACTCTCCATGGAAGCAATAAGACGAATACGCTCGCGTCTATTTCATCATGAGATGGGTATATATTTCTTTTTCCATCCACATATACGGATAAAAAGGTAGAAATAGAAATAGAACTCACTGTGATTCTACAGCCACTACATCTATCATGCGACTCACAAACTGGATGTCTTTTGCACTCTGTACTTTTGGAATGACAATTGTTTGAAGCCTCTTTGAATGAAGCTATATAGACATATAGACATATAGACATATAGACATATAGACATATAGACATATAGACATATAGACATACAGACATACGGATCGAAGAACATTCAATACTCTGTCTTATTCTTCTTTGTTTTTGTACTTGCAATAACATTCAAATCATCCAATTCGAGGCCTATGGAATATGAGTTAAAACACAGAACAATAGGGATGGTGCATAAAGAGGTATTACCTGAGCCTACTGCATTAATTCGTACTGCCTTTTCTGTTTTCCCATGTTCAGAAGCCTACACTTTCTCTTTATCCATCAAGATCGTACTTATATATATATATAGAGAGAGAGAGAGAGAAAGAGAGAGAAAGAAAGAGAGAACACTTGAGCTAGTGTTAATTACCTCCAAAGCATCAATGACTTGGTGACGTGCAATGCCCTTTTTATTATCGGAAACACTGTCTTCCAGGTCATACACTACACAGTCCACCTTCATGGAGATAGATTTATGGATTTTACGCTCGTCACTGCCAGGTACTGTAATTTATGAACCCACACACTGGCTATTATGGCTAAGACTCACCATAGAACAGAGTACGTCGTATTCTTGTCTCTTTTTCTGGTTGAAATGTAGCAAGTGTCCTGTATCTCATGGGAATGCCTGCTGGTAAAGAGCGAAACACCCCACGTACCATAGTCTTGGGTGGACAAGAGATAGCCGCTAGTATTGTTGGCAGTGTAAATAACAAGGACTGAAGACTCTTCTTTTCTTTTTCTCTCTTTTTCCCTGTAGCCTATTATGTCTTACTGTGAAGCAGAAACATGATATTACTGCACAACGAGTCAGGATAGGGAAAGAAAGAGAAAGAAAAAAAAACAAATAAATATAAAGCAAGTGTGAGCACTTATGCAAATGTGACGGTACAGCATCAGTATCACCTGACTTTCTCTGTTCAAGGATGAACACTTTATGAGTTTAGAGCCCGAACAACAGTGCTATCAGGAACACAGGCATAAGCAACAAGACCCTATGCATAATTACGTCTTGTTCTTTATAGTTCCATGAACAGCTCATCAAACAGTAAATGAGAGAAGATGGATTCAATCTCATCAACAAGAGATAATAATAATAATAATAATAATAATAATAAAAGAGTATGTTCAAAAGGAAACATGGTGTTCAGCTTGAGAAAGATGTGAGAATAAGAATAATAATGTGCCGATAAGATTGTTGCTTTATTCTGTTTTTATATAGGGTCTTGGGTTTTATATTTATATATATTTATATATATTAATAATAGCAGTGTTAGATAATAGCCAAAGAGAGATGCCTATTCATACTACTCTTCAAGCTTCTTAGTGGAACGGCTAGTCTGAAGTTCTTCACTGCTAAGTTCTCTTTCAGCTGGGACTTTAGGCAGTTGGCCTGTCACTGCGTCTTTTACGATTCTCCACACTTGGACAGGAGTAGTGACATCTTTAAGAGAGTAGTGTACTGTGTCAGCCTTGACATAGATAATTCCAATGCGAGGATCACCAGCTTCACCATTATGAACACCATCTTCAAGGTCACTAAACCATGTCTACAGAATAACAATGGTAGTAAATAACAATGGTAAGAATAGTGTATAGGTTATGTTTTTTTTGAAGACATACTTTGATATCAGGCGTGTAGAGTTCAGTGATCTTGGCATGATCATTGATAAGCTCAGCTGTACCAGAAACACTGATCCATTCACCAGTGGATAGTTTGTAGAGTCCTAGATTCACATTAGGATCTTGCTTCAATTCGTCCATTTTATGGGTCGAAGTGTTGGTAAAGAACCATAGATCAGCAGGAAGATGATTAGCAGGCTAGAGTTGTATTTTTCATACAGAAAAAAGAAGCAGAAAAGAATGAGATGAACTGCTATCCATAAGTGCTATCACTTACAATATGAGGTACCATGGCACGACTGACTAGCTTTCCTGTGTCTGAACAACGTGTGGTCATCATACAGAGTTTGATATTCTCAATGAGCTTATGAAGGTCCTCTACTTTTTTATCAGTAGATACTTTCAAGTCAACATTCTTTTCGTAGGAAGGGCTTTGTTTTGGTAAGGAAGTCATACTAATTAGCTTTAATAGAGGGATAAGAAGGATGAAAGCTGATTGTCTATGAAGGCTTTTATAATTTTATGTAGTGGTAGAGTACAAAGGGTATGCTGACACGATGAAATCACTAATGTGAGTGGGTCGATCTATCTATCTATAAAGAGAGTATGTGATAGAGTCATTCGACGTAGATATGATAGAAAGATGAGTACACCCATAAGATATATAACCTATTGAATGGATTGATAAATCAGATACGGTGTTTGATAATGCCATTGACAGTCTTCTGTGAATGATCTTGAATGAATTGATCGTGGTGCTACTTTGTATTATAGAAGATAGAAAGTAGGCCAATGCATATGAGGATGATGAGAATATCACCTTGCATAGTCACTATTATCATTATTCTAAGCGTATGAGAAAATACCAATGCATAGACAATCTACAAAAGAAGAGTACATCTGTCAAATAGTTCTCACACTACTTGGTGGGGTTGGAATACCTATACAAAAAAAAAAGACACTACATTGGGTGGGATATAGGACTAAACTCTCTTTTAGCTCTCTTTTAGTGTTCCTATCTATCAGGCTTTGATTCGATTTGATTCGATTTGATTCGATTTGATTCTCTTTATGAAACTTCATCCTTATTACTGCTATTCCTACTGCGGAAAATCCCCAAAGTTAACTCTAGAATACTCAGCAAGACTCTTCTCTAAACGACAATCTTCAACTTATACTCGCCATCTGTTCTCAGATAAAAGTGTATAGTAGAAATTGGCCTCTTTTAATTACATCTCTTTCAATTCAATTGTAATTCTTACTAGTTAAGATGGGATACAATTGTTTGTTTATTATTTTCATTTATATAGAACATCCCGCTTTATTCTTTTAGTATGGAGGATACTGTCTTTTCAAAACACTACTCAGTATGATGTTGGATTGTAAAGGAACACTGTGTAATAAACCGTCCTATAGACACAACGAGGTATAATAATAGTAGTAATAACAATAATAACAATAATAACAATAATAACAATAATAACAATAATAACAATAATAACAATAATAACAATAATAACAATAATAACAATAATAACAATAATAACAATAATAACAATAATAACAAAGAATAGAACAAGATTGGATATTTCATTTGGCTTTATAACCTGAAGAAATTCAATATCATTCAATGAAAAAGATGTGGCTCATTATGATCATCTCTTGGAAAACAAAGCTACAATGAAGAAAATGCCGTGCCTTGGCTACACAAAGATGGGCTTTGATCCCGATCATTTTACTTCTTTACTTATAACAACATCGCCGCTCTATTCCCATAAGTTTTAGTCATATGAATAACAATAACAATGGAGTCCATCCTATCCACAGCACATACCATGCTAAGAATTTATACTTCTAATCTAATGTCTTGTCCTATGGTGTTCTATCTATTTTAGATAGTCTTTAGTATTAATGAATCACTGTGTAGACATTAGCTTAATCTAGAATTGGATTGCTGTACAGAAAAGTAAAGATTCAATGACTGTGTTTACTAGGATTAAGACAAGTTACCTTTATCTACTATTCATTTATTATACACAATGTGCTAATAGTATGTCCACAACAAATAGCCACCACTGCAGAGTATCACCGTGGATCCAGCTGCTAGTGTGCATATCTCCAGTATACCCTTGTGGGTTATTTATCCAATCCGAGTTTCCTCTTTTTCTTTTTTCTCCTTAAGGGTATATGCGCAGTTTAGACCAACGAGGAAATGACGCGAAATATGTTCGTTTGTTACCATTCTTTTCCCTTGATGTGTTACTGCCGTGGCTATAGGCATGCACCTCTCCCTGTGAATCTCCGTCTTACTCCGAAGCCACTGTGTCTCCATTCATAGAAAGCTTAGAAATATCTCTAATTGGATTCCTTTCTATTTCCTGTGTCTGTTTTCATAGGCGTAGAGAAGTGTCTACCTGTCTGTGTAGCTGTTTGTGTTTCTGTGTAAAGGCAGAGAATAGATCGGAATTGACTTTTTTATTTTTTTATTTTTTTTTATATATCTAATATTTACCGACGGCTTCTTTTACTCTTTCTTTTCTATTCTTTTCTTCTGTCATTCTAGAATGTCACTGAGAGGACGTATTGGCAGTCCAGGTCTAGGCACACCTGCAAGACAGTTGGCTGAAGCTGCACCTTCCAACAGCTCATACCGATCCAAATCTGTGCACGAAAATGATCCCGAGGCAAACTTCATATCAACAGACAGCAGTGGTATTGAAGTAGCAGGCCATATAAAAGACCGTAGTATTGGTCAGACAATGAAAAGTCATGGTATCCACCTGGGATTTCCCCATCATCATGATCTTTCCGACCAACCCATTAAGCCTAAACATGATCCAGCGGGGCGCCCCTTGCGTCGGCATGGTACTGAAACATTTGGTGAAGTGTTTCTTCACCCTTTGAAAGAACTCGATATGCATCGTCAGCGTATTCAGGCATTCGAAAGTGAAGACAAGGAATTCTGTGAGAAACATCCAGATAAAACGAATGTTGAAGATACTCTTGAAGTGTAGGTTCTTCTTGTTGTTTTAATATAGGATCGGCAATGCTCTTTATATATTGATAGATATATTGGTGTTTAAAATTATTTCACTTATTTCTATTGCTATTTCTCGATACTATTATTATTTCTTATAGAAAACCCACAGTAAGAATAGGTAAGTGAGGAAATCAATGCAGACAATGACATATCACTACAGACAATGACTGACATTGCTATTATTTTCCGAACTACTTAGTTATTCATTTTCGCCATTTGGTGGGTACCCAAGATGTCCATATTACAGATACAATCGTCAATAGTGTTAAGGAGCCTGTGAGTCTTTTATTATTATTACTGCTATTATAGATAACAAACCTAAACAGTCACTTATTCACCCTTCACTCTCTATGGATAGCTCTCTTTAACAGAGAAAGAAATACTGAGAATCTACGCAGTCCGTAACACTGATGAGCTTATTGACTTTTTCTACAAAACGGGCAGAGAATATTCGTTGAAGATTCATAAAACAGTCGATATTCGTGCTGAGATCAAAGACAAAAAGGCGGAGTTTGATCAGTTCAGTAAGTGTTATGAATCTACTCTTCTCTTAAGAATATAAGGGTCTTTATTTTTATTTTAACACCAGACAACTTATACATCCTGCCCTTTTTTTATTTTTTAAGGACGAGGTTCGACTGAGTCTGGACATTCTATATTCAAAAGAAGAGAGATAAACTCCGAACCACAAGATAGCCGGGAGAATACAGTCGATACACCTACTGAGAGGACATCCTCTGAAGATAAAAAGGCAGTTCCCAATGAAGAGACCAAGTTACTTCCTATTGAGGAGAACAAATTGCTTTCTATTGAAGGGAACAAGGATAGCCTTCAAATACTAGATGAGAAAAAAGAAGAGACCGAGAAACCCACTGAGGAAGTAGAACAGAGAATAACCCCACCTGCTCTTCTTGTTGATCTCAATGAGAATGTTTACTTGGAAATCAAAATGTACTTGCCTAAAGAAGAAAAGCCTGCAACAACAAGACGCCCCATCTTCCTGTAAGAAAGACTAGGGAGACAAGTGATCCTGAACAAGTGCTTATTTATCTTTTCTTCCTAAAACACCACCACCCTATGTAAACAGTCTTCCTGACCCGGATCTTTCTGATGAGATTGGTGTAGAATCATCAGCCACATGGGTAGAGCTATTTGGTGATGTCTTTTATGTTGGTTGGCTCAGGTAAGCAATGAATGGCTTTGAAAGACATTCAATGGAAATACTAAATACTTCCCATAGCACATTCACACATGCTCACCATATCACTGGTCGAGAGCAACTGGGCACTTATGCTGCCTGGTTTGTTGTGATGTGGTGGACCTGGTGCTCTAGTGCATTGTAAGTAATATACCAATGCATTGTAATGTTATCTCATTCTGTTTTGCATCAAGCTATTCTTCCCGCTATGATAGTGCTGGTAAAAGAATAGAAGAAGAAGAAAATAGAAGAAGAAAATAACAGACTTCTAATATGACTTAGATGTAATGCACCATGTTTACAAGATGGTAGAACTGTGTGGTCTGGGTGAGTTATCTGTCCTTGCTCAATGAACTACAACCGTGTTATCACATCCCTCTAATCTGCTCTATTTACAGTTGGCATGGCTGCTTCTAGTAACAACTTTATTGAGAGTCCCAAAGGATTTATTATTGGTTATATGGGTAAGTCATTGTCAATAAGTACTAGCCGCCGTGGTACTAAACACATATAAATACTGGTGTGCTGTAGTGATGAAGTCCGTCTTGCTGATTGAATACAGTGTGGTACTTTTTGGTGCTGTTCTTTCTGGCTCTTATGCTCGAAAGCCATTGCTTGCTTATGTGGTTGTAAATTCACTTGGTCTTATCTTATGGGGTACTTCTCTTCTATACCTCAACAACCGTACTACTCGTTACTTGCTATGGTACATCAGTATCTTTGTGGAAATTACTGTGAATATTCTCTTGAAAAAGAACAGACAAGTGTCTTTGGCCGCCAGTCATCTTGGAGAACGTCTTGGTCTCTTTACTATTATTATTCTTGGTGAGAATTGTATGGGCTTCATCACTATGGTTGCTGATGCAGAGGCAGATGTCTCTGTAGTGTAAGTAAAATAGATACTCTACTTCTCTTGTTGACTCACATTTATACCTCTTTAGTGTTGCTATTATGTTTGGTGTGATTATTATCTTCAACTACTTCTTCATGTACTTTGATGACTTTAGCAATGAGGTGAGTAACTTTTGCCTTTATTTTCCATGTGTAGAATGTAACTTATCATTCTATAAAGATCCTCAATGAAGTTGAATTGAGTCAACTGTGGGTCTGGCTTCATTTCCCCCTCCACCTGTGCCAAGTTGCTTTTGGTATTGCACTTACAGATGTCATTACCATCTACCGTCTCGACTGGGACAATGCAGTCGATGGAAATGCTATAATGCAAAGCCAATATGCTGAACTAACTGGGCATGTTAGTGGTGGTAGTGGTGTAGCAGAGGCTACACATGCTGTTGCTGAACAGGCAGGCCATGCTCTTCTTGCTTCATTACGAATGGCTTTCGGATCCACAGGCACATCTGCAGAGTGTGAGGAAATCAAAGATACCTCTTTTGTTTTCCAGGCCTTTTGGGTGACGGGTGGTCTTATTCTATGCCTGAATGCACTTATTAAGTTGGTCAACACTCCTGTTGCTGGTATGTTACTGCCCTTTCTACCCTTCTATTTTGCCGATGTCTTTTTCTAAAAATCAATCCAACACATTCTAACTTTCTGTTGTATCAATCACTCTTTACAGCCAAATGGTCTCGTATTATTTGTGCTTCTCGTATTCTGAATGCCATTGTATTCTTTGGATTATCCGCTCTTACCTATGGAAAACTCAATGGTCTTGCTATGCTTGGTATTATGATGGCATCCCTTCTCCTTCAATGTAAGTCCTATCCCACTCTTCTTGTCGCTTAACCTCCTCTTTCTTCTTCTAGCTTGTATCGATCTTCTGGACTAAATCCAAGACCAAGATCCCCTTTATTTTATTTTCCTTTTTGAATTTAGAGCCCAATTATTACCCCACTTTACTCTTTTTCTTTATAACCTTTTGTAGTTTTATTATGTAAACTTATTTAAGAAAATGATATATTTATCTTACTATTCTTTTTTTTTGTCCATTAGAAACAGGGATATATAAACTTAAGCATAAACATTATTCAGTAGTATTGTATAAGTCCATAAGGCATTCAAACACTGTCATACTAATGGTAGTCATTGGAATCATTGTGATAATACGTGCCAGACAGCCACGCGTGAATCCTCGCCATTGCCCTTCATCACGCCACATTTGATAGGCAATCCCCATGGGCCCCCTATGAGATCCCAACACATCCTCAGAAACAGAGACTTGCCATCGTGTCTTTACAATATCCAATGGAGTGGAGACAATAGTAGCCACTGTACCTGCCCATGCCGAGCATACCAAATACACAATAAAAGACATTTCTCCTGCTGCTGCTTTGAGTTGTTCATACACTAGAAAGTAGACCATAGTATGAGGCACAAACACTACCAAAGACATCCAATAGCCGCGATAGAGTCCCTTGTACCCGTAGGTCTGCACTATTTGCACTATCAGCCCATAGGTTGTCTGTTCAAGATGGGTCTGGTCTGTCTGGAGGCAGCTCTTCAATACTTCCATAGGAGTAAAGAATATCCCAGCCACTACTTCTGCTATCATTCCAGAGGCAAGTGGATTGAATGCTCTGTCGTGGTGGAGCCATGGTGAGGGAAATGTATCAAGCCAGTCTTTGGTAATAGCATAGCAAGCGAGGTAGACTGAAAGAGCAGGAACCGAGAAGAAGAGAGTAACACACAGTCCGTTGTAGAGTGAAGGCAAGGAATTGTTGACCAACATGTGCTTTATACGTCCTGCCTGGTGAAAGAGAGTGCTGTGGGCATCGTCAAAGGCCGTGTGTGCATCCTCCTGCACCTGGAGTCTGGTTTTAATGGTATCAACTAATCTCTTTATTGGCTTAACAGAGTCGATAGAGATTTCCTTTCCTTTTCTCTCTTTTTTTTTCTTTCTTCTCTTCACTTACTAGGATAAGTGACTGTTCTAGCAACAATAGAAGCAACACTTGAAGCAAATATATAATAGGCAGTGAATCCCATACTGTAATATACACACACTATACTCTACTATACTATAGAAGTAGAAGTACTTCTTCCTCGGGAAAAGAGAAGACGTGACGGAATCAAGGTCCGACAGAAACATATTATAAGAAAGCAGAGCATTTGTGACTCGGAATTTCCAAGGTGCTCAAGGGCATCCTCTCTTTTTTTTTTTCTACCTTCCACATCACGACACCCGTTCATTCATCTCATCTTCATGCCTAAAGTCAAAACACAACGAACAAAAAGGCCACCTGCTGGTTTTGATGAGATTGAGCCTACACTTGAGGAGTTTTCAAAAAAGATGAAAGAGGGTAACTATGACACGTCATGGCTGCTGTTCTAATGTCTTGTTCAGTCGAAAATGAGCCTCACGAAGGAAAACGAATTGTCGAGAGTTCCTGGCCTATTTTTCGCATTCACCACCAGCGTTCTCGTTATGTCTACGATCTTTACTACAAACGAAAAGCTATTTCAAAAGAACTTTATGACTATCTGTTAAAATACAAATATGCTGATGCCAACTTAATTGCAAAGTGGAAAAAGGTAAATGAAGAAATGGGAAAGCGTAGGCATGAATAATAACAATAACAATAACAATAACTTTATTATTTCTATAGCCTGGATTTGAAAAACTATGTTGCTTACGATGTGTACAGCCAAGAGACACCAACTTTGGAACAACGTGCGTGTGTCGTGTGCCTAAAGAGAAACTAGAACAAGGCAAAACAATTGAATGTGTTCATTGCGGGTGCAGAGGATGTGCAAGTGGAGATTAAGAAAGAAACCAACATTATAAAAGAGGGCAAGAATATACTTTATTATCTTTCTATTTTATATGATAAACACTTTCTTTTATTTATATATATATTATTTATTATCTTTATATATCTTTATATATATCTTTATCTACAATGAGAGAAAAGAAAAAGAAACTTGCACTGTTGGTATTCACTGTGAAATACATACTATCTATCAGTGGACTTGCCTTTTGACAAGAGCCCTTTTACATTCTATGCCTTTACAGACGACATTGGCTGTGGTGGTGAGTTTCTATTTATTGTTCTATCTTTGTAGGATGAATAAGCTATGCCATGCTATTGTTTGAATAGTTTCTCTCTTTCTATAGAGTGTAGAATGGAATGGAACAAGCCCATCTATCAGTACAGGCAGCACATTTACTCCTTCCTGTGCATAGTAGGGCTAGACATCCGTGTTCTCTTTACAAATGACCAAACACCTTTAATCTGAAACTGTCACTCTGTCCAATGATCCCCGTTTATATTCATCTATCAGTCATTCACAGAGCCTAGCTTTGTTTAATAACAGTTATACTAGCCAAATAATTATATCATCTCTTATTCACATTTAAAGTATTCCTTTCATTTCATTTCTTTTTTCTTCTTTTTTTCTTCTTCCTGTCAGTTATAGTTTTATTTTTATTATCAATAGCAATAGCAATATTTTTCAAGACTAAAAAATGGAAAAAGAAGTCCCCAAGGATCAACTCTTGAACTCTCCAAAGGAAAAAAAGGAAGTCGAATCAAGTGGCAGTGAGGACGAAGGATGGCAGACAGAAGTGAAAACACGACATCGATTTACATCGGCTCAACTCGATGACCTCGAGCTATTCTTTAAAACACATGTACGGCCTTCTTCTGAAGCCAAGAGTGTAATAGCCCATAAATTGGGAATACAAGTCAGCCGAGTGCAAGTGTGGTTACAAAACCGTCGAGCCAAAGAGAAAAAGGCACACCTTGATACCCACCGAAAACGGCCTTCGAGAAGTCTCTCCAGTATTCGACGCCTATCTTATATGAATCACACGACGGAGCCAGCAAAACCCGTCCATCCGGTGTATTCACCCAAACCCACAGCAAGTGACCCTAAACTATTTACACAGACTGTTCCATTGAGTCGTTCCTATTCCACTATGGATCCAAACCAATTCTCTGAGAATAGCCCATATGCTGAATATTTTGATTCCTATAGTGTCTACCACAACTATCCATCTGATTACTCAAGACCCTCTCTAAATTATATATCCAGTCATAGAACAGACCCAACGCCATCACAGGCCGTGGTCTTTTCCACTTTACAAACAGCCTCACTCCAGCCACCACCACCACCTCCTCCTTCTCAACCCCTTCCACCTCTTCCTTCTCAACTCCAGCCACATTCTGTTTCGCCAATGTTTTACCCTGATTACCCGTCGAATA
Source organism: Spinellus fusiger (assembly GCA_025094145.1). Classification (NCBI taxonomy): domain Eukaryota; kingdom Fungi; phylum Mucoromycota; class Mucoromycetes; order Mucorales; family Phycomycetaceae; genus Spinellus; species Spinellus fusiger. The sequence goes on along the minus strand of JALLLS010000033.1, from coordinate 54,066 downwards.
TGATGGATTATAATCCTCCCTCCTTGGATTACTCATTGAGCTATTCCCATAAGAGTCTTCATGCGGATGCTTCCAACATATCTCCTTTTCAGCCAAAGCCGTATGGTTCTAAAGGCAAAAAGGCAGATATGAATGTGTACAGTGACGATGGACGAGAAGGTAGTAGGACTAATATCAAAAAGTTTTGTTAGTGCTTGTATTTTGAAATATAATTTGTACTTTTTTCTTTCTTTCTTTCTTCATTGTACTGATGAATGGCTCTCTCTCTCTCTCTGTCTATCTCTCTCTGTCTATATCTCTCTATAAGAAGAAGAACTGGGCTTATGGGTCCCTCTATTATTAGAAAGGGCATAAAGGCTTATATAATATAAATATCGCTTTTCCTTTCTTTTCATTTCTTCTATTCTATTTTCCTTTTGTTCATTAAAGACAAAATAATATAATATAGCTTATATATTGATGTATTGAAATCAGTAGAACAGAGTCCATGTAAATCAGACACTACAACAGTAGTAGGGTGTATAAAAACTACTAGGAATTGAAACCAGAAACAGAAAAGAATCCTTGTCTATTTATATTTATTGATATCTGGCCTGTTCATGGTTCATGGTTCATAGTATTATTAGAAAACTGTTCAAGTATCTTATTTTGAAAGAGAATATTCATTCCATGCCAGATACACTACAGAAAGAAAACTATTCTATGTACATTTAAGATGAAGGCCATCTTTGAATGCCACTTGGGGTGGAGTAAGACACTTATTCAAAGAACTACTGGATACACTAGAGTTGACTGATAGGGCTGGAGAGGTATCTAGTATGTAGAGTTTTTTTTTTGTTTTGTTTAGCTTATTGTTTCTTTTTCTTTTCTTTCTTTTTTTTTAAAATAAAATAAAATATAAAAATATAAAAATAAAATATAAAGGACCTCCTCTATATTAGTTGAAGATTACCTGGTGAGTTCACGGGGGCCGTGGATTCTTTTGTGTTGTTTTTGGCATGTACTGGAAATACACCAGGTGTATGTCTACTGACAAATGTATTTATCTCTTTTATCATATCATTTCTAATAGACTGAAGAGTAGATCCAGCCTTTGGATTACGGAGCGTGAGAAAGAGTGGTTTTATAGATCTAAACCGTAGAAATTAGTGTCATAAACAGAACACGCCACACTGAATCCTTGCATGTTTTTTGTTTTTGTTTTTGTTTTTTTACACTTACTTGTAGATATCAATACGAGTGTCTCCAATCCGTAAAACACCATATTGGAATATTAATTGTAACCCAAACAGTTTGATGATCTTTCCTAACTTTGTCTTTAAAGACATGGTCGCACTTTCTTTCAAAAAGTATAAAACAATAGTAGTTGAATAGCCAAGGTATAGGGAAGGAATGACAAAGATAGCCACTAATACTTTCCAAGTAGCTAATACATCTTTGGCAGTAACCTTGACCATGGAAGCAGAAAGTGCCTCTATCATAAAAATAAGTATAGGGTGTTGTTGTTTATGGAAGAAAAGAATAGTTTACTGTACCTTTTTGCTTTCTTTTGCTGACATATTGGGTGATCCATAGTAATGGAATATTGGCAATGTAACTAGAAAGAACAAGGAATAAAATAAGGGCAGCCTTCCATCTCTCTCTCTTTTCAATCTACTTACGCTGGTACATATACACTAGAAATAACTGCCAACTTTGTCACTTGTTGAAGAAGGGATAGGCTAGCTTTTATAGGATGCATGCCAAGGCTATCCACTTGGTAATCCCGAATGTCAAATAAAGAGAGAGAAGCGTTGTATAGCTTTATTCTCTGCGTCAACAGCTGGAGAGAGGAGTCTTCTTTCAATTGAGTCCATCCTTTGGCAAAGTCTCGGTCGTGTTGAATCATTTCTTCAATTGAAAGTTGGCCGTAGTGCGCGGGTTGGTGAAGACGGCATGCTGTTCTGATCACCTAATGGATATAGATTTGGAAAGATAAAGAATTATTACCAGTAGAATGATTAAAGAGGGGGCCTTTTTACAGGTGTATGAACTGACACAAAGTGTATCATCGTCGGGTGCATTGATGGTCACTGATCTAAAGGCTTGATCGCATCGGTTTAATAGTCTCAAAACAGCTTCATGTTTTCCCTTTCCTCCTTGTTGGAATAGGGCTGCATCTGCATCATTGATGGAGATGGGTTCTCCATAAGATACTACAGCCCTTGATCTGAACTTGTCAGGGTGGAAGTAATGAAGACCTGTTGATGTCTCTATTAACTCTAATATTATACTCTGCACTTACCCACAGGGATAATCTTAAGATCGAGGGTAGGGTCTTGGGTGACTGCACCAAAGGCCATAATAGCAAATCCAGCTACCTCTTTTTATGAGGGGTTTTCTTTCTTTTTTCTTTCTTTTTAAATTGAGAAATATACCTTTTAATGGTAACATTTCAGTACGGTCATGGCTACCACCTTCTGGAAAGATAACAACGCATTCCTTGTTATTGAAAGAACGGTACACTTCCTGATAGACCGGTGTTTGGTCAATGTGTGGCATAATTTCAAATTCATAGAGCTGGTTGTTTTCATGGGCTTCTACTGATTTTATCTTATTATCTAGAGCATAGACAATACTGATGTCTGTATCAGAAGTAATTTCCACCACTTGGAATTTGTATTCGTTTGAAAACACGATATAGTCATAAAGCATAATTTCCTGCGTAAAAAAAGTCCCGATGCCTCGAACTTTGTAGGGATTTGATAACTGATAACGTAGAAAGCCTGTTCCTTTTTTCATTATATCTTGTGGACGTACGACAGGAACTGTTATTTTTGGTGAATTTTCATTAGAACAACAACCACAACCACAACCACAACAAAGAATCACACTCTTTCCATGGTACTTGCTTGCTTTTAGTAGTCTGCCAATATGTCCAATGACTGGTTTCCTGTATGAAACAGCAGCCATAATAGAATATGCTTTACGCATTGTGTAATTGTAAAATACCATGCCATCGACAAACTGATTTGCATGAGGACCTACAATGAAGAGACATGGTCCATGAGCAGGCACTTGTTCAGCACCACTCGTTTTTATTTCACGAAAGAATATGTGTAGAATGACTTTAAATCCTTTTTTGATCACTCCCTGGGCTAGTGATTCAATTAAAGAAGTATCCATCCTAATAAATACAGGTAAAAAAAGAGGTGGAGGTGTTCAAGAGAGATTATAAAGAAGTGTGTAAAATAATGGAAAGAAAAGAACAGCACAGATCACTATAGAGTTGTAGTCTTAAGGAAAAAGAGGAGGAAAGTGGCCACTATTAGGACGGCGACTTAAAGTACCAAGTTGGCATGGTGATTAATTAAAAAATATCTTCATTTTAGGATTTGTTTTATTTATATACCAGGAGATCTTTAGGATATAAAAGGAAATAGTTGAAATACAATTGTTTAAAAATGACATCGATTTGAAAAGGAGCAAAAATAAATTAAGATGTATTCATGTTAGTTTTTAAATAAATAAAGACTATTATGTAGATTTACCTGTAAATGTCTAAATCCCAGAGGAAACCACTTTCGATGTGGCGATATATAATATAAATACAAATAAGAATATCTATTCTTATCGACAGAATGGAACTGGTCGGTGGCGACCCTTTAATCCATCTTCTACAGTTGTATAGATATTCGTTGATGCATTCACATCCTTGTTCCAAACAATTCCACAACTTCGGCAAGCGCGGATATTGTTGAAATTTACTAATACCTCGGTGAGGATATTTGTGTTATAAGTGTGACAGATCTTGAGAACAAAAAAAGAAGACAAAGTAACTGTTAGAAGAGCTTTTCATATTGGGTGAGAGATCAATCATGATTATCCTCAATGTTCAGAACTCATCGACATCAACTAGAAGAAGATCTCCACCCTTTTGTCTTTTCTTTAATGATTGATATAAGACTCTCGTCAAACCAACACGATGACCTTTAAACTTGGCAATTTGGTAGAATCACACCAATCTTTTTGGGCGCTAAAATCCCTTTACACTAATAAAACAGTAAAAATAATTAGTTCGAGATATATTAATGTACTCTCTGTGTGTGTGTCGTATTACCCTTGCACTGGCACCATCCTCTTGCCTTTGTCTTTTTAACGGATTCACCGAGTTTATTAAAATAAAAGAATATAAAATAGAAACTGACTAACATGTCAGACATAATAAACATAAACAAACACTCACCAGATCACAACTGTTGGTTCTTATGCCAGACAAAGGCAAACAAGTTAAAGAGGGTAGAAGTTATGAAGAACAACAGACAGTGTGGTTGGTAGGTATTAATATCCGAACAGAAGAGAACAACTTGAATTTTCACAATTCATTTGCTTAATCAGAACCACCAAAGTAATGCAGACTACAACAACATTTTAGAAAGAAAAGAATTGCTTAAAGAACAGTTGCCTAGTTACCCGTTGTGATCAAATCGTGTGTTGTGTCCCTGTTCATGTACCCTCTTTGATTTCCCTAGATTAGCCTTTGTATCCAAACCTTTATTTTTTAGTCCCTTCTAGAGACCAAACTACTACAGATGTATCTCTCTAGTGGTCCTGTTAATAACCTTAGTACTCTTTATTACAAATACTTGCAAATCTTGATTTTAAACACAGTTCCGTAAAACGGCAAAATTTGGGTCCCTCGTAAAAGGAAGAAGATATCACCGCTTAAAGGCCAGAAAAATCTCCTGATGTGTAGGACAGATTTAGGCACCTCCACATAATCTCAAGCTGTTGCTTGTGGATATCTCCTATAAGAAGGAAAAAGACGATGATTTAAAAGTAGTATTACATTGGTAGTTCTTGATACATTTGAATCTAGGGACAGAGCGTATATTTAAGCATTCTATTGAAGGGTAGAAGAGTGGAGTGGGTCCATTGAGTATATATTGGGTTCTATTAGTGAGCTTTTATTTTTATTTTTTATAAATGAGATCAAGCCTAATTCACTAAAGTATGTGAAGGTTTGATACAAAGCGTGTGCCCCTTTTCTTTTCCTTTTCTTTTCTTTCTTGCATCGGACCGATAGGTGTCAGCACTGTATTTATTGTCACGAGGCTGATTTTTCGCGTATAAATTATTCTAATAGGCTAAAGCCCAAATACTTTATGTCAGAAGTGACACATCTGCTATTGATATCTGCAGTACATCCAACTGTTATTGACACAAGACTGAAAGGGATACTATTGTACAGGTGTTTCACCAGAACCTTGTATCTCTGCTTAATAAAAGAACCTTTAGCTCTTTTCCTGATAGTATACAGTAATTGTAACAGTTTTAATAATGCATAGAAAGACTCTTGTTGAAATCCCAACAGAAAAAGTATAAAAACTAACACTGTTTAAGTTGGCTCTGTTCTTTTATATCTATTGACAAATAGAAATATATAAATAAACACCACTTTATCATACTTTCATACCCATAGACTTCATTTAGTGCTCTATATTTCAAGAAGTATATACTTATGAATGTAGAAAGTTATAAAATAACTCCTGCTTGTGTTTGTTCTCGAGATATTCTTTACTATTATTATTGAATACTTTGTTTATAGCTAGTAGTTTAAACCATCCCATCCCATACATGCTTTCTTCACAGACTATAGATACAAATACATTAACACTGTTAATACTTTCTTATGACCTAAGCTAGTTCTCTGCTACTAAATTATAGACTTAGTGTTTCAGCAACCATTTCCTGGATTTCCACATTGTGACAAACCTTTACATCATATTTCAAATAGTCAATCGTTGGACGAGGTGTATTCCTATCATTATTATTAGTATCATTTCTTGGTGTAGACTATATATATCTATACATTCAATTGAATAAGCTAGCTATCTCTCTAACCTAAAAAACAGACAAAGATGCTTATGGATTAGTATAGCTTCCACATTCAGTGAGAAAGGAAAAATATAAACAACTACACATATCTATATGTCTTTTCTGTATTCAATGCATTGTATTGAAAGGGTATCTTTTATACAATGTTAGAATATTCAAACTAGAATAAGATAACAAAATGATAACAAGATAACAAGATAATAAGATAATAAGATAATAACAAGATGATAAGATGATAAGATGATAAGATGATAAGATAACAAGATAAAAAGATGATAAGATGATAACAAGATGATAAAATGATAAGATAATAAGATAATAAGATAATAATAAGATAATAAGATAATAATAAGATAATAAGATAATAATAAGATAATAAGATAATAATAAGATAATAAGATAATAAGATAATAAGATAACAAGATAATAAGATAATAACAAGATAATAGGCTAAAACATCGCTATTCATTTCCCACTAGGAATACCATTACTAAACACTTTATTTTTCTATTTCTTTTCTCTAAAATAGATGCCATGGAAACCCTTTCAATGAAAAATTCTCAAATCACTTTCTATCACTTATGTAACAGTCACACTCCATCCATAAAGAGAAAGTTCCCACGGTGACGCTTGTCCATAGACTTGTCTGTTCCTTTCTCTTCTCCTGTAGACCATGCACTCTGTTTTAAAAGTCTGCCAAAGCCTATGCAGTAAAGGAGCAGTTCAGGTGGGTTTCCTTTATTTATTTTACCGAAGACTCACTCTCCATAGCAAACCCTCCGAGGCTATTCTGCTGTAACTGCCTCTCCCGACGGTATTCAGCAGGGAGTTGCTTATTCTTTGCTGTTAAAGAAGAGCCGCGAGGAAGTATTCCGTAGTCCAGAGTTATCCCACATGAGTGCTAATGAGAGTAAGTGGACTGTACCAATCCACTCACTTTGGGTGATATACTAAAGAGAGAGAGAATAACAGGCGAATCAAAAAAGATGAATCTATTCCAGGCTGTCAATGATGCCATGTCTATTGCACTGAGCACAGATAACACAGCAGGTACTGTTCTTCTGATAAATAGATATAGATGATCCATGTTTTTATTTATTATTTATTATTTACTAATATCTTTCCTAGTGTTATTTGGGGAGGATGTCTCTTTTGGCGGTGTCTTTAGAGCTTCTACAGGATTAGCAGAAAAGTACGGAAGAGAACGAGTCTTCAATACACCTTTGACTGAACAAGGAATTGTTGGATTTGGTATTGGTATGGCATCCGTAGGCCACACTGCCATTGCTGAGATTCAGTTTGCAGACTACATCTACCCTGCCTTTGATCAAGTAAGTGCTGCTTCTTGGTCTGCAGATTGGCTTATCCTGTTAGCTTGTCAATGAAGCCTCAAAATACAGATATCGATCAGGCAACCAGTTTAATGTGGGAGGACTAACAGTGCGTACACCTTGTTCAGCTGTAGGCCATGGTGCTCTTTACCACAGTCAGAGTCCAGAAGGATTCTTTGCTCATTGCCCTGGACTCAAGGTAGCAGTGTCTCTGTTTCCATCTTCTTATGTATTTTGTCGTCTAGGTGGTGATGCCTCGTAGTCCAATCCAAGCCAAAGGAATGCTTCTTGCTTCTATCCGTGATCGTAATCCAGTGGTGTTCTTTGAGCCAAAGATCCTTTACCGTTCTGCAGGTAAACAGACAGACAAAGAGAATGAAAACAGACAAAGGGAAGAATTAGCAGAGACATTATGTATTTTTTATCCATAACAGTGGAAGAGGTCCCTGTGGGCGACTATGTACTGCCTCTGGGTAAGGCCGAGGTGTTGAAGCAAGGGACAGATGTGACTGTGGTTGGCTATGGTTCTCAAATCTACACACTTGAGAATGCCATTCAGCTGGCAGAGAAGCGTCTTCCTGGGATTAGCTGTGAACTCATTGATCTAAGGACGATTCTTCCTATGGATGTGGAGACAGTGGCCAAGTCTGTAAGAAAGACAGGCCGCTTGGTGATTGCCCATGAGGCGCCCAAGACAGCGGGTGTGGCTGCCGAACTCTCTACTAGTATTATGGAGCACTGTTTCCTGAATTTACAGGCACCCATTCAGCGGGTGTGTGGATGGGACACTCCCTTCCCACTGGTGTATGAGCCATTCTATCTGCCTAGTATGGTACGATGTTTTGATGCCATTAAGACTGCAGCGGAATATTAGATGGAAATCAATTTCTTCTCTCTTTTATTATGTCTATCTATCTATACTATTTTTACATCAATATATATATACACACACTCTCTCTCTCTACATTCATAAGGAACAGTATGGAAGAAATAGCCCAAGGAATAACTTGGACCAATTGAAATATAAAATAAAATAAAATAAAAAAGAGCACACAGTCACTCCTTACGAATGACTGCTATTTGGAGACAGTGCTGTTTCCTCTTACCTCTATCATGTTTCATCCATCGCGTGGAGGTAATAAAGTAGATTTGCACTCACAACACCACTCATCCCTCCCTCAATAATACTCTAGGTGTTCGTGGAGGAAAGGACCAGGTAAATATGGAAAATACATCCAATATGGAGTCACTTTGGCTTATTCTCTCTCTATAGTTCAGCTGGGACTCCGTAAAGGAAGACAAGCACCGTGAAAACTACCTTGGTCATTCTCTTATGGCCCCTGTGGGTCGCTGGCAGAAGGGTAATGTGGCAGTAGTCAACACACTAATACAGTCATAGGCAAGGATCTGACGTGGTATGCCAAGGAAAGACACGACGCTGAGGGCTCCAATGCCATGTCTGATGAATTAGCACGCATTAAAGAGGCAGAGGCAGATGCTATGGCAGTGGCTCTGTAAGTCATCCCAACATAAAGAGATAGAAAACAGAGTATTTACAAGTCATTAGAGGGGTGAAGAAGAAAAAGACAATCGAAAGCCATGTCACTCAGGAAGAATTGAGATTTGCCCTCAAGAAACATGACTCTGATGTGGATGTGGATGTGAATGAAGAAAAGGGACTAGGTTATGGCAGGTAGATCATGGAGTATTCACAGGGGAGCTACTAAAGATGCATTCTTACTTACTGGACTCTTCATTAGATCCTCCCGTCTTCCTCTTGGACAGCAGAGTATGGAGATGATGAACGCACCACAGATGGTACCTACGATTGTAAACATGAGCCGTCGATCCATGTCGCCCTCTGAGCATAGATCCAAGAAGCATAAGCACTCTGACAAGAAGCATAAGCACTCTGACAAGAAGCATAAACACTCTGACAAGAAGCATAAGAGCCATAAAGAAGATCGTGATGAAAGCTATGAGACAACCCACCGAGAATCTAACAGAGAATCCCACCGAGAATCCCACCGAACACATCACAGAGAGAATCACAGAGAGAATCACAGAGAGAGTTACGAGGATTCTCATAGAGAAAAGATTCATAGAGAAAAGAGAAAGAGTCCTTCTCCTTCCTATACAAGGGACTCCCACAGAGACAGCAGAGACTCCTTCAGACCCCACCATGAACCAAAACATAAGCTACAGCGTGAAAGATCCCTCTCCCCTTACAGTAGACGCATTGCCCTCTCCAAACATACCGACTAACACACACACACACACTTTCCTTTCTCATACTTTTTTTTTAAAAAAAAAAAAACTGTATGGTTTTCTTTGTTTATATAAAATACGATAACTCAAGACTCAATCTTGAACTTGAAGTAATCAGGATCAAAGTGATGCACACGGACATAACCATCCTCACCACCACTGGAATAACTACACCATCATATTCAGCACCCATATGTCTTTAGTGGTTGGCTTACCTCTTGCCATCGGGATGCACTGCAATTGTGTTGATGGGTCCGAAATGGCCACGGACACGACCCACTTCTTCTTCAAGAATCTTGTGGTAGAATCTGCTCTCGAATTTACCTGCACGGGCAGACGTCGTGGTGACACTCATAGCATCCTGTCCACCTCCCACAATCACAAACTCCTGATATTTGGGTGTAAAGCAGGCAGAGTTGAGAGGAGTGTCCGTGGTGTATGTCTTTTTAAGAGTCAGCGAGTCACTCTCAAAGATCTGTGCTGTCTTATCCTTAGAGGCAGTGATAAAGTACGTGCGGTCGGTACTGAACTGGATGTCGGTAAGGATGTCGCTGTGGGGTTGAATAGAGAGAATCTTCTCATTGGTCTTCCAGTCCCACTGCACAATAGAGCCATCGACATGGCCACTGATGATGTATTTATTCAAGTATCCCCACCCAGCCACGACGGCTTTGGGTCCGTCTGTGTTGATAATAGTAGCAATACGCTCATCCGATTGGGCTGCATCTAACTGAGGGTTGACAGCAAGAACAGTCACAGTGCCAGAGAAGCCCATACGCTCTTCTGTCACGCACAGAACCATGGTATCGTCTTCATTGAACTCGACATGCTTGACGGCTGTTTTGAACTCCCAGGTCTTAAGACAACGGCCTGTCTGGGTGTTCCAGAGCTTTGCAGTGTTATCAGCAGCACCGGTGACAATCATAGTCGAGGTGGCTTGTTCTTATAAGTGACAGTAGAGAAGGAAAGGGGAGGCTTACAGTTCACATCCACGGTCCACACACTGCCCTGATGACCACTGTAGGTGCCCAGACGCTCTCCATTGTGAGAGTACCAGACATTGACGTTCTTGTCTTTGGACACTGAAAAGAGCAAGTCACCTTCTCGGTTGTACTTGATCTGTGTGAGGGAACGCGTGTGGCCTTGGAGAAGAATCGGGCGCATGGCTAAAAAGGGAAGAGAAAAAATTGACTGTTTGTGTGCACATAAAAACATCAACGCAGTATGATTTATCGGACTCTCAAAAGAGGGTGATGTCAGCCATCAGGTCACATGTTTTTATTGTCCTGGTTTTTTGCTGCGATAGAACAGCATGAATGTGCAGCCCAGCATGGTGATGACGCCACACAAGGCAAAGAGAGTGGCTGTTGGCATGGACTCCACCTAGAAAGCACGTTGTGTACAAATAGATGGGTGTGAATAAGCTGTCTGTTGATGGAGAAGAGTGCATTGGATAGAATGGGAGGATGAAGAAAGAAAGAAGAAGAAAGAAGAAAGAAGAAGAGCCTACATTCCACAGAAGCAGTCCCACACCTAGGTTCATAGGAATACGCAGCAGAGTCATGACACCAACGCGTGTTTCTTCTGGAATAACATGGGCTTTGAGACTGGCCATGGAGGGGTAGTAGAGGCCAGTGGTAAACTCAAAGCCGTGATAGGCCATGGTGAGAAGAACCACCTAGACAGAGACATGCATGAGTGTATAGAAAGCAAGTAGAAGAGACTTACAGAGTGGGACTCGTAATAGGCCATAACAGCAAACGACCCACTGGCTATACCTAGTGCCAGTGTGAGCAGGTGTTCTTGCTGCAGTAGTTTCTGTTGCCCAAGGACACGAAACAGCAGAGACCCCAGCATAACGGCCAGCATCATGGTAGAGAACAACAGACCCAGTGGAAGATCTAGAGTAGACAGCCAATAAGAAAGGGAATGCAAAGTAGGCTGCTTACCTTGTTCGTCGGCAGCTCCCTCCAGTGCAGGTGTGTAAAGAAGAACAAACACGTACATGGAACACTCGAACAGTGTCTGAGCAGCGCCAAGACAGAGGAGGTTGGTGTCTAAGCAAGGTATAGGCAAGGTGGATCTTATCTTATCGCATCTTACCTTGGAACATGGCATGCACGCCTTCCCTTAACGAACGCAACAAGGAGTGCCCATTCTACATCCACCATCAGACAAAATGCTTCCACACCACCGTACTCTACTCCACCTACCACTGCCAGATGTTCTCCATAATTCTCTGTCCATGTCATATAAATGCCTGCTGCTGCTATTGTCTGGAGAAGAACAGCAGCCACATAGGGAGCACTGTAGCCCCACACCACCACCATCCCATTGGCAGCAAGACCTGCTACCACTGCCACCACACTGTTGAAGAAGGTAGCAAGGGCAAAGGTGTGTGCTCGCCACTCTTCCGGAAGCCCATGTGATGTATGCTCAGCAACATACCACGCCTCAAACACACTGTAAAGAAGAGCAGCCGCCATACCCGACAGGACATGCGATAGAAACAGGACAGAATAGACATTGAACTGGCGGAGAATAAGAGAGAGAGAAGACACACCACAAAAGAAAAGACAAAGACGCCGTCTTCCACTGCTACTGCTTAACATGCACGCCACTTTTTGCTTTGTTTACCTAGTGTCGGCTGTGCTTCCTACTGCTGTTCCGGCAAATGCACTGCTTAGGAATCCTGTCAGGAAGAGGAGGGCAATCTGAGTAAGGTCAAGGCCATAAGAACGGTATAGCTTATAGAGATAAGGGCCCTGGAGCCAGTCAGCACCTTTAGGACAAGGAAGAACAAGGAAGAACAAGAAGGGTAAGAAGGGTAAGCTCCACAGTCTATTCTTTCTTTTCTCTTTTTTCTTCTTCTTTTCATTCTAGTCGACATTACCCATCACCATTAAATACACAGCCAGGTATTTTTGCTGGAGATGTCTTAATGTTCTGGCATGTGGGTCCATGGTGAAGTGCTTCTCCTGCCTCTCCTTTGACACACATCGACAGACCAATCAAATGACGTGCCTAATGGAATGAGGCAAGTCAAAGCCACCGCGAGTGGATGGCTGGGAATGAATTTTCATTTCTGCTTTCCTGCGGGCTTTGAGAGGGGATCTTTGGGTCTTTGCAGTGTTTTCACTTACTGTCAAAGATCCCTTCTTTTTTCTTTTTCTTTTTCGTAAGGAATAAACTATGGTTGGAACAATTCATAGCTGTCTCTTTGTTGTTGTTCTTAAAGTGTGTGACTCTCAATTGAATGGACTTGTAGCATTGGCCACTTTAGAAAAAACAGTACAGTACAGTGTAGCAGTGACAAGGCTAGGAACAAGTGGACTACTCTGTGACTTGCATCTGTCAAAGATGAATGTTATGGGATCAGCTTCATTTTCTCTTTTTTTTTCTTTTTTTTTTCTTTCCTTCTTTATCCTCTTTGCCATGACCCTTCATGAGCTGCATGAAGAAGAGTCTGAGCAGTGGATTCCTCAGCTGGGCTATGCTGAAGACCCAGAAACACCTCTGACAGCTGATACATTTCCTAGCAAATCAGGCGGCAAACCAGTAAGACACTTGTTGCAGGCGTGTGGATCTGACAGGAGGGGGGGCGGCTCACTAGGCATGGATGAATCCCGAGTTCATTTTGACTTTTGAACAAGTCACATGTGGCCAGTGTGAGCAGCCGATGGTACTGCTTGTCCAGGTAAATGATAGCAGAGTAGTCTCTCTTTTGTTCTTTTCTGTTCTTTGTTACTGGGGAGTTGGGAGTGTCCATGAAAAGATAACACCTTTTTTTCTTTCTTCTTTCTTCTTTTGCAAAGTTGTACACACCCGAGGACCAGCCAGCAGAAGCCTTTCATCGTACTGTTTATGTGTTCTGCTGTAAGAATGGACAGTGCTTACAAAGGGAGAAGAACAGGTACATTTACATCTACATCTACATCTGCAGAGACTGGAATTGGGATTGGGATTGGGATTGAGACTATGACTGAGACTATGAATGAGACTATGACTGAGACTAATGCTGGTGCGGATGCTGTGCCTAGTATCAAAGTATTCCGTAGCCAACTGCCAAGGGAAAACCCCTACTGGCCTCTCCCAAAGGACGATGAGGAAGACGGCGATGTGGACGTTGACTTTGTACCAAAGGCATTTGCAGCCCCCTTGCTGTGTGCTGTGTGTGGATTACTAGGCAACAAGAAGTGTGGGCAGTGCCATACACCCTACTGCTCTCGTGCCCATCAATTGGCAGACTGGAATGAGTGCAAACACAAGTCCTTCTGTGGCAAATCCCCCGATGCAAGTGTCCATGCCCTTCGACAGGCCCAGGTTTTTGCTGAGAAGGAGATTGTGAGTGAGCCAGAAAACCTAACACTGAAGGAGGACGAGCCGATGGAGACTGTGCATGAGGTGTCGGATAACACAGTGGAGGATGATATTGAGTATGGTAAGAAGAAGGGATGCATGCACTAGTTTGCACTTTGGATTGACCATTCCAATGCAGAGGACGATGCTGTGGATTCAAAGGTGGCTGTGGATGATGCATTTCTACAGTTCCAGCTGCGTCTTCAGCTGAATCCTGACCAGGTCGTGCGCTACGATAGAGTGGAGTATGATATGCCTGACAGAGAGCCCTTGTGGGTGCAGAGCAGCAATAAGCCCACAGTCATTCCCAACTGTGAACAGTGTGGAGGTGTGCGTACCTTTGAATTCCAGATCCTGTCTACGCTTCTTAACTTTCTGTCTATTTCGCATGTCACGGATTCTCTTGACTGGGGCTCCCTCTATATCTACACTTGCAAGCACAACTGTGTCCTTGCCACTTCCTATGCCTCTGAGTTTGTGTGGAAACAGGACTTTTCTGCGGACGGCATGCAATTGGGAGAACGTCGATAAGATGTTCTCTGTTGTGGTATACATCCCTCTAGGCCATTTAGTCTTTTTTTCTTTCTCTCTCTCTCTCTCTCTTTTTATTTTTTACTTTATGTGGATAGGTATCTTTTTATTTTTTTATTATTAGAGAGAATACAAAGGTATTCAAAAGCCTCTTTTTTCTTTTTGTCTTTCTATCTTTCTGTCTTTTATAGGCGGCTGTTCTGTAGAAGCAATAGAAAATAAAATAGACACTACAGTTCTAAATGGCCTTTCACAGCACCACCCACACTGACCCGGTCAATAAGAAACGTGTCATGGCCATACATGGCATCTAATTCATAATAGGTCACATTCTGGTTGCCTGCTTCTTTGAGACACTCGGCAATCTCCTTTTGCTGCCACACTGGGAACAGGATGTCTGACTGAACACCCAAGACCAGCGTGGGCATTGTAATGGCTCGCATGCCTTCTACCAAGTCCTGGATAGCAGGATCAGAGGCAGAGAGAGTTGTGAGGGTGAGTTTAGGGACTATGGCCTGAGCACGCATCTCAAGAGCAGAGTGGCGAGGTGGAAGAACAGGTTGAGAAGAAGACGAAGAAGAAGACGAAGAAGAGAAAGACGCCTGGTTGCGTTGTCGTTGTTCATGGAGTGCAGATGTAGCTGAACGAGACATATCAAACATGTCCATGGCTTTGGAGATGTACAGCAGAGAATTGGGATCGTACTGGAGACAGAATCGCTCTCCCTGATGATCCAGGTAGGTTTCAATAAGGAAGTCTGGACACAGGGCAGGAGACTGGTCTTCATGGGCTCTCTTGCGTCCAAATCTCTTTTCCCATTCAGGTCCTGATCGATAACTAATGGTGGCAATTTCACGCGCCAACTGACAGTGGGTGAGAAATAGAAATAGAGATAAAGAGATGGAAGGATGGACTGAACACTCTCTTACCTTCATGCCTACATGAGGAGGCACTGACTTGTAATAGAATCCCTTGTTCCAGTTGGGATCTGACATTAAGACTACATACATTGATGGGATTCCATTAGACACATAGACACATAGACACATAGACAGACAAAATAGCAGGGGTCATTACCTTGACGCTGGGTGTGTCGAAGAGCAATGGAATAGGGATGGGACCGTGCACAGGCAGAAATGGTGATAAGACGCTTCACTCGATCAGGATAAAGAGACGCAGCAGCAAGGGACTGCATGCCTCCCATACTACTGCCCACACTGGCATGAAGTCTGTCAATGGCAAGACTGTCTAGCAGTAGGAATTGGGCTCGTATCATATCAAACATAGTAATAATAGGGAAGCGTGTGGCATATCTCTCATTGTCGGCTGGATCCACAGCACTTGGGCCTGTAGATCCATAGCAACCACCAATGACATTTGTACAGACAACGAAGAACTTGCTGGTGTCAATAGGTCCTCCAGGGCCAATGAACTCCTCCCACCATCCTGCCTTTGTGTTTTTGGCATGGGATTTGGCATGAGAAGAGGCAGACAGACCTGTGTGGATAAGAATGGCATTGTCTCTCTTTTCATTCAATGTCCCCCATGTCTCATAAGCAATAGTGAAGTTGGGGAGGACTCCGCCATAGTCCAGCAAAAAGGGCTGGTTGTGTTCGAACACCTCATAGCCAGTGACTACCTTGTCGTAGCTAGGCTCAGGGCCATTGTCGAGTTCCTGTGTACGGGAGACAAGTTTATCAATGCATGGAAAGGCAAGGGGTGGGTTGGAGGAAGCAGCTGTGTGGGGCTCAACAGGACAACGGGTGCGTATGGCCGAGGAAGAAGAAAACACTATCTATTAGGACACACTGTGGATTGGATCCGTGGATTACCTCTTGCATAAGGAGCCAGTGAAATAGCACGAGGCAAGAGTCGAGAAGCACTGGTGGAGGCAATACGAGAGAGGAAGGCCATGGAAGAAAGTGTATGAGATATGTAGAATATGCCACTATACTATACTATACTATACTATATTATATTATATTATATTATATTATAATAATAATAATAATAAAGAAGAAGAATGTTTATATTCTCTTGGAGGGAAGAAAGGGCAGTATTTGCTATTTCTCTGTAAGAATGACGCGATAGTTCAAACAGAAAGGGTCTTTTTTTTTTCTTTTTTAAGGTATGGCCAAGAACAGACTGTACTGAAGAAGAAAGATGAAAGGGAGAGCCAAAACTTATTCTCAGATATTGCTGGAAGGTGCATTGAATTTGTCATACACTTCTGCCAGGGTAAGACACTGTTGTTCTGCATACTGTCACGCTTAGTCATCTTCCTGTCTCTGGAGCCACTTACAATTGCCAGTAGCATTGTAGCTGTGTCTTTAAGGGCATTGTATTCATGCAGATATTGGATGCGCTCACTCATTCTGCTATGGGCTTCTTTCTCCGTCATGCTTCAGGACACATATCAGTCACTACAAGGCATGGAAGTATCTGCTTACCCCAACTGCTCATATAAATCAGCATACTCTGCCTGTTTCTGCTTCAAAAGCTAGAATAGGACATGTATGAATCAACAGTCTTGTTCTGTTCATCCTACCTGTCTATAGTCTCTGTGTGAGCTCATTTGGATACAACCAGGACTCAAGGAAGAAGGGGGGTGTATTGTATTTTATTTATTTTATTGACTTGGGATGGTAGGAGCATGTGTTTTATCATCTATCATCTTTTGTGCGGTGATTCAAGGAAGAGAATAAAGTATAAGAAATAGCAGATAATAACATATAATAACATATCATAACATATAATAACATATAATAACATATAATAACATATAATAACATATAATAACATATAATAACATATAATAACATATAATAACATATAATAACATATAATAACATATAATAACATATAATAACATATAATAACATATAATAACATATCATAACATATCATAACATATCATAACATATAATAACATATCATAACATATCATAACATATCATAACATATCATAACATATCATAACATATCATAACATATCATAACATATCATAAATAAGAGAACAAGGAAAAGAACAGGCTTATCCTTTTGCTTATTCAATGTGGACATGCCAAAAAATAACTCACTCTATAGTCCTATTGGATCTACCTTGCACTTTACAACCTGCACCCTTATATCACTGCTTTCCATCTCAGTGTATAAGCCATCGTGACTGTGTATACTCTACCCTCTTGCATATAGGAATTACTTTTTGTCCCTTGCATCTACTTCTTTTCTATCGGGACAGTGACACGTACCAAAGAAAGTCACTTACTGTAGACATAGTAGAGAGGCATTGGCACCGAGGAATATTCACTGTAAAAGTTGCATGTATTTTGCTCTCTCTGTTCGTTCTCTGCGTATACCCAAGACTCTTTCTTTATCTGTTTTACTACACTTCCGCACCATGAAGTCCTTTATCCAAGTAGTGGGCCACTCTTCC
Source organism: Spinellus fusiger (assembly GCA_025094145.1). Taxonomy (NCBI): domain Eukaryota; kingdom Fungi; phylum Mucoromycota; class Mucoromycetes; order Mucorales; family Phycomycetaceae; genus Spinellus; species Spinellus fusiger. The sequence continues at coordinate 36,263 of JALLLS010000033.1, read as the reverse complement.
TCAGAAGGACCTCCTATGCTTATTATCAACTACGATAAGGAACGTTACATGTTCAATTGTAGTGAAGGCACACAACGTCTGTGTGTGGAACAGAAAGTGCGACTCACCAAACTAAAGCATATCTTCTTAACCCGCACTCAGTGGCAGACCATGGGAGGTGTGCCTGGCATGCTACTGACATTGACAGACATTGGATCCAGAAGCATTGATATCCATGGTGGAAGAAATACAAACCACGCCATTGCTGCAATGCGCCACTTTCTCTATCGCACTCAAGCCATTGTCAATGTGTATGATAAAGAAACAAGCGCTGATGTCTTTGATGATGGCAATCTCCGAGTGATTCCCGTATGCACATTGCCCACACATGCACAAGGAGCAGGAGAGGCAGTGGTAGGGCAGAAGAGAGCATGGCATCAGGAGGGAGAATCCAATGCACTGGACATTATGGAAGAAGCCCAGAGCATAACACGAGAGAGATGGATCAGTGAGAATGGACAGTGGATTTCCAACAGGGACATGGAGGCACTTTCTGATAAGGATAAAATGGATTACCGTCGCTTTGTTATTTCTCAGATGTTCTCTATGCAAGGATCTTCTCCAGCACCCGGACACACCCTAGAGGCAGATTGTGCTCCTCGATCCAATCATCCATTGGCTGAGAACAAGACAGGGGCTCCACCCAACACTCCTACCCGTAACTTCCGTCAAAGAGAACATCTTTGGTCGGGACTTCCTTCTACTACTCCCTATCCAGTGACAGTGTCGTACATTTGCCATGGACCTGCTATTCCTGGCAAGTTCAAAAAGCAAGCTGCCATGGCACTGGGCATAAAGCCTGGTCCTCTCTATGGTAAATTACAAAAGGGTATCTCTGTTACATTGGAGGATGGTAGAGTCATTCATCAAGAACAAGTGTGCGACCCAACCAAACCAGGTCATGTAAGTAGAAAGAGGGGGAGAAAAAGACATTCAACAGCATTGTCAATATAAAAGCCAATCGATATTGATCTATGTGTTTATCGGTGGATCTATAACAGATCTTCATGGTGGTGGATTGTCCTGACGTGGACTACATTGATCCTTTGACCGCCTCGCCTCAGTTTGAAGCCTATCAAAAGGAAAAGGGCACACATACACCCAACACCATTGTCCATTTGCTGGGTGATGAAGTGTTGGCCGATGCACGGTACAGGGCATGGATGAATACCTTCCCTGATGAGACAGAGGTAAGACCAGAGGGAAGAGAGAAGATGCCTTGACTCTGCATTGATATCTTTAGCACATTATCAGTACAAAACTACTGTCTCCACAGACGGTGTTGTATAAACGCCACGCATTGAGTCAATGGAAGCTATCTCAGTTGAACACTTCTATTTTCCCAATACCAAAATACAACAACTCACCACAGCTAGTGTTGGATACATGTGAGTAGTGTTTGTGTGCAAGAGGGACAAAGGGAGTGCTTTGGAGGTCTATTCACACTGTCTAGTCTCTGATCTGCCACCACGCACCATTCCATTGGTCAATGACAGCATCTGTCATCTTGAGCCCCGTACAGGCACAGATCCAAATGCACCCAAGTCCTATATATTTGACCCTACCAACACAGCCGATCCCGACATACAGTCTTTTGATGCAGATGGAGAGTGCCGACAGATCATTGAGAAGGCTGTCCAGGAGGCAGAAAAGGTGCCCCTAGAGAGTTTTCCTGGGGATGATCTGGAGGTGATTACACTGGGCACAGGCAGTGCTATTCCTTCAAAGTATCGAAATGGTAGGCCACTGTTATTTGTAGAGTGCTACTCATACTGCTATAGTGAGTGCTACTCTTGTGAAGATACCAGACACAGGCTCTCTCTTGCTAGATGCTGGAGAAGGCACGTATGGCCAAATCCTGCGTCTGTTTGGACAAGACCAGCTGGCACAGGAACTGGGTGCTATAAAAACCATTTTTATATCCCATCTCCATGCAGACCATCATCTGGGAGTGATCCAGCTTCTAACCCAGTGGTATAAGGTAAGGGATCCCACGCATGGGCTATCCACTCATCCACAGGGACACCAGCTGAACAAGGACACCCAAAACACCCTCACTGTCATTGCCCCCAGATACTTCTATGGCTGGCTAAAGGAGTACAGTGAAGTGGAGGCCTTTGGGTTCCAAAGGGAGGTGGTCTTTATTAACATTGAGGAAATATTGCTCAAAAAGACTCCAAATGCCTTTATGTAAGTGGCAGCAACAAAGATATTCTCTATTCATCCCAAAGGACCTAGTGAGCGGAGATTCAGCAAGGCAAAACAGAGCCTTGGCCTGTCGAATCTACAGCCAGTGGAAGTGATTCACTGTTTACATGCCTATGGATTATCCGTTGAACATACTTCTGGATGGAAACTAGCGTAGGTCTCCCCACTGTGAACAGGACATTTGTTTAATTTTTTTGGCAAGTTACTCGGGAGATACTCGTCCCTGCAGCAAGCTTATTGCAGAAGGTATGAATGCCACGCTGCTCGTCCATGAAGCCTCCTTTGAGGATGATATGGTGGAAGAAGCAAAAGCCAAGAAACACACAACCACTGGAGAAGCAGTGGAAGTGGGCAACCGAATGAACGCACGCTTCACCCTCCTAAACCACTTTAGTCAACGCTATCCAAAAGTGCCCCTCTTAGCCAGTGCCCAAGAGAATGTATTTTATAGCTTTGATATGATGACTATTGCCCTTAAACAATTTCCTATCCTTCCCAAATTCACCCAAGCCATTCAGCTCTTTTTCAAAGAAGTCGAAAAAGAAGATAAGGAGAACTAAAGAGTTTTCTTTTTCTTTTCTTTTTTTAAATAGAATAAAATAAATAAAATAATTAGTAATAAGGGTTTTCAAAATCCAATCTACAGTCTTTGCCATAGTAAATCAGTAAAAGTAACATGTGTCTATCTGTATATTTCTCTTTTTCTCAAATACTTTTGAAAATAATAAATATATATCTACAAAGAGTGCTGGTGAATTGCTTGATGGTATGATGTCTTGTGAATTCCAATGAAGAAATGGAATAGAAAATAAGAGTGATTGCTTTGGGATTGTTGATAATGCTTATGGCAGAGTTAAGGATGCTGTTGTTTATTTGACATGAGACACCTCTTTATATCAATGGATACAGAAGCCATTCTTATGGCATCTATTCTTATGGCATCTATTCTATTAACATTTGTCCCCATGTTAAAATCTCTTTTATAAAAATATTATAAATCATATAAAATTCATTAATAGGATAAACTCATATCAGTAGTCTAACTTACTAACATACATGTCATTTAATTTAATTTAAATACTATCCATTAAACTTGCACTGTCTTGGACACGGGATCTACTATTAAATAACATAGATCAAGGCAACCATGCTATATATGCTTCTCTTATAGAACAGGTTCTCTTATAGAACAGGGCTTGGGTTAAAGACATCAACCTATAGACCGAGAACCAAGGTACTTTTATGCAAACACTATTAGCAGTAGAAATAGGCCTTGACTTTCTGGTATCTGTGAGTTCTGATCATTCAATAGGATTTAAATCCCACGCGTGGCTGTTTTTAACAATTTATAATATCTTCTTTCTGTCAACTCGCCTTTAATTTATAAGATGGCAAATACAGGCACGTCATCCACCTTGCTTCTTTTGAAGTACCGCTGAATAGTCTGTGATATAAGTAAATCGGCTGGAGACACCGTATCTTGCTTTTCATTCTTCTTCCTATTACTATTTTATAATGAGCGAGTCTATTGAGCAGAAACACGTGCCTTATTCTACTGATGCTGTTGAGACCCTTGAGTCTGTTACAGAAGTCAAGCATGTAGAGGAAACACGTAAGTAGGTGTAGAGAGAAGGTGGCGTGGGTGTAGGAAGAGACGCGTCATCAAAAGAAAGGTGTATCTCATTCTTGTACTGCATTCTATCTGTTGTATTGCATTACTATGATAGCCATTGATGACTATGAGCTTGAGCTTGAAGGTGTTGAGCCAGTCGTGATAGAAGCCCCTGTCCAGGCTGTCAAGGAGACCCCTCAGGAAACTGTCAAGGTTGTCAAGGAGACTGTCCAGGAGACCACCCAAGCTGTCAAGGAAACCGTCAAGGAGACTGTCAAGGAGACCACCCAGGCTGTCAGAGACGTCACCCGACCCATCTACCAGTCTCCCAAGGTGAACTTTGATGAAGGTAAGGAGAGTCGGGACAACACACAACTCATCCAGACCAGACCCTACGTCCTATATCAAGGCAAAGACTGCTTCTCTTATCTTCTGGGAATACCCCAAGAAGAGTGCCATTGCCCTTCTCTCTATTATCAGTGTGCTTGCCTTGACTGAGTGCTATTCATTACTCCAGATTGCCGCTGGTTTCTTTACCATTGTCACTGGCATCAACTGGGTCTATGTCAACACACACAAGCAAGGACAGAAGATGTTTGGTGGTAAGGCATCCTCTGATATTGCCAACCCCTATGAGTAAGTGTGAGGAGGTGTGCGGAGGTGTGTATTGACTCTCTTATTTCAGGGCACGTCTCAACACAAAATGCACCTGTGTGTCCCGTGATCGTGTAGTGCGTTCGGCTCAACTGGCAGTGGATGTGACCGAGATAGTGGCCCGCCAACTGACCAAGCTTGTCCTCATTGAAGATAACACTCGCTCCTTTGTCGCCCTGTGTCTTTCTTACACTATCTGGACTGTGGCAAAGTGTGTGTCTACAAAGTACTTGGTTGGATTCTTTGCTGTGTCTGCATTTGTCTTCCCCCGTCTCTATCTTCAGAACAAGGAGGTGGTCGATACCCAGGTGTCTCACTACAGTCAACAGGCTCGTGGCTTGGCATGTCAGTATGGTGGTGTGGCCAACAAGGCAGCACAACAGTACTATGAACAGGCACTGCGCACCATCAAGAAGAATGCTCCCCAGGCCAAGAAGACCGAGTAATCTCTCCTTTTCTCTTCTCTCTTCTCTTTCCTTTTCATCCACCTATCTGTTCATCTTTCTCTCTCTCTTCATCTACGTGTGTGTAGGCCCTGCTCTTTTATTAAGCAATGAAAGATATATTAAAAAAAAACTGTAATTCCTCCCATTTTATTTCTATTATTGCTCTTTCTTTTTCTTCTATCAATAGTGCTCACAATGACTGTATAAAATCAATAAACAACAGCTAACTACAAACTACAATGGAATCTCCAATCCTAATCATGCTCACTGTAGAAGGGTGGTAAGGTCAGTATAGCAAAACAATAGTCATCAAAGTCTTTTGTTCTGATCTAGAATAGTATGGCGTAATGATTTTGATGCTTTAATTTTCACGTGAAAAATGAGAATAAAATATAAACCATAAAATAGAATAAAACATTGGCCACTGGGACTGAATATGTTATATTCCTATTTAGGCCATGTGTACTCTTGTTTACTTTTTCAATATGGATTGTAACAGTACAAATATGGAAGGTGGTATGTTTCATTTGTCCCTTCCAACTCCATCCGCTTTCCATCCTTGTGTTGCAGATCCTATCAACAACTCAACTTTAGAACCAGTGCAATTCAGAGGGCAATGTTAGGATGACAGCATCTGGAGTGTCAAGGTGGCTTGGTGAGACGGGCTGTCTCATGGTAATACAGCATTCTACTCTATGGAAACAGGCAAAGTGTCAATTGAATTTGAGACAAAATAAATATAGTATTTGGACAGTTTACCAGGATAAACCAAAAAATACATCCATAGTCACTCGTCATAGCTGTCTGTTTCCATGGTGATTTCTTAAGATGTAGTATAATAGGTTGGTCAATCCAATACACTCTCTTATAGTGTTGCAGTATTCTTTTCATTTCCCTCCTGTATTAATAGCCATCATGGGTGGATAGGATGGGTTATGTTTGAGCTGTCCTCCAACACAGTGTTCTTTTGTAGGCCTATGATGAAAGTATTCACAGATACTACATTGGACAGTCTTCTTTCTTTCTCTCTTTTCTCTTCTTTACCAACAACAAAACACTTCTTTATAGTGATTGCTACTCCCATCCAAGATACAGGGCAGATCTTTGAATAATAATGTGCTTCTGTCTCTTTCATTGCAATTGTCTCATTTATCAAAGCGCCTTATCTATCTTTTGATAATAATAATAATAATAATAACTGTCTCATTTTAGGTTTAAACCCTGTATCCAACATTGAATATAAACTTCAATGGCATCTCTGTGTTCACAACTCCGAGATATCTGCCCGAGACATTTGCCCGAGGCATCCACCCGAGGCATCACAGCATGGCCTCGGTGGTGTCTTGTGGTTTGAAATTCCTCCTGTCTGTCCTACTTCTCATGGGATGTCTGTGTCAATAAAGTCAAAGGTCTATTTTATTTATTTAGATAGCTCTATGAAAAGGAAAGACGAAAAAGAAAAAGAAAGGACTTGTAAATTCATATGCACAACTCTATTCTACTGTTAGAGAAAGACTACTGTATGGAATACAGGATGTAGACAATAGAATAAGAAAAAGTATACTTTATAAGTCCATGTTTTTATACTAACAAACATAGACATCTATGCTATAGACAAATACAAGTTCAAGGAAGAAAGAAAGACGAAAAGAGAAAGAAAGGACTGTTCTTCTATCTCTTGGACATTACATGATAAAGTAAGGTTTTAAGGTTCATCTGCTAATACTCAGAGTACAAGTTATTGTTGCTGTGTCATTGATATCACCAAAATAGTTCAAAGAACCCCAATCCCTACTCTTTATCATTGTCGTGAAGAATAACATCCCAAAAAAAAGGCATGAATTGAATACATATAACAATGAGTGTACCGTCACAGAGTGAATATTCACACGATGAAATAAACAAAGACAAGTGAGAGAACACTACCACTCACTACTATTGAGTAGATAGAATAAACCCAAATAAGCATTCATTCTTTAACCAGAGACAGTGGAAAGAATAGCATAGAAAGCATCTTATTGAATGAACGACGCTTTGGTCATAAAGTGCTCTTTCTTATTTACACATCAGGAGATCTTTAGGATATAAAAGGAGATAGTTGAAATACAATTGTTTAAAAATGACACATCGATTTGAAAAGGTGTGAAAATAAATTAAGATGTATTCATGTTAGTTCTTAAATAAAGATTATTATGTAGATTTACCTGTAAATATCTGAATCCTGGAGAAAACCACTTTCGATGTGGTGATATAATATAATATAAATACAAATATACATTCTTATATACAGAATGGAACTGGTCGGTGGCGACCATTCAAAGCCTCTTCTGCAATTGTATAGATATTCGTTGATGCATTCACATCCTTGTTCCAAACAACTCCACAACTTCGGCAAGCGCGAATATTGTTGAAATTCACTAATACCTCGGTGAGGATATTTGTGTTATAAGTGTGACAGATCTTGAGAACAAAAAAAGAAGACAAAGTAACTGTTAGAAGAGCTTTTCATATTGGGTGAGAGATCAATCATGTTTACCTTTGATATTCGAAACTTATCAACATCAACTACAAGAAGATCTTCGTCTTTTTGTCTCTTTTTCAATGATTGATATAAAATTCTTGTCAAACTAACACGATGACCTTTAAACTTGGCAGTTTGGTAGGATCATACTCTAATCTTTTTAGGTGCCAATACCCCTTCTCACTAATAAAACAGTAAAAATGATTAGTTCGAGATGTATTAATGTACTCTCTATGTGTGTGTCGTATTGCCCTTGCACTGACAGCTTCTTCTTGCCTTTGTCTTTGTAACAGATTCACTGGGCTTATTAAAATAAAAGAATATACAATAGAAACTGACTAACATGTCAGACATAATAAACATACACAAACACTCACCAGATCACAACTGTTGGTTCTTATGCCAGACAAAGGCAAACAAGTTAAAGAGGGTAGAAGTTATGAAGAACAACAGACAGTGTGGTTGGCAGGTATTAATATCCGAACAGAAGAGAACAAATTGAATTTTCACAATTCATTTGCTTAATCATAACTACCAAAGTAATGCAGACTACAACAACATTTTAGAAAGAAAAGAATTGCTTAAAGAACAGTTGCCTAGTTACCTGTTATGATCAAATCGTGTGTTGTGTCCCTGTTTATGTACCTTCTTTGATTTCCCTAGACTAGCCTTTGTATCCAATACTCTATTTTTTAGTCTCTGCTAGAGACCAAATATCTATACATTTATCTCTCTAGTGGTCCTGTTGATAACCTTAGTACTCTTTATTACAAATACTTGCAAATCTTGATTTTAAACACAGTTCCGTAAAACGGTAAAATATTTTTGGTCTTAAAAGGAAGGAGATATCACCGCTTAAAGACTAGAAAAATCTCCTGGTGTGTAGAATGCCTTTATTGTACACGTTACATTGTTATTTTTTTATGTTGGTGGGAAATTACCAGACATATATTAGGTTTATAAGTCATACGATGAGAAACAATAACATTGAAACAATAAAGGGTAGGAGAGAAAGATAGAAAATAACTAAAACTTATCAGTTTCACTTAAAGATATACATTCTTCTTTCTAAATAATAATAATAATAATAATAAACTTCAACTTTATATTTATTTTGATTGAAAGGGTATGCTTCAATGATGATTCAAAAGCACTTGAGTATACTTATTTACTCAATACATTAGCACACTATTTTTTGCTCTATCGGCATACAGCTTTTGTTCTTTCATTAAGACTATGCCTAGAAATGTATACGATTTCTCCAGCATTCTTTTACTTAAGCCCACCTAACAAACCTGTAGACTTTTTATTGGATATAAATAATATATTGAAAGAAACACTTGTTTTCTTATTGTTCAAGAGTCAGTTGTCAATAGATCTAATTAAACTAGTCTTTCTATCTTCTTAAAGGTTAATCATACGATTGCATAGTGTATCTCTTAAGGATACAAAGAAACTAAAGACTGCTTTATTAGATAGAATATGGAAAGAAGTTCCATTCCGAATGAGAGACGAAAAAAAAAACAAGTGCTACTCATTCTCTATTCAAATGAATCAAATAGAGCTCTCTAAAAAGAGAATAAAGGTATTTATTCAATCTATAGGAAGCCCACCAAGAAAATTGGTAGCAATGAAGAAATCTCGAGAGATACCTTGGCTGTCTACGGTGCATTCGAGTGTAGATCATTCTATTTATAAGAATATAAAGTGTCCTATTAGCTATAGAGCGGGATAATTTAACAAGTGAGTATAGTTATCAGGAAAAACATATCTATTCATAGGCTAGATTTGAGTCTGTCGGTATAGAATGAAAGAAAAGATATGAGATAGAGACCAAGAGTAGACACATCATTAAAATTTCTAAACCAATAAACCTGTATAAAGTGATTAAAAAGGTATTCGACTCTTTTTAATTTTTTTTTCCATACATTATCTTGCTGCTGCTATACCTCTACTGCCTCCATCTCATTCTGATGATAATGTCGTTGTTGTGTTCTTTGAATGATTTCAACTATTCTAGCATCCTACTAGTTGCCAATTTCTATTCCTTAGTGCATTGGATCTTGTCTTTTTTTATTACTATTATTGCCTGGAAATAGAGCTACATAGACCTAATCAAATTAATATTGAGACCCTATATTGGCCAGTAAGCTATTATTATCATATTAAAACAACCCTCAATAAGTAACCGCCTTTTTTCAAATGCATATTTCCTATTTTTTATATTATACTTTTCTTAATAGTGTTATAACTTTATGAATTCATTAGCTAAAGACGTGAAATTTTCAATAGATACATAGAAGAGTGTTTATAATGAATAGCAGTGGGTTTTTTTATTACAAAGCTACTCAGTAGCCATTATTAGTCTTTGGCATCAATAACAGCCTGGCATCTCCGCCCTATAATGGCAATGGGTGTCTGTCACTTCCTTTGATATTTTGCCCCATTATAGCACCACAGTAGCCTTCAACCTTTCCTTAGTAGTATATAGCCTCCTGTCCTTCCTAATGATATTTTTGTGTTGGGCCCACAGATGCTCCATTGGATTGAGATCAGTATTGTAAGAGACATTAAAGAGCCATTACTATACCACCAACTACTCTCTAATTGATGTGTTTTACTCGTATGGGGTCTAACATTGTCTTTCTGTAGGCAGTAACTGACTAAAGAGTTAAAAAAAGAGATAGAGATAGAGATGCACGAGCTCAAGGTAGTAGGCTCTTCCCAAGACATCAGTGCACTTGTTGGAGTTTCTCCTACCCTTCACTACAATTCATCTACCAACACCCTCCCCACTAAAACAATACATAACATCACCCCACCACCTCCAAAACTCCTTGCTTCTAGGATATTCTTGGGCTCAAAGGCTGTAATGTACTGTCAGATGGCTTCTACCCCCTGTCATAGCTCATAAGCTCGACCCTGGACTCATTGAACCAGACTATCTGCTGCCATTGCTCATATGTCCAGTTGACATGTTCTTCTTGGTTAGAAGAGGCTTAATCACTGGACTGAATGAATGAAAACTCATTTCTTCAAGGTGTCTCTTTAGTGTTGTTCTTGATACCTTGATGGTCATGCTTGCTATGATGGCTTCCTTGGTCTGATAGGAATCACTAACTATTGTTCTACTTAACCATCGGAGGGCCATGTCATCCAGCTTTTTCGTCAGCTACTCTTGGTTAAAAATACCATCGAGTTTGTCTCTTTGAAATGCTTCACAGTGTAGCCTACAGTGGAAGTAGGCACATTGAACATACGAGATGCCTCGACCTGAATAGATTTTAGGTTCAGCACTTAGTGAATGATAGCTGAACGAGTCATGGGGCTGGTATATTTTCCATACATCTCGAGGGTTTTGACAAATATATTCGTGGTGTTGGATGAGTTAAACATTATATGAAAAGAGTTGTTATGAAAAAATGAAATGGTATATGTTATTTTTATACCAAAAAATAACCCGGAATTTGATAATATCCTATTACATTCTATTGGTCATATTAATATCCATAGTGTGTTAAGCGGGAACACTAACGCCGCCATAGTGTACAAAGGACTCCTTCAGCAACAGACGTTTTATCCTCACTTTCCCTCCAATCTATCTTCTACATACGCATTCTTAACCCGTTTAGCAAAGCCAGAAGCTGATATTATGACTGCTGTATTTATTTTCAAGGTTGTTTGAGTTGCTCTAAGTATCCCTCGTTGGATTTCGAATCACCCTAGGATGACGATTATCTTTTTGGTGTCCTAGTTTTCATGTTGGCCTTATGGCCTTTTAGATGTCTATTCATAACCTACAATTACCATCATTTCTACTTGATTTTCATTGTTTTTCACCTCATTTGAGGTTTTATATTTTTCTGTCCTTCTGTTTCCTTCCTCTTGCATTTTTTTTTCACTTTTGTATTTAGAGTGTTTATATGTTTATTCTTAAATATTCAAACGATCTTAGAGGGTGGCTAAAATGACCAATGCGTGAATAGCAAACTATACCCAAAAATAAAAACAAAATACTTTGAACTTTAATATCTATAGAGAATATCAACAGCCTTATTGAGGGCTACCTTGAAGAGCAAGGCTATGGTATAGGCAAAAGATAATAGTACCAAATACTATAACCTTTTGTCTAATACACTTGTATCTATTATTCTGCTGACCATATCTATGTTCTATATATTTTAAGGGCCTATGTTATATGTTTAATGTATTATTATTTTATAATAAACAAGTTAGATAATATGATATAAATATTAAAGTCGAATTTACAACCTATAAGTTTTTTTAATAGAATTCATTGTAATAATAATAAATCTTTATTCGAACTGTAAATGTAGCCCGTTACAAGTCTGCACTGTGATCATCAAGAGGTATGTTTGCCCAAGACCAAGAACTAGAGGCGTACACATTATGGGGTATAGAGCGACCAGCAATCCATGAACCCACAGTAATCAAAGGCCCAAAAGCATTCGTTTGCATTGATGCTCTTTTCTGTAAATGTTATAAGTATCATTTAGATAGTGTTAGGATATCATGACCATGGTGTTTTTCCACTCACGTCTCCAAGTACCAGCTTAATAAGTGCTACATCCTTGCTGATATAATGTGGCAGACTATCATAATCAGCTCCTTTTATCAATAGTTTTATGTTATTGAGAACGGCTATTCCCTGCATCCATGCAAAATGTCCTGTTTTAACATCACTGTGTTCAATCACATCCCCAGCAGCAAATATATGAGGATAGTCAGAGTCTTGGATTTGTAGAGTGGGCTTCACATTCACAAACCCCGTCGTATGGTGAATAGATTTTCGAGATATTCTAGCCAAGATCCCACTATTAGGTATCATGCCAATACACATTATCTATTGTCATAAGAACACGTTATAATATAAAACTTACAGCTAAATCACCCTTGATTATCTTTCCACTTGAAGTAAACACTTCAATAGGATTCACTTCCAATGGAAATCCTTCAGGAGGTAAAATGACACGTTCACCCATAATCTGACAAACACCTACTTCACGGAGAAGGCTAAAGGTAATCTCATGTAAACTGATCTTATAGCGAGGCAAATATCGATCTCGAGAATGTAGCAGAGTAACTTCTTTTTCTGGATACTGCTCTTTGATTTCAGAAGCTAGCTCTATTTTAAGACGAATGAATTATAAGACATAGTGGGCTATATGATTACCAATTCCAACAGCACCACCACCAATAATAGGCTTTTGGCTGTCTTTGATCATTTGCTGGTACTGTTTCAAGGCAGAGATACCCTCTTCTTTAGATGTACAGGACAAATGACCTGGTGCTGGAATAGTAGCACCCGTACTATATATCATGTAATCAAACTCAATCGATTGACCAAACCCAGGAATATCTCGATCAATTTCAACAGAGTGTGCATGAATTTTTGTTGCTTTTGCCTGAATGACTTTGCCAATAGACTCATCTCCACCAAAGAAATTGTTGTAAGGAACAAAAAGATCACGTTCAAATCCAGTTTTAACAGAAGCCCGTGGAAATCCAAAGACATGGTTAAAGTGAGATTTCTCTTCAATGATAATTAAGCGGTGTGTATCAGGAGGGTTCTCTCTCCACATTAGTGCACCACCAATAGCTTATAAATATATATCATTAGTAGCAGTAGATCGAAGTCATTGATATACCTGCACATGATCCGCCAATAATCACAACATTTTTTTTCTGAACTGAATAATTCACTGTCATTGGAAAACCAGACACAATCAATTGAAAAAGAAAAATAGTCAAAATCCAACAGTTAAGATATATGAAAAGACGAATCGTTATCAGATTATACATATAAAAGTAGAAATATTCTTCAGATTCTTTCAAAGAGTATAAGATTGGTGTAACAGGTGCTTTTGGTAACATATCTTAACACTAAGCTATGTAAAAGATAAAGATTGAAAAAAAATAAAAAAATAAAAAAACACTGCATGTTTCATTAAAGTTGAAAATATTAAAATTAGTAATACTTTTTTTTCAAGATATTTAATTACAACAAAAAGACTCCTATCATTGATCCAGGAGGGTTTATCATTGTGCAGTGATAAATCAAGGCAATAAACTGCTATCTATTATAATATTCTAAGCATTTCTAACTTAACATTCTAATCAGATCAAGTAACATGATTGTCTGAATTATAAAATAATAAAAAATAATAAAAAATAAAAACGTTAAATCTTATCTGATCTTATTGATAACAGTAATAGAATTGGTCAAATGAAACTAACAAGGTCTCGGCTATCTATTCTTCAGAGTAATACAAGTACAACTGAGAGAATGAGGGGGTGGCATTTTAAGTATAGCATTTTTCCTCTAAAAAACATATCCATCATCCAATATTGTACAGTATTTGTAGAGTAGACATACTGTTAAAAAATCCTTGAGCAAATGGTGTACTGTTTGGAATTATAAGATATATTTCTCAAAGATGCAAAGGGTGTATCTGCTCTCACTATTTATGCTATTCTACATTACACACATATATGGTATTACTATAATAAATTCTCCTGAAATAGGTGACTAAGTCTGCCTATTTCCAACAATACTATAAAATTATTCGAAAAAATAAAAATAAAAATAAAAATAAAAATAAAAACAGTTCATAATAAATACTATCCAGTAGGAGATCAACTGTCTGTCATTTGTTTAAAGCCGCTCGAGTACACTCTTATGCTAAGTTATGTTTTCTTCCTTTATTTTGTTCATTTTTCTGCAAGTGACTTTGTGTCCAATACACTTTTTTCAGGAATCATTGGCACACTAGGAAATTAAATTACACTGGATTATTTTCTTAAGTTTTATTTTCACAGGTGTTTAAATTAGATGGTACACTCTTTTCAAATAGATCTCTCACTTTTACTAAACTTATTTAACGTGAGAATGATAATAGGGTTGACCTAAGAAAACGGAAAAGTTAAATTTGTGGATGAAAGCAAAGATAAGCATTTGGACAGAAAATCACCTTAATAAAACAAAAGGAAAACCTCACAATAAAGAGCAAAACCTGTATGAGAAGACTGATAAAAAATGAATGAAAATAAAGTTCTTTCATACCAGAAACATGGTGATGCTCTCAAAAAGAACAACTATTTTCCTTATAAGAAAAAAAACCATGACTTTAGGGCAATTAGCAAAGCAGTAGAGAGCCCATAGGCGTACAGATTACAACTAGGTTAAAAAAAAGACCAGGAAAATCCATCAGATATCTTTGAGCAGAAACTCGTGTTCTAGGCTTCATTACTTAAAAATTTAACTAAAAGATGGTTTTAGTGAGTATTGTTTGTGTGTAAGATGATCATTACTGGAGGAGGGGCTCTTTTTGATATATATTTTATTATTTAGGCCTCATAATCATCTTACAGCCATATAGCACATAGTAAATCCTCTTGCACACATTTTGTATTTATTAGCTAAGACAGACTGGACAGATACTACAGTTACACAAAATTAGAAAGGATACGATTTTTTTTTTGAAATCCTGAGAAAGAACATGCTTCACGGATATAAATGTTACGACCTCAAAACACATACTAATGACTTCAAATTCAACACAAAGTTAGTTTAACATATTGTCTATAGTAATATATATATAAAAGTTTTTATTTAATATTTTGTTGGGCCACCTTTGGCATCAATGACTGTCGGGTATATATATGTTATGTTTTGAATTTATTGTTGTGCAAGTTCAATACCAACTCTCTCCCACTCTTCTGAAAGTAGAGCCTTCAAACTTTCTAAATTGGTAATAGATACTCTCCTTTCTTCAATTAGTCTTTCCAAGGCCCACGAGACGTGTTCAATTGGGCTCAAAAAGGGATCTGTGTGAGCTATTAATCAAAGCTCTAAATTTGATGTGTCTCTTTTCCACCATGTTGTATAGCCACTTGTATGGTAGCTAACCCCGTCTTCTTGGAATATAAAGTCTCTATCCTCTTTCTCATTCAATGAACCATGGAAGAAAACTTTCTGCCAAAATATTGACATATACATCCAGATTTACAGTGCTATCAACAAAGACCAAAGGCCCAAACTCACCCGCCCAGAAACAGCTCCAGATCATTATGCTGCCTTTCCCCTCATTTAGTTGTAGGTATGATATGAGCAGCCTTATACCTCTCGCCGATCTTTCGAACCACTCTGGCTCTCCCTGGTAACCCTATACTTCAAACCGTGGCTCATCAGACCATACAATGCGTCTCCAGTCCTCAGGAGTCCAATTGACCCGTTCCTTTGCCCAACGAAGTCTTTTCTTCATATTTTCTTCAGACAGCCTTGGTTTGTGTGCTGCGAATTAGGAACCAAACCCAATCTAGTGTATGTATTTGATTAATGTTGCTCTACAGATGATTATCTGATGTGCCTTGAGTTCGAAATTTATGTAGTTATAGGAGGCAAATGGGTTGCCTCTTAGAATGGCCTCAAGTTGTCTGAGGTCTCTCTCATTAAGTTTTTTTGGTGCACCAGAACTAGGTCTTGGTAAAGATGTATCAGTAGTCTTGATTCTACTAATGATCTTTTGGACAGTAGTCTTGCTAATGCCAACGACCTTTGAAATGCTATCCATCGAGTAATTTTCTTTTTTAAACCAATAAACACCTCAGTACTCTCTTTCTTCAAGCTTATTATAAACTCTATAGTTTTTAGTTGAGGATTTTGCGTTTGACATTTGAGATTGTTTAATAAAATATGATTCTGTGGTAAAAAGAAGAAGAATCATGTTTAAAAATGTATAAATTAGGGGGTCGTATACTAACTAATGTTGTATGACTGTACGATATATTTGTTTTAATTTGAATTATTCTTCAATAGAAAAGTGACTTTAATTCTTGCTTTATTTATCAATATTTACTTAAACTCAATAAATCAAACAGCATTTGTTAGGCTTTTATTCACTAACTATAAAATATGTAAAGTTAGGCTTTTTTCTGTTTTTTGTCAATAGGAATATTGATTAAATCTTCAAGTTGTAAACCTGTTTTGACATTTAAAGGGTATTTTACATAGTCCAAGGCTGATAGACAATGTTTTTCAAACTCAGGGCCATACTTGTGAATGTATGCTACGAGTTCAGGTTCTTCTTCTTCGGAATTTGGGCAACTATCTGGTTTGGTCCTGAGTGTGTGGTGGTCAGAGGAAATATACAGGTTGTCTAATTCAAACTTGTACTTTGTGTTGATTATAGCCTTGAGCTTTTCATAATTTAGTGTTACAGCCCTTTTCAGTGACAAAAATAATAAAAGAGAGCGTGAAGATTCATAGAAATTGATTTCTTCATTACAATGTGCTATTGGTATGGTGCATCGTGCCTTGACATAAGAAACCATTGTTCTACCAATTATCTTTGTTCCCCTGATAATTAACTCAGTGCCAACCCATTGGCATGTTATAGCCTCAAGATGTTTTGCCAATTTGTCACATCCAATCTGGTCCCGCCAAAGGGCCAACGTTTCTTGCTGTAAAGCTTTTGATTTGATTACATCTTCAGCTGCACCTGTGTTGGTTGGCTTTTCTTCTGTTGTGATAAAGTCTTGATTGCTATTGATATCACGTAAAATAAAATCAACCTTCATATTCTTTACATCATGGCCAAGGCTTTTCAATTCTCGGAAAACAGCTGAATGGCATTCTGCTCTTTTCGAGTAAAACTGGTCATTTGGTAGGAATAAACGATCCCATACACCTGCATAAACGTTAGATCGAAACCAGGATTCGTTATTACGTGCCGTGCGAAGACGATCTGATTCCCATAAATCAATCATTGTTACCAAGGCACATCTGATATATTTTACTCCTTCCTCACAGTCATAGTTTTGGTAAAGTTTACCAACCAACTCTTTTACTTTGTTCATTGATTTGGATTGGCCAAGCTCGCGTAAAACACTCCATTCCATTGGGGTAACAGCAAGCAACAGGCTGAGATTCAATCCATCCAAGACAGCTCCCACAATCTTTCGATGGCGTTGACTGAAACGAACATCTTCAAAGTCCAATATACCATCTTTTGCATATCTTTTAATTAAAAACATGAGGGGGCTGATCTTCTGGTCTGAATCTTGATAGCAATTATGGTCTTTAACCACACTATCAGTGGCGCTTGCTAGAATGTTGGATTTTAATAGCTTGTAGCTGAAAATCTGCCGAATGTGAGGTGACTTTATGACTTGATTTATCTTTTGACTAAGATTAAGCAATTGCTCTTTTTTGTCTGTTGTTATTTCTTCTTGACTGAGATTTACTAATGTCTCTTCAAAAAGGTTGGAAAGAGCCTCTAAGTCATCCTCAACAACCAGCACTTCGAACTGGTCAAGTAAGCTTTTTACAATGGTAGAAATGTTCCACTCTTCATATAGCGTTGTCTTGTAGTATTCTCTAAGAACTTCTCTTACTTTTGCTTCACTTTCAAATAAAAACATTTCAATAATGATGTTAGCGATAGATTTCAGTACAAGAGAGATTTTTTCAGATAAAACGTAGTTGAACTTTGTTATTTATTATTTCATACACACCCAAAGATTTTTGGGATACACACCAGGAGATTTTTGGGATATATAAGGAAATATCCTGAGAATAAAATCATAATATTCTTATGATTGGCTAATATGTTTTAAAATGCTTTTTCGCTGTCTAAATGGGCTATTTCAAACTTTACCTGCCTATTTTAGCAATGGCTATTGACTTTGCAATTAAAAAGTATAGAATTGGCTGTAATGTCGTCTTTGATCTTAGATATCAAAGGAATCCGGCCAGTTAACGTGTGGTTAAACTCTGCTCTTTATTCATTCAAATGTAAACTTTTTTTATAATTATTTTCTCTTACTATTCTACTACTATAAGATATGATGTTAGGTATACATTTGCTGATATAATGCGAGAGTGTTGATGATATAATGCTTTGTAGTATTCTGTGTTGCTCACGCATCACTACTACCTTTCGTTATTTTCCTTTTTAGTTGCTCAGGGACACAAATGACGAAACATCCATTTTTGGAAAGCAGTCTTACGACATTCTTAAGCCCACAGTATTTGCAGTCGTAAAGACATTTTCTATATTTGTAATTGCCACTCTTTTGGAAATACCGACTCCTACTACTAAACTGAGAGAGGGATGCTATCGAATACTAAGGGATGACAATAGTTTGTAGTATTCAATAACATACCCCTGAAGCTAAATACTAGTAGTAGAAAAGTATAAAAGACGTAGCAATACAAATTAATAAACATCAGAGTTTAACTACCTGCTAACTGATAGGGTTTCCTTTGGACTAACAAGCCATGACGACAATATCTCCCAAAAATCTTTGGGTGTGGATATAGACAAAAGATAAATTTCTATTTTTATTCTTCAAAAATAAAATAGAGGTCTTTTTCTTTTATTTTATAACTTATTCAAAAAAATGAGTTCAAGCAATGAAAATCAGCCAACTCTTAGCCAAGAACATGAAGATAGTCCCACCAATAGAAGAGAGCGTGATATGTTTATTAGAAGTCAAATCATAGGACAATAGAAAAGACATGCTACTTATCAAGAGATTTCTAAAGATCTTGACATCCCAAAGAGCACAGTGGACAGGATCGTTCTATTGTATAAAAACAAAGGCACAATTTAACTCAAAATACACATAGGAAGACATGAAAAGATTTTATCTAATTCAAAACTGACATTGTTTTTGTCTATTCATAGAAACCCTATGCAATTGTTTGCATATCATTTGAAAAATATGAATGATGCAGGTGTAGACATTTGCCGTAGTACATTTATAATATATATGAATAAACTTGGGGGTTTCTTTTCATGCTCACCATCAAGAAAACCAGGTATGACACTTACTCACAAGCAAAGACGATTGTAATGGTGTAAAAACAAGGTTGATTAGCCAGTGGAGAGGTAGAATAACGTCGTTTGGTCTGATAAATCTCGTTCTAAAGCTGTAGGCAATGCTAAGGAGACTAGAGTAATTAGGAAGAAAGGTGAAAGGTATGAGGAACGTCATACACAATAAACATACAAGTATGGCAAGGGTTCAGTCATGGTGTAGAGCCTCTTGTACTCTTGGAGGGATCAATCGATCAAGACAAGTGTGTCAATGTAATTGCCAAATACTTTCTTCTCTAATCCCAAAAATTGCAAGAAGACCTCAATGAGACCATCCTCTTCCAAGAAGACGGTGCTCCACTATAATAAAGAACAATGGCTTTGCTACAAAGTACCGAGCACTGTTTTTGTAATGAGGATATAGACAATCATCTAAAGAATAACTGTTCCAAATCTTGTGTTATTCTATAAGCCTTTCATTGTGAACATCTTGGACTGATAGATATGCCTTTATTCTTCAAAATAAAAATAGTTTCAAGATAGTTGATTTTTTATTTAGTCACTTATTACTTGGGACTGTATTGTGGGTGAGGGACAAAATAATTGGGAATTCTAAAAAATCCGATTGATTTCATATAATTAATATAGCGTTTTTCTTGTATCAAGAGAAATACAACATATTTTCTACTGTAATAAAGCCCATGTTATGTTAAAGAAAGGCTCTAGAATACGTATATATACACTATTTTCACTGATTATTGTCGCACGTCTGAGAAAAAAACTTAGCACACAAGTTGAAAAAAACTTGTCGCATTAATAAATTAAAAGATGGCGTATAAGTTGGATGCGACAAATGCGACATAAATGTTTTATTGTTAAAGAGGCTTCTCTTGTAATCAATCCTCAGATCTGTCGACAGAGTATTTAGAAAATCCTTTGAGATCACCGAGAAGAACTTGGTTAGATGCATTGGTGATTCTAGATGACAGTGTTTCTTCTTCTAAGAGTCTTTCTCTTTTCAACTTGCTTTTGAAAACAGACCAGAATTGCTCGATAGGATTCAACTCTGGTAAGTAAGGAGGAAGATAGACACATCTATACCCACGGCTTTCAATGAAGCCTCTAATGTCTTCATTCATGTGGATAGGAGCGTTGTCCATAATCAAGTCATTGTCCTTGTAAACATCTTGAAATTTGTCCATGATATCCATTGTATCGCTCAAGAAGTTAAGATAGTGGCCAGTAACAGTGCCTTTGCTTTATTTTTGGGAAGGCCCACTAGATCCAGTAGTTCTTCTCTTCTTTGAAGCAGGCAGCATTCAAGGCCGTCTTAATTTTATGTTGACCAAGCAAAAGTACGCTTCATGTTGATGTGGAATGCTACCTCATCTATGAAGACACAGTTGCTCATGTAGTCCATATCTGTCTCCATCCATTTTTGTACCCACTCCTTTCGATTCTTGATCTTTTCAGGACTATTACGATCAACTGAATGAAAATAGGTTCTTTTCAGACTGATCTTACAATTTTTGGTGATGAAATTGTAGAGAGCTGTTTTCGATATTAATAAAAGACTTTGTCAAGCTCTTCATCATTTGATCCAGGACTAAAGAGGGCTGATCGTCTAATAAATCGACCAAAAATATTTTGTGGCTATCGTCAAGTAGTGCTGGCCTACCAACTGGCCTTCCACTACCTTCTTTACTGGCAATAAATGTCTGAGGATTCTGCTGATCGTTTGAGTACTATCGCTGGGCAGTGCATGGGTTGATTTGAAGTTTCAGTGCAGCAGCTCTGACGCTCATACCCCTTTCATAAATCAATACAAATAACTGCTCTTTCTCAGAATCTTTGTAGTGCCTGTGGATACCAGGAGCTCTGTTATCCTCTTCTGTATTGACATCTCTGTCTACAGATTGTTGTACAGTTTTTCTTTCTGGCTTCTCAGGTGGTTTGAGGTCAAGGTACATCCCGAAATTTGTAACTGTCTCAATGAGGTACGTCTCCTCGTCTACCTCTATCTTTACTACTGTAACAGCTATGCCTTCATCATTATAAAGATTTCTCTGGCCGTCTTCATACACAATGTTATTCATTTTATTAAGAAAAGTAAAATGTAAGAAAGCCTCAAGTACTTAGAATATGCCAGTTTTAAATCTTTTACTATGCCAAATTATAATTAATTAATGCGACATATTTTTCTCTAAAAGTGCGACAATAATAAGTGAAAATAGTGTACATTGAACTATACACACCAAAAGGGCAAGTTTTCCCCGAAGCAAAGCGTAGGTTACAAAATTCCGTCGTGGGTCGATGTATGGCAACTAGTAAACATTACCAGAACAAGGCTCGACAGCAAACTCAAGTTCACAGTAAATACAAGAAGAGTATAGTAAATAAAAAGCATTACCAGAACAAGGCTCGACAGCAAACTCAAGTTCACAGTAAATACAAGAAGAGTGGAGTGGAGTAAATAAAAGGCATTACTAGAACAAGGCTCGACAGCAAACTCAAGTTCACGGTAAATACAAGAAGAGTATAGTAAATAAAAAGCATTACCAGAACAAGGCTCGACAGCAAACTCAAGTTCACGGTAAATACAAGAAGAGTATAGTAAATAAAAAGCATTACCAGAACAAGGCTCGACAGCAAACTCAAGTTCACGGTAAATACAAGAAGAGTGGAGTGGAGTAAATAAAAGGCATTACCAGAACAAGGCTCGACAGCAAACTCAAGTTCACAGTAAATACAAGAAGAGTATAGTAAATAAAAAGCATTACCAGAACAAGGCTCGACAGCAAACTCAAGTTCACGGTAAATACAAGAAGAGTGGAGTGGACTAAATAAAAGGCATTACCAGAACAAGGCTCGACAGCAAACTCAAGTTCACAGTAAATACAAGAAGAGTATAGTAAATAAAAAGCATTACCAGAACAAGGCTCGACAGCAAACTCAAGTTCACGGTAAATACAAGAAGAGTGGAGTGGAGTAAATAAAAGCATTACCAGAACAAGGCTCGACAGCAAACTCAAGTTCACAGTAAATACAAGAAGAGTGGAGTGGAGTAAATAAAAAGCATTACCAGAACAAGGCTCGACAGCAAACTCAAGTTCACGGTAAATACAAGAAGAGTATAGTAAATAAAAAGCATTACCAGAACAAGGCTCGACAGCAAACTCAAGTTCACAGTAAATACAAGAAGAGTGGAGTGGAGTAAATAAAAGGCATTACCAGAACAAGGCTCGACAGCAAACTCAAGTTCACGGTAAATACAAGAAGAGTATAGTAAATAAAAAGCATTACCAGAACAAGGCTCGACAGCAAACTCAAGTTCACAGTAAATACAAGAAGAGTGGAGTGGAGTAAATAAAAGGCATTACTAGAACAAGGCTCGACAGCAAACTCAAGTTCACGGTAAATACAAGAAGAGTATAGTAAATAAAAAGCATTACCAGAACAAGGCTCGACAGCAAACTCAAGTTCACAGTAAATACAAGAAGAGTATAGTAAATAAAAAGCATTACCAGAACAAGGCTCGACAGCAAACTCAAGTTCACGGTAAATACAAGAAGAGTGGAGTGGAGTAAATAAAAAGCATTACCAGAACAAGGCTCGACAGCAAACTCAAGTTCACGGTAAATGTAATAGTCCATTTGATCTATTCTACATCTTTTAGTATCATATTTTGATAAGTTGTTTATCTGTAGCCGATAATTTGTTGAATGTGAGGTGACTTTATGATGTGAATCATCTTTTGATTAAGCTTAATAGTCGTTTTTTGTCTGTTGTTATTTTCACGCGCTTATCTTACAGAATGTTAAGCGGTTTCTTAAATCGTGGTGATGACGTATTATGTGGTTGTTCTCATTACACACTGTATTTTTGGGCAATGTAAGATGGTATGAGGGTTGTAGATCTCATGATGAGGTATCTACGAACACAGATTATTACCACTTGAGAGTACATTGGAGATGTTTTATTGTAGGTAGTCTTCAGAACAGCCTGAAAAATGTGGACCAAAAATATAACCACTTCTTTATTTACACCATTTCCCCGCCATCAATCTCACTCCTTTATTTTATATCACTTCCTTGTCACTGATCATACACTCCTTTATTTTCCGTATAGCATATTCTACTTAGTAATTGGATAGTACCATAGAAATATCATTATAAATAGTATTCAATTTGACGATAAAATTCGTATTCTGATATCTGCTATCAGCCTATACTATTATTACAAATATGGAAGTATTTGATCCCTGGCATATTAATATGCTAGAAATCCTTCCTATGTTTTTGGAAGAGATTGCTTTTGTAATTCTATATAGACTAATGTAGCAGATAGAAAAAGTATGTAAGCTATCTATCTATTAGATAGAAGAAAACTTTGTGAAATATATTTCTTATATTACAAACACACCTTTTGTTTCTGATTTTTTGAACACTTATTTCGCCTTAAACAGACAATCCAAGTAAACCCCTTTTGTTAACATGGATGTCACTACCGCCAGTAACCTCTTCTCAAAGAGAGCACCAGTATTCACTGGAGACACCTTGTCCAAGGACGTGGACACTTGGGTAACTGAAATCAAGAAATGGGAGAAAGACCTCTTTGGCCATATCACAGATTACGTTACAGCAACCATGGTCACATCAAAATTAGAGGGTCCTGCTGCTACTGCAGTAGCCTTGAGGTCATTTGATAAACCTGAAGATGTCTTCACTTTCCTGAAAGGAAAATACCCGACTTACAGATATCAAGCAGAAGTACAAGGCCAGCTGGCAAAAGGAGCATGCTTCAATTCCATGGAGGCAATAGACTGTGCTGAAGAGGCAAGGAGGTTAAACAATGTGCTGGGGAATACTGACCTGTCTGCAAACACTATAGCAATTTCTGTCAGCAAAAGGTTTCCTCACATATGGGTGTACACTGGCATCTCAGCCTTCAACGTCAAGAAGGATAATTTTGAGAGCACACTTAAAACATTCGGAGTCTATGCGGAAATTGCACCACCAATTGCCACCACAACCCACAGACAGGAAGATGTAGAGAAGGCACCCTCCCACCAGACTCAAATTGCCCAGAGATCTGAGACGCACGTGGCACGAGCACACCCTGCAAAACCAATCCACAGACAAAGACACAAGGAGAATAGGGGTCGTTATTCTGAACTTGAAAGACAAATCAAAGCACTTACTCTGCAATTAAACAAGTTGTCTGTGGGAAAAGAATAAGCAATACAAACACAACCTCGCCTCTAGTTGTAGGATCTTTTGTTATGAATAAAATGAAATCTGCAATTAGTGGTCGTATGTATTGCACAAACATAAGGAAGAAACTGACACATTGGGTTAATTTACCAAAAACTATGATTGGAGGGAAGGAAGTATGAGCTGTGGCTGACCAAGGAGCAGCCACTAATCTTATTACAAAGAAAATTGCAAACCAATTAGGTCTAATCATAAAGACTGATTCTCCTCCCAAATTGCACTCACTGTGGAACCCTGAACCTTATACAACATTTGGAAAAGCAAATGCAAAGATCAAAGTGAACAATTGTCCTGGAAGATGGACAAAATTTGTTGTAGTGAATTTCGAGATGGAATGGGACCTCCTTTTGGGATCAAAGACTTTGGAGAGTGTAGGTTTCTTGTTGAAAAGTTCAGCTGTAGAGAAGAAACACAAGACACAACCTACTTTTGACATGGACAGCAAATTGTCAGAAAACACAAGTCTTGCCTCTGAAAAAGAGAGAAAAACCCCTGTTGTCCAAAGAACTATGCAAGCATCACTTGGACTACCAGAAAATTTCTTCTGACCTCAGAAGGATGAAGAATTCAAAACATACAATGCAATGTATCCAAGTGTGGATCGAAAGAGCATTGAATCTAGACTTGTCACACACTGTGATAAAGCAACAAGATCTTCTCTTCTGGAGACACTGTAGCCCCATTGTTCTGCACTGAGAGAATATCCTAGTGGTTGCCCGCCTCCAGCATCATATGCTCCCATCACACCGCCAATGAAAGAAGATGCAAGGCTACTC
Source organism: Spinellus fusiger (assembly GCA_025094145.1). Taxonomy (NCBI): domain Eukaryota; kingdom Fungi; phylum Mucoromycota; class Mucoromycetes; order Mucorales; family Phycomycetaceae; genus Spinellus; species Spinellus fusiger. Next base: position 10,891 of record JALLLS010000033.1, on the reverse strand, counting down.
TTTGTGGTCCAACACACCCTTAGTGGTACAGCTTATGAAGCTAGAGAAGCTTTTGTAAAACCTCAAATTAAATATGGGATTGATGAGCCTAGTGAGGCCCATGCACAAGTCCCTGTGTTTTCAGTAGAGAAACCTGGAATCACTGACAGAAGAGTCCTGTTTGATGACAGCTCAAACAGCACAATCAACATGAGAAAGATAGGACTACAGCTCCCTACGCCTATGGAACGTGCTCTGTTTGTAAGAGACGCAAAGTGGATCACTTCATTAGACCTTGCTTTGTTCTTTACGGCAATCAGACTGGATGAGAAGGTTTGGGACTACTGGACATTTGATGGTGGCAGCGCAGGAAAATTGAAAACTTGATGCTTGGTACAAGACAACTCAGAGTCTCCTGCAATTGCTCAGGCGTTCCTACAACTTGTTCTCTCAAAGGCACATGGAATATCCAAAAAGCTGCTCATCTACATTGATAATATCCACCTAAAATCCACCACCCAAGATGCAGCAGAACATCTCAAAGACATTGGAGAGGTAGCTCGTTGTTTGGCTGAAGCCAACCTCTTAATCAACATGAAAAAGAGTGTTTTCTTTGGAGAAAGAGATGTTGCTGTGTTGGGAAGAGAATGGAGTAATGATGGGAGTTGGAAAGTGCCAGATCACAGGATAAAAAGCCTGCTATCCCTGGAGATGCCCAAGATGGTAAAAGGCATACAAAGAATGTGCAGAGGGATCAATGCTATTAGTGAACATCTACCATGGTCCCAATCCATCCTATTGCCCTTCTACAAAATGATTGGGAAAAAGACATGCCTGAACAAAGAAGACAAGAACTCCCTTGGTCTGCATTGGGATGCCCTTAAGAAGGCACTAACAGATACAAAGAACCTCTTAGTGCCAAAGACAGGAGCACCACTTACATTGCAAGTGGATGCAGCAGAGGCTGGGATAGGAGCAGTTCTTCTGACACACCCTACACCAAGCCAAGAGGATGTAGTCCCTGTTGCATATTATTCAAAGGTGTTTGATGGAGCTCAAGGCAGCTGACACCCAGGCTGGAGAGAAGCCTATGGGATGGTGGCCGCTATAAATCATTTCTATCCTTACCTGGATGGGTGTGCAAACCTGGTCATCGAAACTGATGCTACAACTGCACTTGGGCTATTCACCCACAAGACAAAAAATTGCAGAGATGACCTTTCAAGGTTCAGAGCAGAGTTGAGTAGTTTGGGAGTACACCAAAACATGGTAGTTCACCACTCTGGAGAGACACAGTTGACTGCAGACTGGCTCTCACATGTCTTAGATTTACCACGGACTCAAAAGAAAAGAAAACCAAAGGAACTCAAAGATTCAAAAATAGTTGGAGCCTTCAAAGTAGAACAACCATTGCTGCTTAATAATGAAATGGAGAAGATAGTGTTGTGGGATGATGAACCAGGCTCAGACAATGAGAATGACATGGACTATGTACCTGAAGATGAAGATGAAAGTAGTGATACAGAAATGTATAGTGAAGATGAAAACGGGTTCATGGAGGAAGGAGACCCCAAGGGAACCATAACCTATCACTCTATAGCCTTGGGTGATATGCAAGAACCATATGGTCTAGTCCCTGAAGCACAAATTGACCCAACAATCCAGAGATGGATAAAACTGGTAGAACAACGCAATGCAATGGACACAGACCCAACACCCAATATGGGAGAAGTGGAGAAAATGCAAGTAAATGGTGGTGTATTGCAGAGCTTGGATACATCTCATGCTGTTGGCGTCATGGGTATCTGGGTGCCTGTATTCCCTAGAAACGTGGCCAGAAGATGGGTAAAAGACACACACAAAGGACTAGCTCATCCAGGAATCTTGAAAACAGAAAAGTATGTAATGGAAAAGATCTGGTGTGAAGGACTGTTAAGCATTATTGAGAAGGTGGTTAAGTCATGCCATACTTGTCAAATGAATGCTGTTCAGCAATGGTCATATACTCCTATGAGTACTTCTGCTATATCTGAAGCTTGTGAGCATATATATTGATCTTTTGTGTGTGGGAGATGACAAGGATCCTGAGACCAATGCTCTGATAGCTACTGATTCAGCAAGTGGCTATTATGAAGTGTATCCTGTGGCTGACATGACTTCAGCAACCATTATTGATGCTCTGAAGACAAACTGGTTCCTGCAGCATGGAATTCCACTAAAGCTGACAAGTGATAATGGGAGACAATTCATCTCAAAAGAATTTCAAAGCTTTCTTGAGAAAAAGGACATCTACCATATCAGAGCCTCTGCCATGCACCCTCAGTCAGAGTTGGCAGAAATAGCTGTGAGGCTATTCAAAGACAAACTGCAGAAACTGAAGATGGATAACCCAGACAACAAAGGATGGATACAACACATACCATGCATAGTGTCTTCACATGCCCATACTTTTTTCAGCAGCAATAGGATGCACACCATATGAGCACCTCTATCCTACAGAATCACTGGAGTCTAAGACCTTTGGCATAATAACTCATCAAGACAACCACTGCAGCATTGAAGCACTTGAAAACAGACTGACCATATCTAGTGCAGAGCAAAGAACAATGTCCAGAAGAAAGGCTCTTGAAAGAGTGAATCAGAACATAAAAGCAAGATGGTTCAAACCTGGTGAATGGGTTTCTGTGAAAGTACTGCCCAAGGCATCAAACTTGTCCAAACAGTGGGAAAGACAGTCTGGTCCTTTCCAGGTGATAGCCAGACACCAAATGGTATATTCTTTGTAAGATACCAGGGGTATTCCATTGGTAAAAAATTATCATAGTGATAGGCTGATGCCCTATTACTGAGATGAAGAAGAAGATGGTGGTCAACGTTTGGAATCTCCCCCACCAGACCAGGAGCCAACAGTAGGTGAGACCACCCAACCTGAAGATTCATCAAAGCCAGGCAATCAGGAGGAGATTTCCATTCTGGAAAGAGACAATGGAGAAATTGCAAAGGATCAGAGTAGCCACAAAGTAGAAGAGCCTGGTAGAGAGAAGGAAAGAAATCCAGAAGAGGACAATTCAGAAGAAGATCCAGAAGAGGATCCAGAAGAAGATCCAGAAGAGAATGATCCAGAAGGGGAAGACTATGAAGATGAGGATTCAAAGGAAGATCCCAGAGAAGATGCTACTGCAGATCAGCAGCCTTCAGAGCATAAAGAAATTCCTTTGGCTTTGGGGACAAGCCTCTATGGCCACAAAAGAAAGGCTACTGAGAAGATGAAGAGCTGGAGGGATCAGTATGAGAATCCATGCCATGAAGACATCATGACCTTGCTGGTCAGTCCACCTTTGAGGCCAAAAACAAGAACAAGGATCAAAGACTCAGATCAAGACTATGTGGAAGAAGAGTCCACTGACAAAACATAGCTATTCACAATCACTGGAGTATATTGAAAATTAGGAAGCCTCATACACTCAATATGCTGAGGTGATGGAAAGACTTGGCTAATGTTTCAGAAGAAATTGCTCTAGTATTTTTAGATAGACTGTTATGATTAGAAAAGGTATAAAAGCTAGCTATTCTTTAGACATCAAAAGCTTTGCAAAATATACTTCTTTTATTACCAAACACACCTTTTGTTTCTATATTTTGAACAATATTAAAAAAGGTGCACTGCATGGCTCTTCCCAAAACAACTCTGGAGAGCCCTCCCAAGCAACCCCCATTGCCAACCACAAAAACAACACCCACACCACCACTTGTAGCTCCCATTTCTTATGCTAGAGCAGCTCAGAAAAGCACTTCTAGTCCTCCTGTGAACCACCATGTAGAGGTGGTTATTGGGTCAGAAGACCCTCATGCTTGTCCTCAGGAATGGCAACATGGTACAACAGCTCACTCAATTATGTTTGAGGTCCCCCTTTCCAAGAGTGCAGTATATGCTGCATTTTGGCCTGTCTTGAGCAAGGTATATCCCAGAGGCTCCTACTATGGCCTCACGTCCAAGAAAAAGGACAAATTTGAGTATATTGAACTTCATTTTGGTGACAGAGCCTCTTGCAAGAAGGCCTGCACCTCTCCTATTATTGCCAATGGTGTGTCCATTTTGGCTCATCCTGTAGTTTCCTCCAAGGATAAGCTGCTTAGACTGAATTTTAACCAGCTCTCTCTGCTCCCCTATCATGTTCTTGCTGCTGGTCTTTGTGAGTGCCTTTCTCCCTTTGGTGTAGTCCAGAAGATTGTTGTATATGAGGACAACCACTTCTACCAAGGCTTGGGTCATATTTATGACTCACCCTCCAAATTCAGAGAAGCTTCTCAAGACACTGAGTCATTGATTGACTTATGACAGCAAACACAAGTTCCTGGCTACCTGGCTACACATGGGAGCCCACTGTAAATATTGTAAAGCAATGAGTCATGACGTGGCCAACTGCCCCAGCAAACCCAAGGAACTATGCTCTTGCTTCTTATGCCATACTGTTGGGCATTTGCAGTCCAAGTGTACCATGATTCCTCCCTCAGAGGCAGATCCTAGTAAGTGCCAATGGAAGACTGTCTCTACCACCATAGACATCCCCAAGGCTCCCCAGCCTCCAAAAATTCCTTTAGCTAGGCCTATAATCTCTGTTTCAAAGGTAGCTCTTACTCTTTCTCCTAAGAGTACAAAGGAAAAGTTGCTAGGAAGAGAAGATTCCACCTGTAAGACACCTGCTATTACAACAGCTGGTGTTCAAGAGGGAAGTTCACTCCCAAACCCACCCAACATTCAGTATACAGTACCAGGCACCCTTGACTCACCTCTGCTGACCAAGCAAACTGTGTTTGAAGGTTATATGCATGTGGATACCTCCAACCAAGAGGAGTTTTATGTAGACCCTCATGTTGATAACAATGAAGAAGAGGAAGAAGAGGACTTGGACCTTAAAATGGGAGATAAAGAAGAGGAGTTCCCACCACTCTGTTTATGATTAGAGTAGCCACTATGAATTGCAGAGGGCTAGTAAAAACTGGCCACCTCAACACATGCTCCTTAATTATTTGATACCTATGCTCCATGAAACTTGACATCCTTGCCTTACAAGAAACCCATGTGTCATGTTCTGACTTCAATCCAAAGATTCTTCATGAATTGGTCAACATGATTAGTATGCTGTAACATTTAGAATACTGTATGAAAGCCTGAATGCACACAAGTACCATAGTACATCTCTGTATCATCTCACTGATTGGTCATAACTACAAATTAACCTTCTAAGCTCAAATTATTATCAGACACTTAATGAGCTGCCTTCATCTATAAATCCTTAGTGGATTAAATAAGACCTATCAAAGACAATTAAAATTAAAGACATAATAGATGGCTCTATAATGGTGTGCTTCAATAAACCAACCATAAGGCTCCAACATGTAGTCTACCATTAGGTAGAACAGCTGCACCAACCATAAAGCTACACCTATGTAAACTACCATAGGATAGATAATCTACACCAACTATATGGTTGCATCTATCAATAAGCTATGTCATGAACTACACACCAGGAGATTTTTGGGATATAAAAGGAAATATACTGGGGATAAAATCAAAATCTTCTTATGATTGAATAATGTGTTTGAAAATGTCTTTTTGTTGTCCAGATGGTTGATTTCAAACTCTGCCTGCCTATCAGAGCAAAGATAATTGACTTTGCAATTATAAAGTAGAAAATTGGCTGTAAAGACAAGAAATAGAACAAGAATCTTCTTAATTTTATAACTCAGTCACTGATATTCCTCTGTTAACATAATATGTTATCCTTAAACCCACAGTATTTGCAGCATAACAATGTTTAAAAATATTTATTGTGGGACTTGCACTGAATTGACTCTAGTGGTCATTGTCCAAAAGAGAGCCAAACTTACTTACATTGAGCACAGTGCATTCATTCATTGACTGAATGTCAACTGCCTCTACAACAACTACATCATCAAAAGCTACTACAATTGTAGTGCTCAAGGGCAAGACAACATTGTTTCTGATGCTATTCTTTTGACCCAAGGAAAAAATAGTGTGAGAGTTGGGGCTTTCTACAGCCAATATAAAATATTGTGGGTGGGTAGATAGAGTTTTGTCAGAGGCAAGTTGAAAGTTGAAAGGAAGGATGGTGGCAGTGTTTTTCTTTATATCAGTGGCAATAACCTTACCAAAGATGGGGGAAGCACCAGAAAAAAAGGAAAAGAGCCCAGCCAGACCAACAACAATGCTTTTGGAGCTGCTGTTATTGTCTACTAACTCATGGGAAATTGTGAGGGGACAAGACTGTTGAAGCAGCTTTACCTCAGCTCCAGCAGTAAAGAGGCCACCATAGCCTGGTACCTGCCTTGAAAGACATGTGAAGACATGTACTTTTTCCCAAAGGAAATAGCAACATCTTGAGAGGGCAACTGTCAGTTGGTGAAGATAATTTGTTCAAAAATGAACTTATTGAATTGCTCACCTCTTTCTGTTTCAAAATGAATAGGTGAGGCAAAGCAAGAAATGTCTTTACAAAGATGGCTGAGGAGATGGAGTTTGAGAGTGCCACCAATGACCATCTTCTTCACAGACTTGTTTAAAGCTGGTATTGCATCATACTGGATGATTGTGCTGACCAACTCTTGCATGATGCACCTCACCTTATAAACAAAGACATCCAGAAAGAGCTTGATTCTTTGTACATAAAGAAGAGAAACAAGAGAACCAAGTTTTATAAAACAATCATGTATGATTGTTTTCTCATTGGTGACAACAATGAGGTTATTTTGGATCAAGAGATTCAAAATAATAGGCATTTGCTGCACAATTATTTCAAAGTCTCTTCCAAGATAAGAGCCACAATGGCAGAAAGGAGTATGGTGCTTTCTTGTGAAAGCTCTTGAACTGTACTGGAAGAAGATTTCTTCCAAGTGCCTGATTTCTTTCTCAGTGAAGAATGGCACCATGCCAATCACAAGACTCTTGGCAACACCAAGGAGGATAGTGTGGAGTATCTCCACCAGGCAATCCTTGTAGGGATCCCACAACTCAAGAGATAAAAGTGCTTCACCACCAGTTAGCTTGAAGCCAGTGCTGGGGTTACTTCTTAGGCTGGCATTGTTAGGGTTGTTTTCACAATGTCAGCACATCTCCACCAACTCCTCTCTTCTTCTTGTAGGGGCACCAACCACTACTGCTCTTTCACCTTTGTTTCTCCATAAACACTTTTTACACAGGAGCCTAGTCTTGGGACTAAGACTATATGCAATTGCCACATGCATGGGATTGTCTGCCATGATGAGGTGAAGTACACCAACAACAAGAACAGACTCTCCAAACTCCACATCAAACATCACCATGCCTCTCTCCAATGCCTTGAGGTCTTTTACAATGTCAGGAAGCATTTCAACTGCTGAAAGCTTGTTACTGGTACAGAGAAAGAACATGTTCTCAGCCCTATTCTGCTCTTTGAAGGGCATAGCAGTGGGGGACAACACCCAACTCTCAAACTTGTTCCACTTTTTTGTGGTATTGCCACTTGTGTTGTCCAAAAACAAGTTTATAGGCACAATCTTGACTGGCATGAACTGTCTGTTGGAATTGATGACAGCTCTCTTGAGAGGATGGTGGGTGGTAGAGTTGGTGTGGGAGTGAGAAGGAAGTTGGATATCTTTTACAATATCTAGTATTACAGTGCTGCCAAGAGAGAAACCAGTTGCCTCCTCATAAGCCTCAGCCATCAGTCTACCATGTTGCATGAAGAAAGAGGCAAGCTTGTATGTTGTTGTTGTTGTTGTTTCACCAGGAGAGGTGCACACTACATCTCCAACCCAGAGATCAACAGAAGTACCATTGAGTGCTGGAATAGTGGGTGTGTCTTCCATTTTTCCCCTTGCTGAGGCAAAACACTCTGTTCAGGTGTTCTGTCTGGCAAGGCAGAGAGCATTGTTGTTTTGAGGGGGTTGGTGGTGAGCAGCCTCAAATGCTTGGAGGGTTTGTTCATAGAGAACTGGTGAATGGTGGTGGTGGGGGGCAAGCCTTTGCAGGTTTCAACCACTGTAACATTATGGGTGGTGGTGGGGAACTTGGGGACATGGCTTCTCACCCTCTTCTTAAGGTTAAGAACCTTGTTTAAAGCAGGGACTTTCTCCTGAGAATTGGCAAGACAAGCCTCTCTCACATCTTTGTACAAGGTGATGATCTCTCCTGAAAATCTTCTCAAGATATGTTCCTCATTTTCAGTAAAGAAACAATGCATGATCATCTCCAGCTTTGTCAAGAATGGGAAGATATTATTTACAGAGGCAGTCTCCCCAAAGGTGTTGTTGCTGCTGTCAAAATTATTTTCCCTGGTAACCCAAAGAGGTTCTTCTTCAAGAACTTCCTCATCTTCAACAACAAACTCAAGAACTTCTTCATCTTCAACAACAAACTCCTGGTCATCATCACCTTTCTCTTCTACATGGAAGACTGTGGTGATGGCAGGGAGAGGTCTGTAAACAATAGAAAGAAATCATGATGAGCTTGGTTCTTATCATTCTATGCTTCTGTTTCTACAATAAATACCCAGAAGAAGACTCAGGCATGAAACTATTCATAGTAGAGAATGAGCAACATTACTTTTAGACTTGAGATTATTCTTACATTTTATGAGTAGAAAGGTGTGATTTCAGATTTCTCTTTGTTTTGAAAATCATCTGGCAGACAGTGCAGGTGGGAATTTCATTTTTCTTGAAGTTGATGGTGGTGAGGGACATGGTAAAAGAGATTTCAATATAAAAACAGAAAGAGGGTGAGCTGTTTGACTTATGAGTTTTGACTTGATAAATTATTGGAAAGTAGAGGCTAAAGTGATACATCACCAAAATCAAAATATTTTTTAATCTTTGGTCTGTTATTGTTTTGTTGTTTTTCACACTGCCCATAATATTTGATACTTAATTACTTGTTAAGATGAGCATAAATAAGCAAGGTAATGTGTGGTTATTAACAAAGAAAAACAATAGTAGGTGATAGACACTACCAAAGGCTATTTTTGAGATAAAAAGGTAAGCAGTGTCATCATCTGGGCTTGAGCTCATTGCAATGTACAAGACATAGTACTGACTCTTCTTTTAATAGATAGCACATGGCTTATTATTCTCAAGACAAGTATTAACTAAAAGGTAAGCATACTATCTCTCTTATTGAATTATTACTAATACACTCTTCTGTTATTAGATAAGTTGAGACTCTTCTCAAGTCAGTCTCAAGTGGTCTTTTTCCTTTTATACTGTCTAAGGTGTCTAGGCTGTCTAGGGTATACTCCTGAGCATAGTTATCTATCTTCCAATATTAAAGCATAAGGCTTCTAGGGTATAGATTCTATTGCTATAAAGGAATATACCTAGAAAAGCAGTAGCTATAGTAATAGTATATTATTAGCTACAGTATTATTAGCTATATTATTAGCTATATTATTATAATAAACAATTTTATTCATAAACAATATTTTTATTGATAATACAATTTGATATTGAGGTATTCCATAAAAGGTAAGAAAATTTTGGATACTTGCAAACCTTTGATTTCAAGTATATTTCCATAAAAGGCAATAATTTTTCAGTTTTAAAAGGCAAAGATATCATTGCTTAAAGGCCAGAAAAATCTCCTGGTGTGTAATCATTAACTACCAAAAGGTAGAATGCCACTGAAGGATAAGCACCCACAAAAAGTATAAATAATGAACTACTCTTCACTTAATAAAAATTATCTTTGTTCAGTCTTATTACTTTCTACTTGTCTGAATAATCACACACTCTATTCCATTGGGGTAACAGTAATCAACAGGCTGAGATGCAATTCATCCAAGACAGTTCCCACAATCTTTTGATGGTGTTGACTGAAACAAACATCTTCAAAGTCCAATATACCATCTTTTGTATATTTTTTGATTAAAAAATTAAGGGGGCTTTTAATGAATAGTTTGTTCTTGGCAAATTATGAAAGTAATTTGGACATCACCATTGGTCTTGTCCCAGACAAACTCATTAGTCTACCATCTGTCTCAACCATTATAAGTCTCTCTTTTCCTGCTCTTATCTTTGTCTTGGCTTTTGTTATAATCATTAGATTGTTTTATTAAATAATATAGAATTAGATTGCAGTATAGAACTCTCTAGTATAAATACTCAATGAATTGTTAAAATAAAACAATATTCTGATATCTGTTTTCTTCCTATACTCTGTTCTTGTCTTCCCTTGTCTCTTACTTTTATTCTCTTCTTGCTCTCCTACCTGTTCTGACACACAACACCTAGTACCTCTGCTTCTTTCTCTAGTCCTAACCCTGATCCTTACAGGGCTGATCTTCTGGTCTGAATCTTGATAGCAATTATAGTCCTTAACCATACTATCAGGAATATTGGATTTTAATAGCTTGTAGCTAAAAATCTACCAAATGTAAGGCAACTTTATGACTTAATTAAATAATATTTCAGATCACTTTTTTTTTTACTTCTGATACAATAAATAGTTTAAAGATCACTTATTAAAATACCAGATACATGTTGTCTTTGATCTTAGATATCAAAGGAATCCAGCCAGTTAATGTGTGGTTAAACTCTGCTCTTTATTCATTCAAATGTACACTTCTTTTATACTTATTTTCTCTTACTATTCTACTACTATAAAATATAATGTCAGGTATACATTTGCTGATATGCTGCAAGAGTGTCAATGACATAATGCTTTGTAGTATTCTGTGTTGCTCATGCATCACTACTACCTTTCATCATTTTTCTTTTTAGTTGCTCAGGAACACAAATGACAAAATATCCATTTTTGGAAAGCAGTCTTACAACATACATTTAAAATTTTAGGATCAAATTTTAGCCCCAAGTTCATTAAAATTATTTGTTGGTCTTGAAGATAAATATAGTATTAGAA